>OY757311.1:113114752-113714752 GCA_963583905.1 Stenurella melanura
AAGCATTAATAAAACAATTTTATTGGGATTCTTCTTAACACAATATTATTGCTGGGAGCATATTGTATTTGACTGTAGCTGCTAAATAGTTGTTATATAAACGAAGCACACATTGCTCTCGTAAAACATTTATAAACCAGTTAAAAAGCTAAAAATTGGCTTTAAAGACTATAATATATTCTGTGCCGCTTTTATAAGACATGGGTAGGTGTTTATGTGCCATATTATTTTCTCGTTTAGTGTAAAATCTTTTAGAGGACCGCCCCAAAGCTTTTATTTTCCAGACGTATGGATTAAAAAAAATATTTTTAGTAAATTTTCAATTTTCCTTTTTTAGTACTTTATTTTTAAATAAAATCTTTTTTCATATTTTTTTATAATTTTATTATTTACTTTTTAGTCTATAGCTCTGTACATTTTGTACCAACCAGATTGTGTAGATGTTGTGTTGCACATATCGTATTCTATTCGTCAAACCCTTTTATTTGATACCCCTATCAAGGGGGTTCTCAATAAAAAGGTAATCCGCCATCTTGGGCGTCCACCATGTTGGATTTAGAACGACGTTACATAGTTTATCGTATTCTGCATGTGTGCAATATTTCAAAGCTTAACTAATTAAGACTAGATCTAAGATCTAGTCGAAATTCTGCTTGCAAAATTTGTTTACATTGTTACAAGTGAAGCTAAATAAGAGCTTTTAGTAACATGTATGAAAGTATGCAGGAAAATATTATTTCGTTACTACTCGTATTTTATTTATTTCAAACTGACCGTTGTTTCTTGACGGGAACTCCTCGTAGTTCATTAAAAGGCTGTATCGGGCAAAAATTCTCGGAACAAAATATTAATAGAAACTACCTTTGCTTTTTGTAATACGCCCCTGTGTAATTAGAAAAAGATTGATATAGAACAATTCCTCGGAAAATGTATTTGTTCTATAAGTGTTTTCTTAGTTGTAAATATGATTTGTAAGATGGACGCCATAATGTTATTTATGTTTGAACTATTTGTATAGCGGTCATTTAGGACTTTAAAATAAAAATAGTTGAAAAATAAGAATTATTGTGATATAACCATTTTAGCAACAGTCTATCATTGTGAAACATATTATCTGCGAAACACAATTGGTGCGATACCACAAAAAGATCGAATAGAAAAATTTTCATTTCACTTTATATTTTTAGTTTTAATAAATTTCGTTATTTTTAAAGCGCTAAAAAATTTCAATGAATATGTACCACAGAAAGATTCCTCGCAGCCCAAAATCGCTTTGCTATTGGCGAAACGAAATCTTAATCAGTTAACATTTATCTCATATTACACTAAACATGTTAGTTACGCCGCCATGTCACATCTATGTGTCTTTGTAATATTTTAAAACTATTTTGAGAATTATTGTTTGTAACAACATTTAAAAAATAAATAACTCATGTTGTTGTTGCCGTACATAACAAGAAAGTATCAATGGAAATAATTACACAATGCTTATAAAAATATTTTGTCGTATTTCCACTAATTTTATAATTATCGTCTGCTAATTTTTTTAAACTTATGTAAACGTTTATACAATTATATTAACACCTGTGAGAGCAATAATAATAAATGAAACGACTACTTTGTTTTATAAACTGTACCCACTGTGCGTCTATAAGCGTTGTATAAACGTTTTGAAAATGTTTATATCAACAAACTTGTTTTATAAAAAATGCTCTGTAAACATTCTTTTAGCTTATACAAAACATCAAATTAGTAGTTGGGAGTGCATTCATTAACACATGCAGTTATAAACAAATTAGTAACGACAGTGCTCTGCCAATGGATTAAAACCAATCTAGAAAAGGATAACAGTATGCAATATAGGTGAGGCTACTATTGAGGCAGAGGCGAGTGCAAGTTGTCCTAGGGAGACGTATTTACCCATTGCTGTGGGTAGCCCTTGTTGATAAACTTTCTTATTATGTACTGGCAATCTAGTAATAGTAAATAAGAAGCAATTAGCAAAAACTAATTGTCAATCCACGTTGGGAGGCTTAAAACCCTGAATGGAATATAAATTCAATTTGCAATGTGGAAAAACACCCAGGAGTTAATTTTGACCAAAAGCTAACAAGGAATGTTTACATCAAAAAATTCATCTAGAAAACAACAAATTGTCCTGGGAAGGTGGTGTTACATCACTACTTGGTTTTAGGAAAAATTCAAATTGGCATTACCGGTTAAGGCAATAGTCAAAAACAATTGTAACAAAACAAGTAGCGAGTGCGAACAACTAGCTGAACTTGTGCGAGAGCGGGGATTTCGTGAGTACACTTCTTCTTAGGTGAGTAAGATTCTGAACTAATATTTTCACAGTACCCTACCAAACCAGTTTATTTCACCACCCAGAGGTAACTTAAAATGATATATGTTATACGGGCGGGCGGGCGCCATCCACAGGAAAATTGAAGCTATTGCTAACCTCTGCGATAATGAAACAGATAGCTGTGGATAGGTCAGATCGCATTTAAGAGAATAATGATAAATTGAATTTTAAGATGAAATCACAAGTTTATTAATAACTTTAAAATGATCTATCAGTAGATAAGAAACAAAATTTGACAAATATAAGTCTTTTTGACCCAGAAGTATTCTTAATTAGAACGTGCAATAAGAAACATATCGACAACTAGATATTATAGAAAATTGATAAATAAGTTATTTAATAAAAAACCGCTGCCTAAGGAATCACTACTTCCACATCCAGATTATTCGTTCAAGTCACTTTAAAGGAAACATCTTGACTATATTTGCACTCTAGTATGTGGAAATTATTGGTCATAGAATTTTAATAATATTTGGGGTAGATGTCATAGAAAAGTTTGAGGAGGTGGTTTCTACCATATACGTTAAAAATGAAGTTTCTAGTTTACCGTACTTATTTTCCACTATTTACAACCTACCACCTCAATGGAGTCATCTCAAGCAGATGTCACTACAATACATACGTGTACTAACTTTTAAGTGAGTATCTCAATTTGATGTTATCAATCCCATTAATAATGAAGCGGAGGTGGTAGAGTTTGAAAAATATTAGAAAGAAATCTGAGGCCTTGGTTTCTAGTATATATACCGAATCCCAAATTTCTGTAGTCTTACCAGCTTGCTTTACTTATTTTCCCCTATTTGCCCCTATTTAACCCCCAACCCTTCAACCGCATCATCTCAAATTATGATCTAGTTTCAGACGTCCTTATAATACATACGTGTACCAAATTTCAAATTAATATCTCAATTCTATTTTATCAACCCTTTTCATATTGGAGTAGGGGTGGTTGGGTTGAAAAATATTATAAGAAAATCTGACGCTGTGGCTCGGTAGTACATACACCGAATTTCAAGTTTCTGTAGTCTTACCAACGTTTTACTTATATTCCTCTATTTACCCCAAATTAACCCCCAACCCTTCAACGGAATCATCTCAAAATATAAACTAATTCCAGACGTCGTTATAATACATACGTGTACGAAATTTCAAATGAATATCTCAACTTTATTTTGTCAATCCCATTAATGGGGTAGGGGTGGTGGGGGGGTTGAAAAATATTATAAAAAAATCTGAGGCCTTAACTTCTTGTACATACACCGAATTTCAAGTTTCTGTACTCATACCAGCTTGCTTTACTTATTTCCCCCTATTGACCCCTAAATAACCCCCAACCCTTCAACGGAATCATCTCAAAGTGTAATCTAGTTCCAGATGTCGTTATAATTCATACGTGTACCAAATTTCAAATGAATATCTCGATTTTATTTTATCAACCCTTTTAATAATAAGTAGGGGGGGTGGTGGGGGTTGAAAAATATTATAAATAATCTGAGACCTTGGCTTCTAGTACATACACCGAATTTCAAGTTTCTGTAGTCTTACCAGCTTGCTTTATTTATTTTCCCCTATTTACCCCTATTTACCCCTATTTAACCCCCAACCCTTCAACGGAATTATCTCAAAATATAATCTAGTTCCGGATGTCGTTATAATACATACGTGTAGAAAATTTCAAATGAATATCTCAATTTTATTTTATCACCCCTTTTCAAATTGGAGTAGGGGTGGGGGGGGTTGAAAAATATTATGAAAAAATCTGACGCTTTGGCTTCTAGTACATACACCGAATTTCAAGTTTCTGTACTCTTACCAACTTGTTTTACTTATATTCCTCTATTTACCCCAAATTAACCCCCAACCCTTCAACGGAATCATCCCAAAATATAATCTAATTCTAGACATCGTTATAATACATACGTGTACGAAATTTCAAATGAATATCTCAACTTTATTTTATCAACCCCTTTAATGTGGTAGGGGTGGTGGGGGGTTGAAAAATATTATAAAAAAATCTGAGGCCTTAACTTCTAGTACATACACCGAATTTCAAGTTTCTGTACTCTTACAAGCTTGCTTTACTTATTTCCCCTATTTAACCCCCAACCCTTCACCGGATTTCCTCAAAAAACAATCCAGTTCCAGATCTCGTTATAATATATAAATGTATAAAATTTCAGGTCAATATCTTAAACCGTTCCGGAGAAAGCGTGCGGACAAAAAAAGTTACAGACAGACCGACAGACCGACATACCGACAGACCGACAGACAGACCGACAGACAGACAGAAAATTTTTTTCGCTCAAATTTAAAATCTCGACGTTTCATGACATTCTAAACCTATTTCACGAATAAAAATTTTTGAAATTTTTTTTGCGATTACTATACTTCCAATCCACTACGTGGATGTAGAAGTAATTATATCACAATTTAAAGTTCAATAGTAATTATAAAAAATAATTTTATACAATAAATATTATACAATTGACAACAGAAAATTTCACTTTCTCACCAATCCTTCACAAGATGGACACTGGGTGATGGCTCCTGGTGAGCACCAACAGCTATTACTAATGATCTCCTAACACATCTTTAATGCGGTTTGATGTCTGGATAACCTGGATTACGTTTAGGGTTTTGCTATATGTTGAGTTGACTCGACTAAACTAAACTGGACTGGACAATTAAGGTATAGATTCCTGATCCTTGATTTAATTCGGTATTAATATCAATTTGACATGAAACAATATAGTGAAACATATTCTTTATAGGATATTGCAAACTGCAGAAACATAACTATATATGAGAAATAAAAGAAAAACTATATTGAACAAATTTATTTTAGAATTTTGATTCGTTAGCATAACCAGAAGTCAGGCTATCAAAAGAATTCAAAGATTTCATTAATACTTTTTACATACATTTTTCTTTTAGTTCTCATAGTTTTCTTTCCGCTATTTGCAAAATCCTATAAAGAATATGTTTCATTACTATAAGCAAACACATAATAAATAATTCACTTTTAAACATGAAATAATATGATTTTTTGAAATAATAATATGAATTGAAATAATTCTTGATGATTTTTAACAGAAGTTCAAGTAATTGACAGCATTTCAAATTATTTAACAGAATTCAAAATAATTAACAGCAAAACACCTACGTTTCGGAATAAGAAAAATATTATTAGCACGTGTTCGCAGAATTATGGTTATCATTAAATATTAGTCGAAATAAATTATCAGAACGGAAGAATATGGCTGAAGGCGGTTAAATATTAATAAAAGGAATTTATTAAATAATTTCAATTATTTTTTACTAGATAGATCACTAAAGATTAAATTTCATAGCACCAAAAGTTACACCTCGTGTATCTGTAATTATCAAAACTTGAAGTAACTATTCTATGCTGCAGCAGAATCGGAAATGAGATTTCGTTTCGTTCTATGCCAGCTAGTAAAAATATAGCCCCTCCCAATTAACAAATTGTTACCATATTTCACAAATAAAAATTTACTAAGTATATGAATCCTAGTTCTACTCTAAATCATTTAAGATAACCAAAGATTACGCAACAGGTGCGATGAAATCTAAACATAATTACTATGCGGTTATGGCCTTTGTGTTTAATGAGAGCCTTTAGCAAAAACTGTAACATAAAAGGCAAATAAATGGTTTAAATATAAAAGTACAAATATGTATAATCTGAAATTTAAACACATTGTCTAAGATAATTAAATGTTTGAGCTTTAACTACTATAGATGATAAATACTCGTACATATTTCTCAAGTATTAAGTATGATTTATTAGAATTTAATAAAAAAATTCCCAGATGAACGCAACAGTGGACATATGTGTTGAGAAAATTCGAGATTAAATCCCATGACTATGTTTGCATGTCAGAATAGTAAAACCTATGATAGCCCATAGATTAGTGGCATGATAGACTCAGACATTCTAGATGGGAGGCTATAGAATACCGTACAAGGGTTTGTGCATCACGTGATCCATAGAAGTTGTTCTCACAGCTGATTAGAAATCCTCCTCGATTTTCGACCACTATGTATATTGATTCAAGAACAGGAGTTTAGTTAGTGGTGACTAGGTTAAGATTAAGATTAAGAAAGGAATAGCTGACTGATTGACACTCCCTGTGGATTTATTCTCATTCTCTCATTCTAACTAGGGCCTCACAATGGCAGCATATTTCGCCTTCCTTTTAGCAGTATCTGTACAATGTGTCCTATGACATACTCATTAGACTCATGTCTCTCCTAATGTTCTTTCAATTTTAACCAAGCAACTCCTCCCTAAAGTAGCACAGGCTAATTAAGCTTCAATACAGTTAAGGCAGTAGCATGGAACATAGTACCAGTGACGGATCTCATTCTAGGAGTATTGACGGATACTGTAGTCTTAAAATCGCTGTTTCAGGCTGAAGTAGCAACAATACAGTGCTGTGCAAGGGAAATAATAAGGCGAGAGCCGTCAGCGAGTTGATTCTCATTTTTTGTAATAGCCAAACAACGCTAAAAGCAACCGTGCAGATGTGCAAGGGACATGACTTCTAGATTACGCTTTACGCTTGCAGTGTTTATGGTTTATTACTTTCTAGAAACATGCATATGGCATAATAATATGGTATTTAAAATAATTTTTAACCAAGCTAGTTGAGAATTAATATTCTAGGTATACGTTTAACGTATGAAATTTTACTTTACAGTTATTTTTAAATTAATACTTACTAATAAAAAGTAATGATGATGTAAAGTTATATTTTCTGTGACAGATGTATATTCATAATGGGCAAGTTTCATGATGAACACTATAAATTTTATTTAAAAGCGACTTTTTATTACGTAATAGTTATGAGTGTTTATTTTCCCTATATTTTATTACAGTAAATATAAATATCGCACACTACAAAATATTCACCGCATTTTAATAGCCGGTTATAAAACGGTATATGAGCAATATATTTTTCCAAATACCATTACTCTCCTCATATAAACTCAATTTCATTAAATCTCGTTGGTAATAAACAGAAGTCAGTAATTTTCTTAACAGCTTCTTTCATTCAGTTAGCAGATCAAAAGACTACTTTATCAAAGTTGTCTCTTGGTATAGATGATGGAACGAAGTTATTCGCATATAAATATTGACAGAAGCTTTCGTCATAACAAGAGACCGGAAATTTCGCTCTACATGTATAAGGCAAAGTAAAACCTTTCAGTAATTCGCTAGCAGGAAGTAAGAAACTATTTGTAGAAGTGAAGTGTTATTTGTTTCAAGAGCAGATTATTTAAATCTGAATCTTGCGAAAAGATATTTAAAAACACCGTAATTTATAAATAAAAGATTTGGTACTTGAGCATCAAAGTACATAATACAAATATCGTTGTTTTCATTTATTTGTTAATATTTTTTTACAAATAAATATTCTAAAATTGGTGATATTTACATGGAACTTCACTCTTTATTTGCCATCTTCCATTTATTAATAATTTTTTTTGTTCGATCAAAAAACATACAGGGCAACCGACATGAAATAAGCTCAAACTATAACCTAATTCCAGATCTAATACATTTGTGCGCCAAATTTTAAGTCAACATTTTAAACTGTTCCAGAATAAACACATGTACAGAAAGAAGTTGACAGACCAACAGATTGACCGACAGGCAGACGTAAATACCTTTTCAAATTTCCGCCATAGTTGAATTATTTCTTAGATTGACCACCCTGTATATTTTTCAATAAAATTTTGATAGGTATCTTCATGGCTAATTATGTTATGTGACGTGCTTTCTTCCGGTTGCCTAGCGCATAGACAAGCGGAAGCGTCACTTTAGCGCTGACCTATATTTCGGTTAAATTCGGTTGTCTCGAACGCCACCTTTGCAATTTTTATGTGGGGCAAAGGTCCCACATTAGCCTCCTAATGCACCCTGTTGCAGTAGGGCTCGGATAGCTACAGTGGACACACGTATGTCCAGGGGTCTGGACAGCGGATTAGACTTTCACTCACATTCAACAGTAAGAGACAGATGTCGGTACATAACAAAGTTTATTAACATTTAATATACAAAACAATAAAAAAACCGTTAGGTACCAAAATTCGGAGTTCGTTATACATAAAATAAAAATTTAAGATATGCCATTTTATTTAATTTGATTTAGGTAGGGCGCCACTTTGTGACGTACGGGGAACCAGGCAGTGAGAAGCTAGCCGACTACTAGTTACTATTGTTAATTCGGAACCAAGCGGTGGTAAGTAAGCAAACGGTAAGAGCGGTACAAAAAAAATTGAAACGGTAAAAAAAACAGTAAGCAGTAAAAAAACGGTAAGCGGTAAGAAACAACACCACAGTAAGTAATAAAAGCAGGCAGTATGCAAGTACCAGGCAAAAGCAAGCGGTTATCAACTGCAACAGTTATGCCTAAATGAAGTGTAAGTGTGAAGAACTTGGCAAAACTAAATAAAACTGATATCAAATAAATAAACCGGTTTTCGGATTCGGTGCGATGTGTAACGTAAGTTACACTCGGATCGGAAAATAAAACGGGTATCGGATTCGGAGCGGTGTGTAACCTTGGTTACACTCGGTTCGGTAACTAAAACGGTTATCGGATTTGGCACCAGCTTACGGTGGAGATATTTCTACCTAGACGGACAGACAGCAATAATCAGATCGGTGGCATTTCGGTTCGGTTCGGAAATGTTGAAATTACATCAACACTTTATGTGGTGTTTGCCAAGCGCCTCAAACCCCACAGCTGGATTCCTTTATTAAATGAGTTTCGGTTCTGCCACGTGGTATCTTGTCGAATTTGATGTGGAAAATTTCTATGTATCAGAATATAAAGTTAATTAATTTATTTACGATATCCTAGATTTTGTTCTCAATTCCCGGACTATAATAAATTTCTGAAAAGTTATTTCAAAGTAATGAATTTGATTTCAATTCACATCAATACGAAATATTGGAAACAAAATGAACGGTAAACTAAAATGTCTACTCTTTCAGTACAACAATAATAACAGCACTGTAACAAAACACACAAAAATTATTTTACGACAGATTTTATTTTAATCTGAGTAACAAACTAAAATATTAGAATAGCGTATTTTGGGATCTGAAAGTTGGCGTCCTTGATGAGTATTGAAAAATGTTTCTAGAAGTATGTTTTTATATACTTTTTCTAAATAATATACACGGTGTCCGGTAATAACATGCAGAAATGTAACTAGGTAACAATTTATTATCGAAAATTGAGATGGGTTCTTCATCTAGTATTTTTCAAAATAAACCTGTCCAGCTACACCCCCTTTAGCGCCAATATTCTTGACGGTCTCGGGTAATTAGGGGTCGAGCTTGAGCTCTTTGTCCCAAACGCCCTCTTAAGGGGGCGTGCACGGTGTTTCTATCTGAAAGTAACTTAATCGGAAAAAAACAAAATTTGGCACACCTCAGTTACTAATGAAAAGACATCTAACGAAATTATTTCATCCATCTAGCGCGTATACAGAGGGGTGATGACTACATTTCTTATAATTTTATAAATATGTTTCTGTCTGCTATATATTTTTTACAATTAAAAAAGAACTAAATATGATTCAGTTCGAAAGTTTTTTAATTTTGAAAAATTTTCATAAAATCGACCGTTTTTGAGAAAAAGTAACTAAATTATATCTGCCTATTTAATCAATCAAAAGTGACGAGCACTATTATACTAGTCAAAACACTAAGTAGGCTCGTGTCAAATCATAATTTGACAGTATTATGCATATGATAATTTTGTGCTTATAAATTATTTTCAATCAATTTTTGCACAAGTGGGTGTCGTGGACAGGAGAGGCTTATTTTAAAAAATTCTATATGAAGAACCCACCTTCATTTTCAATAAGCAAGAAACAATCTAATATCTCTCTAAATTCGTATAAAAGAAATACATTGGTTAAAAAATAAAACGTATGTTTGTCAGTTTTAAATCTACCGAAGGTAAATATTTTCAACAAGTTTGTTTTGAAATACGTAATATGCATGTTTCAGCTGAGTGTATTTTCAGCGAACGGAAATGTTCAGGTGCATGGAGATATCCTATCGTATGCGTGCTGTTCTAATTTTATTTTGTACATTTTGTGATTTATTGCTTTTTAAAAAGCTGAAATGGGAGGATCAGCTCGAGTAATCCTTCAGGGTTATCTCTAAGCCCACTTTTATTCTTTTGAATAAAATTGCACTGTTCAAGTGTACAACGCACAACTTCTCTTGTAAAATACAAATTTTAATTTAAAGTTTGTCTAACTTTTGTAGTAGGTACTCATATTATTTTTAGTGGTATTTTATTTATATCCTTAGTGAACAGAAATCAATAAAATATTTAAACAAGCTAACCAGTATACTCTTCGCCGATTTACTACACTTTTTATTTAATTGTTGCACATTCTATGGGATACTCTTCGCAGTTTTTTTGTGAATAATATTAGTTTTAGGCATTATTTGTCTAATTGCAAAACATTAAAAAACAGTTTTTTCTTATTTAAAAAATTAATAATTTCTTTATTTATTGATCGATTTTGTTAAGAAATAATGGAGTTCTTCCCTTACCCAACACTAACCTACCGCCCAAATGTTAATACATTCGGACTTTTCGTTCTTAAGTTACCGTGCTTACAAAAAAAACGTGACTGACGGACGCACAGATGGATAGACAGACGGACGGACAGACGGACGGACGGATAGACAGACGGACGGACGGACGTAGAGGCGGACAGACGGACAGACCGACAGACAGACCGACAGACCGACAGACGGACAGATAGACGGACAGACGGACGGACAGACAGACGGATGGACAGTCAGACGGACAGACAGACGGACGGACGTACAGACGGACGGACATTTTGAAAGTTGTTCAGAATTCGATCACCAACACAATATGAAAGTTTTTTTCTCTACGAGCAATATTACCGGTTTTAGAAATATGCCGATCGAATGCAATATACTCTTCGTTTTGTAATTGCGAAGAGTATAATACTCGCAGCCTAAGGAATCACTACTTCCACATCAAGATTTGTTGCCAACTTCTGTACAGTTATTTGGGGGAAGTGCCCAGAACAACATACTAAAAGTTCTGACCAGTGGATGGTCTGCGGGCGGGTAAGGGGTAGTTTAAAGGTTCCCTTTTCAGGTTTTTCTGGAATAACTCAAAACCACGCCCTCTAGCGAAAAAGTATTTATATACAATATTAAGACCAATGGAATTTCGGGAGTTCCTATTTATTTTTTTTCTAGGATACATACTTTGCGAGATACAGAGGGTGAAAAATTCGTACACTGAAGGGAAAACATCACCCTCCGATTTTTTCGGAATACGTTCAAATTATCATCTATTTCCTGATCTCTTAATACACACGTGTACCAAATTTCAAGTCAGTACCATGAACCTTCCAGATTAGTCGTGAGCACAAAAATAGTTACAGCCGACCGACCGACCGACCAACCGACCGATTAACCGACAGACGGAAAGTTTTTGTCACTCAAATTTAAAACCGTGTATCATGACATTCTAAAACTATTTCAAAGGCCAGGCGTCAGGTAGATTAACATAGTTTTAAATCGGGAAAAAGATTTTACTGTTGGAACATGTCCATTGCGGCCTCTTTTAGACACATATCGCTCAACAATATTTTTTTGCCAATATCTCAGTTCCGAATGGTTCTACGAATAAAAGAAATGGTTATCAAAGTTAAAGATAAGTAAATTCTCTATCGAAGTGGTTCAAACCCACTTTTACCTAGATTACAAGGTCAGGGTATATACCAATTGTTTTAAATATTTATAGAAAGCATGGAAGTGTAAGAGAGTCTCGATATACAGCGCAGATGCGATACGATGCTCGACTTCTCCCGCCTATAACTCCAAGAATATTAATACTACGTAAAGATGTGTCAGTCATTTCGATAGAGAATTTACTTACTTAACTTAAAATTTTATAAGAATATTTTTTTCGTAAGACCGTTCAGAACCGAGATATTGGCAAGAAATGATACTTGAGCGATATTTCTCCTAAGAGTTGGCGGTGTTCCAGGGCCGGGAGAGGGGGAAAAATTGCCTGTCTAAAAGAGGCCTATAATGAAATGGTACCAACAATAAAATCTTTTTCCCGATTTAAAACGGCATTTAAACACCCTGAACTCCCTGACTCCAGGCCTAGCAGTGGAGTGGAACTATAGTAATCGTAAAAAAAAATTCAAATGTTTTCTCCTGTCGAAATAGGTATAGAATGTCATGAATTGTCGGAATTTCAAATTTGAGCGAAAAAGAATTTTGCTTGTCGGCCTGTCTGACTGCAACTTTTCTTTTGCGCACACGTATTCTCTGGAACGGTTGAAGATATTGACTTGAAATTTTGTACACTTATTAGTCGAGTCAATGAAGCCTGAAAATCGTTAAAGCTTTTTAATCTTCAGGGACAGGACTTTGATGATTTTCTTTTCTTAAATGTGTGTCTGTTAATATTATCCGAAACAGAAACATGCCCAGTAGCGCAAATAATTATTTATATTGTTTCTCTCACTCTTCAAATGTTCAGCTGCTTAGTTTTTTGTGGGAGGCAATGCACTTAGTTGGACCGCCCTCTTGCTCTTTGCAGTCGCTTTGACAAAACATTCGTAGTGATTTCATAACGATAACTACCTTAATTCTTAAGACATCTAATCTCTTCAAAAATCATATTACAGGGGATTTCAAAGGTTACAAGAGCCTGTAATGTTGAACTTCCTCGAACCCTTCGTTTCTGAAGTTTTTTAATTTAAATGGCTCCGAGAAGGTAGCCCTCGCATTTAAATGCAAATTGAAAACGGTGATATCTCAATTAATTTTCATCCTAGAGAAATAGAGACAAAAACATCAATTTTTTGCGAAGAGGAACCTAAATTTTTGTACTCTTGCACTTTTTACGTATCTTTAGTATTTGACTTATTGTGAGAAGAAGAGCATTTTTTCAGAAATTTCAAAAATAATTTAAAAATTGAATCAAGCTTTTTTCCAAATTTACGCATTCTAAACCCTTGAAACTTCTAAAACATATTATAAGTACCGAAATAAAGTAAATTGTCAGTGAATTATGATTTATTTTCATCATAGCTTCGTAAGTTTTTATGCTAAAGATTTTTACAAACAACTTATTTAAGATGCAAGTGTAAAAAGCCATTCTTTATTGCACGAATGGCTAGAGAGACCCATGAGTGCAATAAAGTGAGTTTTTACAAGTGTGTCTTACGACGTTTTATCTTCGATCGTGCCAATTATTGTAAGAAATTGGCATTTTTTCATGAATGTTTGTAAAACTAGATCAACCTTTTGTGAATGTCACTTTGACGGTTAGCATTATTCAAGTTGTAGTTGAAGTCGCCATTCTAATTATGTTACATCAAGCCAAGGTCGTGACTGAAAATCTGTGATGATAGTAACTAAGGTAACGATATTATAAATAAACTGGCGTAGTTGAACTACCGTAATGCAAAGGGTTCTGTTCAGCCGATAGGTATTACTACCAAGCGAAATTGCGAGATATCTTGGGTTGCCAATGCACATGAGTATACTGGTCATAGTTTCAGAAGATCATCTGCCACCATGCTTGCAGATACTGGAGGGGAGGTTTTACAGCTGAAGTGGCATGGTGGCTGCAAGACATCGACGGTGGAAGAATCTTACGTTGAAGAATCAACTAAACACAAAATTGAGATATATCAAATTTTGCAAAAAGAACTATCTGGGAAGCAAGCTCAAACGATGCCATTGACGCTAATTATACTGCCTACTACATCGAGGAGTCGCGAGTTGCCTAGAATTCATATTGGAAATTGTGCTAATTGCAAAGTAGAAGCATATGTTTTTAAAAATTAGTAATGAATAAAATACTGTTGTCCTTACTGATAAATTTTGTAACAATCGTGCAATAAAAATTTTTACTGCACAGTTTCCTATAAAAGGCCACTTTTTACACTTGAAATGACGTAAAAAACTGTTACTTTTTACACATAGTAGATAAAGGTATTTTTAAGTACTTTAAAAAGATCTAATAAGTTTTCTTCTAAAAATTTGTCGTTTTTCCGCTATTTAAAGTTGAAAGGTTCGTTCAATTTTCGGCAAACAAGCAGTCACCTTCAACGAGCCATAAGTCGGTTCTTATTGAATCTACAGAAATAAGAAAATACCAATCGATTTGTTATTTTATAAGCTTCATTTTTGTTCCTGATATATATATATATTTTTTGATAAAGCGTAGGCTCAAGTTAGTTACTCGTGAAAATAGCTCTAAAACATGCATTTTTTGGATGAAAAATCAACATTTTTTTCAATCAAGAATAACTCGAAACATATTTATTTATCGAAAAAACTTCCTGGAACATTTTTTGATTAGAATTTATCCCTTATCGATTTCTGCAGTTATTTTGCGTTTACTAAGAGAAGAGGTGATATCCACCCGAAACATGTTTTTGATTTTGAATAATGTTAACAAACACACATTTTAAAAAAAATCATCAAAATCGGACCTGCCCCTGAAGACTAAGAAGTAAAAACTTTCATTGACTAGACTAAATGTATTCTATCGAGATCTGGAACTAGGTTATATTTTGAGCTTTCTCCGATGAAGGCTTAGAGGATGAATAGGGGTAAATATGGGAAAATAAATTATGTAAGCTGGTAATACTCCTGGAATTGAATGTAAAACAAAGGTTTCAAATTTGGTTTGGTCTGGACCTAGATTATATTTTGAGCTTATTGCGTTGAAGATTGGGGGCGAAATAGGAGTAAATAAGTGAAACAAACTATTAAGAGCCCAGAAACTTGCGATTTGGTATATATATCAGAAGTCGAGGTCTACATTTTTTTAATTACATTTCCCATTTCCACCACCACTACAACTTCGTTATTAAAGGGGTTATCAAAATAAATTTAGGATTAATATCTTAAATTTAAGATTAATACTTAAAATTTGGTACAGGTATGTATTATAACGAGAACCGGAACTAAAAATTGACTTTATTCCGTTGAAATGATGGGGTGAAATAGGGATAAATAAGTAAGGCAAGCTAATAAGAGTCCAGAAAGTTGGGAATTGGTGTATAGACTGGAGGCTCAAATTTTGTTATTACATTTACCGCACTTCATGATTGAAGAAGTTAACAAAATAAAATTGAAATGTTCGCTTGGAATTTGGTACACGTATGTGTTATAGATTACATTTTGAGATGATTCCGTTGAAGGGTTGGGGGTGAAATAGAGGTAAATAAATAACGCAACCTAGTAAAAATCCAGAAACTTGAGCTTTAGTGTATATACTAGAGACCAAGTTCTTATTTTTTTATGACATCTCCCCCTCCCCCACCTCCACCACTCGCACTTCATTATTAAAGGGGTTAATAAAATAAAACTGTAATTTAGGGTGTACGAGAACAAAAGTTCTCAAAAACACTTTTTGGCACCCCTATTAAGCGTCGGTCAGTCGAAAGGGTATTGAAGTGGCACGTCGCTTTATGGGTTCCTGGATCAGACGACGTTATTAACATTCTTTGAATTATTTCCACACACTGAAGTGCAAATTTATATTTGCACTATAGTATGTGGATATTAAAGAAAACCATCTTAATGCTATTGTCAAGATGCTGTCTTTAAAGAGACTTGGACGGAAAATCTGAATGTGGAAATAGTGATTCTTTAGGAGGCGATGTTTTGTAAAGAGATAAATATATTCATTGTTTCTAATTTCTATACTGCTGCCATTCACTTTAGCAAATATATACAGTGTGAACCTAAAGAAACGCACAAAATTCATATCTTTGGCATGTGTCATTTGTCAAAATAATCCTCGAACAGGTCGATTTTTGTTTTGTAAATGTTACATTTTGTCACTATACCAGAATTTGTGGCGTCATTGGTTTTTGAGTTATAACGTCTTCATAATTTTTTTAATGGAAACAGACATTTTTGTTTAATGTTTTTGGTGGTAAATTCCTTTAGCTTTCTGGTGATATGAAAAAAAAAATGATATTACCTAAGCCATTCGTTTGGAAAAAAGTGTTTTTATTGATTGATACCTTACATAAGTAATTGTGAGAAAAAAATCGTATCCATTGCTCAAATTGTGACCCTTCAACCATTTGGCATTGACCAAGACCAGTGTAGACACTTTGCACGCTGTTCTGAATCATCTCATAGGCAATTTGTCTCATCTAAAAGCAAATTTTGTGTTTCAATTCTTCTATGGTATCCGGTCTGTTAAAATACGCCCTTGACTTTAAATAACCCCAAAGAAAAAAGTCTAAGGGGGTTAAATCCGGGTGAACGCGGGGGCCACTCAAGCGGACCTCGACGACCTATTCACCTTCCAGTAAAAGTGTCATCTAGAAACTGACGCACTGCTATCCCAAAATGAGGTGGGACCCCGTGTTGCTGAAATCAGACTTCATTGTTCGGAAACATAACTGCTAAGGCTGGCACTAACTTAACTCCTAAAAACTGTAAATATATCTTGCGGCCGTAAGATTTTCTTGAAAAAAAAAGGTCCCAATAAACGATCACTAATCATACCTGCCCACACGTTTACTTTGCCTCTTCGCTGTGTATGGGCTTCTTGAGTCCAAAAATTTGGGTTTTCATCGCACAAGGTCATCAGCTATTCACAAAACTGTAAGCGCCGATCTGGATCTTCCTCATTCAATTCGTGGATTAATTGCACTTTGTATGGATGGTATTTTTCTATTTTCAATAGACGTACAACAGAAGTTTGACTCATGTTTTGATTTAAAGCCAGCTACCTTGTCGAAAGATGGTGGTTTTCCTCACTTTCTAGAAGAATATTTGATTTGGTTTCGTTGCTTGTGCTAGGGCGACGAGATCGAGGGAGGTCAGCTACACTGCCATACTCATCACATCTAGCCACCAATCTACTTACAGTGGATCCAGAAATTTGCTTTTCGGAATACTTGGCATTGAAAATATCACATGCTTCCTGATGAGTTCTCAGCCTATAACCATATCCAACCATCATCAAAAGTTCTACGCGTTCTCTTTCACTTAAACGTGGCATTTCATTCACTGGTTTTACACTGTCTGAGAAGCGGTCACAAAACTGAGGTTCCACACGTGCCAGGAATAAAAAAGTTATCGATTCTTTACACAAAAAGGCCTGTATCTCTCTGTTCTTAAGGTGATTGTTTTTTTATTATTTTCTTTGTTTTGTTTTCCCAGATAGCACAAGACGTCTTAAAGACGTCTTTATTATGTCTTATTTTGGTCTGAACTTCTTAATTCCTTATAAAGATGTCTTAAAGACGTCTTACCTTAGACGACTTTAAGACGTCTTACCTTAGACATCTTTAAGACGTCGTAGTAACGACATCAATAATAGAGTGTATATAATATATATGATCTAAAAAAATATTTTTCAACAAAATCGTTTGTATTTCACGATGCTTTTGATTACTTTAATTTAGCAGGTTACTCTTGTAAAATATGTTGTTTATTTTTATAGAAATCAAGAAAAAATATTAACCGAAAATATCTTTTCTATTTTACGATGTTCTTTGTCATATTTGACCTTCTGTAAAATATGTTGTTTATTTCTAAAGTTGGGAAAAAATTAGGTATACCCATTTTTTCGTTGTTATATTTTTAAGTAAATGGTTCATGGTTTAGTTGATACTATACATTTCATCACAACTAAACATTTCATCAGAATACTATTTTTCTATATATACTATATTTCTTTGAATAAACAGCTAACCGGGCTTTTTGAACATTCCTTATTGTTATTTATTATTTGTTTGCTTATAGTAATGAAACATATTCTTTATAGATGTCATTAATATTTATATATATTCCTTATTGTTATTACCCACTATTAAAATTCCAAACATATTTGAGTGTGAAAATATAAGCTGCTTTCGTTTACAGTGAACATAATAAACAGGATTTCAATGAACAGAAATATATGATACAAAATTGCATAGTAAGGACAGAGACGACACATGAACAGGTTCCCTATGATTACGAATCAGTCTTCTGAACGAAAGCAGCTATACAGTTTGTTCATTTGTGTTGATTTATAGCAACTTTGAAACACGTTATCTCTCTCATACTCACATTATTTGTGATAACACTATCTTTATTTAACTGCTTGAAGTTGCTTTAAATCAACACAAATGAACAAACCTATAGTGTCCTCTGTCAATTCTGCAATTGATGATGTGAGTTGTCAGTCATCCAGAGACAAGACGGCAGTTATTATTGTTATAACATAGTATTGTTATTACTATTTATTCATTGTTCATTCCATTACCACTTTTATTTTGTGTGCGTGTCTCAGTTACATTATTATTCAGGCCTGTTATTGTTAATTCGCAGTTTTATAGTTTCGTTGTTGCAGTTATAAAAAGGTATGTTTATATTATACTATTTACATAGACTTGTACACTCCCATTTTATTTATTTAGTATGGAGGCAAAGACGTGGACTTTGGTATTATTTATTGACGACAAAAGTGTGGAAGCTGTTCTCTCCAACTGGATCCAGGGAGACTTTTGTCATCGCCCATCACTTGCTGCAGACAAATTGTTAGAAACAATAAAAAGAACGTGAACCGCTGAACACTTGTTGGCCATCTGGGCCGAAACAATTTTTTTTAATTAAAAAAGCTGATTTACGTAAATATAAAATTGTAATAAATAATAAATTAACACACTTTGTAGAGCAATGTACTTAGATTAATAAAAACTATTTTTTAATACATACAGTAATAAATTTGCATAATATAAATAAGAGAAAACTTCTGAAACCATAAAAAAATTGTACATACAGGGTGATTCACGTAGGCCATTCATTAGAAGTTTTTCAACTTGCAGTTGGATTAGAAACTTGAAATTTGGTATGCAGCCATAATCGATCATGTCCGTTCTACCTAAAATATTTTCAGTCCTCCAACTATACAGGGTGTGCCAAAAATTGGTACCAACTTTCTTATTTTAAATGGAAACCTATATTTTTCTTTAAATGGTTTGATTGGTCTTCTAATTCTGAGTTTAGAGAACCTAAGTTATGTTAACTTATCTATTACAATTTTTGACATATGTCCAATTTTTTGAAAAAAATTGCCGCTGTAGTAGTTTACGAACAAATTTGTATCTCGCAAACCTTTCAAAATTATGAAACCAAATTTGTGAAGCAGTTAGCTGGAAGTCCAGGCTAACTTCTGATGACCCATCGGTGGTCCCATTTTGTACCATATGGGCGCAGTCGATTTTCAAATGTCGCAATCAAAAATTGTCAAAAAGTCAATTTTTTCAAATGGCACCTACTATTTTTTTTCACACCATTCGAAAGAAAATTGAACTTTAGGGTGAGTTACTTAAGCATTCCCTATATCTAACTTCACTCCATATCGAGTTATTCAATAAAAATCAAGAAATACCTTATCTTGCCGAGAGATTCCTTACTTCATGAAGTATACCATGGAAACAAAAGACAGTTGTAATAATTTTTAAAGAAAAATATGGATTCTTATTTAATTACACACAACACCAACAAATTATTATTAAGGAAGAAGAACAATGTTGATGAAATTCTGACGTAAATGTTCAATGTGACCACCATATTTTTGTTCAAATATTCTATTATTCTACTTTCAACAGATTGCGTAGAACATCTTTGCGCCTACCATTTCTGACGCCAGAAATCAATGCAAAATTGAATTTTAGGGCCACTTTTATTAACATTGTGTATGTCTATCTACAGTCGTTTTTGAGTTATTGGCATTTTTTGAAAAAAAATTTTTTTTTCTCAAGGGTAGTAGGTTTTGGAAACAATCATTTCATTTTAATTTTTATTCAAAAATCGTATTGCAATAATAAATAATAACAACAAATAAACAGATTAACAAAATAATTATTTCAATACAAATGCTCAATGTGTGCACCGTTTTCACTGACAGAATTTCGTCAATATTGTTCTTGTTCGTTAATAATAATTTGTTGGCGTTGTGTGTAATTAAATAAGAACCCATATTTTTCTTTAAAAATTATTACAACTGTCTTTTGTTTCCATGGCATACTTGATGAAGTAAGGAATCTCTCGGCAAGATAAGGTATTTCTTGATTTTTATTGAATAACTCGAAATGGGGTGAAGTTAGGTATAGGGAATGCTTAAGTAACTCACCCTAAAATTCAATTTTCTTTCGAATGTTGTGAAAAAAAATAGTAGGTGCCATTTGAAAAAATTGACTTATTGACAATTTTTGATTGCGACATTTGAAAATCGACTGCGCCCATATGGTACAAAATGGGACCACCGATGGGACATCAAAAGTTAGCCTGGACTTCCGGCTAATTGCTCCGCAAATTTGGTTTCATAATTTTGAAAGGTTTGCGAGATACAAATTTGTTCGTAAACTACTACAGCGGCAATTTTTTTCAAAAAATTGGACATATGTCAAAAATTGTAATAGATAAGTTAACATAACTTAGGTTCTCTAAACTCAGAATTAGAAGACCAATCAAACCATTTAAAGAAAAATATAGGTTTCCATTTAAAATAAGAAAGTTGGTACCAATTTTTGGCACACCCTGTATAGTTGGAGGACTGAAAATATTTTAGATAGAACGGGCATGATCGATTATGGCCGCATACCAAATTTGAAGTTTCTAATCCATCTGCAAGTTGAAAAACTTCTAATGAATGACCTACGTGAATCACCCTGTATACATGTAAGGGAAAACCTCTGAAACCACAAAAAAAATTGTACAAATGTACATTTTTCGTCTATTTCAGGTCTGTTTTAGGTCTATTTCAGACCAACAACAGACCTTATAAAGACGTCTGTAAGACGTCGTGATTTGTAACATAAGACCTAAATAAGACGTCTTCCAGACGTCTGTAAGGCGTACATGGACGTCTTTAAGACATCGTGAATGTCTAAGGAAGACGTCTTAAAGACGTCTCTGTGCTATCTGGGTTTATGTCAAATATCGTCATGCTAGTTAAAACAAAAATGTAGGTAACAAGATTTATCAGTCGATAAGAAAGTGGAACATTACTTGTGAATTTGCGAAGCTATTTTTACATAAAATGTCATTTTTCCAAAAGAATGGCCTAGGTAATATCAATTTTTCTCATATCACCAGAAAGTTTAAAGAATATACCACCAAAAACAGTAAACAAAGATGTCTGTTTCCATTAAAAAAAATTATGATGGCGTCATAACTCAAAAACCAATGACGTCATAAATTTTGATATAGTGACAAAATCCAGCATTTACAAAACTAAAATCGACCTGTTCGAGGATTTTTTTGAAAAATTACATATACCAAAGATATGAATTTTGTGCGTTTCTTTAGGTGCACACTGTATATCTATTGTATGACCACATTTTCATCCGTAATTTCTTTTTATCATCCTGGGGAAGTTTTAATCTAACTTGAGTAAAAACCTTGACAATAAACATTTCCTTCCCATAACCTGCCTTCCGTCTCTTAAAACGGAAAGTGTGTTCATACAGTTTCAATTTAATCGCTTGTTATTGAGTTTTTAATTATTTTTTGAACAAAGTAATTAAAATCTTGCTTAAGTTATTAGTGCTTTATAAAAATTCTTTACCAAAAAAGTTTCAGAACGTAATTTTACTTAACCTGGAATAAAACCTTCGTGATTTAATGGATGGATGAAAAAGCTCTATGATATGATCCACATGTAATAAATATTTCAAAGGGTTATCTCCTAAGGGGTATGTACCGCTTCATACAAATCTAAGTTAGGCTAAACCGTCAAATTTTATCTAAGTTTGATTGTTTTACGTTCACTTATTTACAAGAAGTCCTGTATACAGTATAAATATTCTGAAGTACCCTTCTTCACTATTTGCAAAGACCACTATACAGGGTGGCTCAGGCCAGAGAGGTGGACCAATGGATTATTTTCATATTTACTGAAGTGATATGAAATAAAATTTCTAATTATTTAGTGCAAATAACCAAAATGGAGCGAGCGTAGAGACGTCTGCATATACTCGTATTTCGATACGCAAATGCAGCAACGTCGGGCGCGGTTAGTACTTGGATGGGCGAGCCTCTCCAGGGAAACACAGCGTTCTCGCTCCGTCTTCTAACGGCTTGTATATCAGCGCATGCGTAGAAGGTATGTAACTTTAGGCGGGAGTTACATAGTGGATATACCATCCTTCGGAGGGGATGTAAAGCAGTCGGTCCCTTGTCTATTAAATGTTAGGCAAGTAAAAGATCCCTACTCTTCGATAGAGAAGAGGTTCGGCAAAATTTCCAGGTTGGGGGTAGCTCGTCTCCTGGCGTCGGTGATTGGCCTTGGTAGTGGAAATAGGCCGACGTTAAATAAGTGATTAAAAAAAAAAAAAAAAAAAAAAGAACCAAAATGACCAACTTCCGGCTTCGAAACAATTTACATGAAAATCTAATTTTCAAATAAGACCATTATGGTATATTTGAATAGTAATGACCAAAGTACGTATGATCCAACCCTTAGGTATTATTTTGATTAACAAAAACTTTTTTTTCAGTTTTTAATCTTAATTATAGAAGGTCGTGACATGGTCAAAATTAGTAAAAATCGGTCTGCAAGCACCTACAAAATATTGTGTTTTCAAATATTAGTCTGAAGCATGATTTACTGTTCAGTAAGTTCAGCAATATTAGTTTTTCAATGATAAATATTTTTACTTCCACGCTTATCGAAGGCAAGTGATGTAAAATACCCAAAAGTTGACGGGGTTCTAAAAGTTGACACCTTAACTAATATTCGGGTAAAATAAGAAATTTCTTGTGCTGTGATTCACAAGGAATTGCCTATATGACTGTTAGTGCTATCTTTTATACATTGTATAAATACTATGATTGTTTCTCGTCATTTCAAAACTGCTGCTAACCGAAATCGGCAGGTGCATTTTTTCCAGTGCAGTGCAGAATTTTTTGTAAAAAGTCTTAAAACGCCGTTCATCCGAAAGTAGTAAAACCGCTGTCCAAGGAATCACTACTTCCACATCCAGATTTCTCATCCTAGTCACTTTAAAGGAAACATCTTGATTAGATTTGCACTCTAGTATGTAGAAATTATTGGTCATAGAACTTTCTGGAGCAGATGTCATAAAAAAGTTCCTATCATATACGTTAAAAATAAAGTTTCTAGTTTACCCTACTTATTTCCCCTATTAACAACCTACCACCTCCCACCCCTTCAATGGAATCATCTCAATCAGATGTCATTACAATACAAAAGTGTACTAACTTCAAGTGAATATCTCAATTTTATGTTATTATTTCAATTAATAATAATGGAGGAGGTGGTGGTGTTTGAAAAATATTAGAAAGAAATCTGAGGCCTTGGTTTCTAGTATATACACCAAATCCAAAATGTCTGTACTCTTACCAGCTTGATTTACTTATCTTCCCCTCTTTACTCCTATTCAAAGGAATCTTCTCAAAATATAATCTAGTTCCAGACGTCGTTATAATACATACGTATACCAAATTTCAAGTAAATATTTCAATTTTATTTTATCAATCACTTTAATTATGGAGTAAGGGTGTTGGCGAGTTGAAAACTATTATTAAAAAATCTGTGGTCTTCGCTTCAAGGACATACACCAAATTTCAAGTTTCTCTACTTTTACCAGCTCGCTTTGCTTATTTTTCCCTATTTACCTCTACTTACCCTTCAACGCAATCATGTCAAAATATAATCTAGCTTCAGATATCGTTATAATACATACCAAATTTCAAGTGAAAATCAAAATTTAACTTTATCAACTCTCTTATTAAGGGAGTGGGAGTGGTGGAAGAATGGAAAATATTATTAAAAAACCTGAGGCCTTTGCTTCTAGTATATACACCAAATCCCAAATTTCTGTACTCTTACCAGCTTGCTTTGCTTATTTTCCCTATCTACAACTACTTAACCCCCAACCATTCAACGGAATCATCTCAAAATATAATCTACTTCCAGATATCGTTATAATACATATGTGTACCAAATTTCAAGTGAATATCTCAATTTTATTTTATCAACTCCTTCAATAATGGAGTAGGGGTATTGGGGGTTGAAAAATATTATAAAAATCTGGGACCTGTGTTTCTAGTGTATATACCAAATTTTAAGTTTCTGTACCCATACCAGCTTGTTTTACTTATTTTCCCCTACTTAATCCTATTCAACCCCTAACCCTTCAACGGAATCATCTCAAAATATAATCTAGTTAGAGATGCTGTTATAATACATACGTGTACCGAATTTCAAATTAATATCTCAATTTTATTTTATCAACCCCTTTAATAATGGACTAGAGTTGATGGGGGGGTTGAAAAATATTACAAAATTATTTGAAACTTTGACTTCTAGTACATACACCGAATTTCAAGTTACTGTACTCTTACCAACTTGCTTAACTTATTTTCCCCTATTTAACCCTAAATAACCTCCAACCCTTCAACAGAACCATCTCAAAATATAATCTGGTTCCAGGTGTCGTTATAATACATACGTGCACCAAATTTCAAGTGAATATCTCAATATTATTTTACCAACCCTTCAATAATGGAGTAGGGGTGGTGGGGGGTTTAAAAATATTATTAAAAAATTTGGAGGTCTTGGCTTCTAGTACATACGTTGAATTTCAAGTTTCTGTACTGTTGCCAGCTTTCTTTACTTATTTTCCCTTCTTTACCCCTATTTACTCCCCAACCCTTCACAGAATATCTTCAAAGAACAATCCAGTTCCAGATCTCGGCACAATATATACGTGTACAAAATTTCAAGTCAATATCTTAAACCGTTCCGGAGAAAACTTGCGGACAAAAAAAAAGACCGACAGACAGGCAGACAGACGTAATTTTTTTTTCGCTCGAATTTAAAATTTTGACGTTTCATGACATTCTATACCTATTTCGGGTAAAAAAATGATTTTTTTTTACGATTACTATACTTGCAATCCACTATGTGAATGTGGATGTAAAAACTAGGATATGTTTAATATATTAATAATTAAAGTTGATTGTATATAAGATAGCACGGTAGTGCCTTTATTTACCCAAAATTGGGTTTTTAAGGTGTTGTCAGTTGATGTTGCTCAAACTATGTAGGCGATCCTTTAGGCGTCTTTATGTCAACAATTGGTTCTCCAGATCCAGATGTACAAAATAAATACAATGTGCTCCAAAAAATGCGTTGACTGCCCTGGAAGATTGCGATAAGGGCATTTTCATGTACGTTGTTGCGAAAAAGCATAATGTTTTCCGAGTTACTCTTTTGTATAAATGTAAAGGAAGACATTCAAGAAGTAGCAAAACGGGCATGAAGTCTTATCTTTCCAAACAAGAAGAAACTGTTTTAACTACATAGATAAGTGAAACTGCAAAGCCAGATTTTCCAGTGGGCAAGAATAAACTGCTGGATACTGTCATCAACGCATGATTGAACTGAAAAGGCCTATTCCCATCACAGATAACTGACCTGGGAAAAAATGGTATACACTTTTTCTGAAAAGGAATCTCTACATTGGAATTAGAACAACTAAAAATCTAGCAAGCACTAAAGCATCTGTTACAAAACAGTCCTAGATGACTGGTTTGTGAGGGTTTCTGAATATTTAAAAACCTCTAATAATACAGCTACACACAGAGAAAAGTTCAGATCCAGAAACCAGACCTACCAATTTTTATGTATTTTGTCCTCCTGAATTCGATGCCGCAATCAGAATTATAATGAATCGTTGTTGTTTTACTTCCACATCCACAATCCACATAGTGGATTGGAAGTATAGTAATCGGAAAAAAATTCTCAAAAATGTTTATTCGTGAAATAGGTTTAGAATGTCATGAAACGTCGAGATTTTAAATTTGAGCGAAAACAAATTTTCTGTCTGTCGGTCTGTCTGTCTGTCTGTCTGTCTGTCTGTAACTTTTTTTTTGTCCGCACGTTTTCTCCGGAACGGATTAGGATATTGACTTGAAATTTTGTACACGTGTACTAGAAGTTAAGGACTCAGATTTTTTTATAATATTTTTCAACCCCCCACCACCCCTACCACATTAATAGGGTTGATAAAATAAAGTTGAGATATTCATTTAAAATTTCATACACATATGTATTACAACGACGTCTGGAATTAGATTATATTTTGAGATGATTCCGTTGAAGGGTTGGGGGTTAATTTGGGGCAAATAGTCCCCTATTTACTGTTGAAAAGTAAAACAAGATGGTAAGCGTACAGAAACATGAAATTCGGTGTATGTACTGGAAGCCAAAGCGTCAGATTTTTTCATAATATTTTTCAACCCCCACCACCCCTACTCCAATATGAAAAGGGTTGATAAAATAAAATTGAGATATTCATTTGAAATTTGGTACACGTATGTATTATAACGACACCTGGAACTAGATTATAATTTGAGATGATTCCGTTGAAGGGTTGGGGATAAAATAGGGGTAAATAAGGGAAAATAAGTAAAGCAAGCTGGTAAGACTACAGAAACTTGAAATTCGGTGTATGTACTAGAAGCCAAAGCGTCAGATTTTTTTATAATTTTATTCAACCCCTCCTACTTAATTATTAAAAGGGTTGATAAAATAAAATTGAGATATTCATTTAAAATTTGGTACACGTATGAACTAAAACGACATCTGGAACTAGATTGTATTTTGAGATGATTCCGTTGAAGGGTTGGGGGTTATTTAGGGGTAAATAGGGGAAAGTAAGTAAAGCACGCTTGTAAGACTACAGAAACTTGAAGTTCGGTGTATGTACTAGAAGCCAAGGTCTCAGAATATTTATAATATTTTTCAACCCCCACCACCCCTACTTCATTATTAAAAGGGTTGATAAAATAAAATTGAGATATTCATTTGAAATTTGGTACACGTATGAATTATAACGACATCTGTAACTAGATTATATTTTGAGATGATTCCATTGAATGGGGTTAAATAGGGGTACATAGAGGAAAATAAGTAAAGCAAGCTGGTAAAAGTACAGAAATTTGGAATTTGGTGTATATACTAGTAACGAAGGTCTCAGGTTTTTTTATTAGCATTTTCCATCTCCCCACCACCCCCACTCCCTTATTAAAAGAGTTTATAAAATTAAATTTAAATTTTCACTTGAAATTTGGTACATTTATGTATTATAGTTATATCTGAAACTAGATTATATTTTGACATGACTGCGTTGAAGGAGTGGGAGTAAGTAGAGGTAAATAGGGAAAAATAAGTAAAGCAAGCTGGTAAAAGTACTGCAACTTGAAATTAGGTGTATGTCCTAGATGCCAAGGCCTCAGATTTTTTCATACTATTTTTCAACACTTCCAGCACCCTTACTACATTATTAAAGGGGTTGATAAAATAAAATTGAGATATTCACTTGTAATTTGGTAGACGTATGTATTATAACGACATCTGGAACTAGATTATATTTTGGAATGATTCCGTAGAAGGGTTGGAGTTAATAGGAGTAGGGAAAAATAAGTAAATCAAGCTGGTAAGAGTACAGAAATCTGGGATTCGGTGTATATACTAGAAACCAAGGCCTCAGATTTCTTTCTAATATTTTTCAAACTCCACCACCTCCGCTTCATTATTAATGGGATTGATAACATCAAATTGAGATATTCACTTGAAAGTTAGTACACGTATGTATTGTAGTGACATCCGATTGAGATGACTCCATTGAAGGGATGGGAGGTGGTAGATTGCGAATAGTGGAAAATAAGTAGGGTAAACTAGAAACTTCATTTTTAACGAATGTGGTAGAAACCAACCCCTCAAACTTTTCTATGACATCTGCCCCAAATATTATTAAAATTCTATGACCAATAATTTCCACATACTAGAGTGCAAATATAGTCAAGATATTTCCTATAAAGTGACTTGGATGAAGAATCTGGATGTGGAAGTAGTGGCAGCGGTTTTTTATTTTAGATTTTATCTGAAATAGCATGCTATTTTTCCGTGTGTGGCCCAGCCACACAAAATCTAAGATAAGAAAAAACCCAACGATAAAATGAAATTCTGATGGGGGGCATTGAATAGGGGAGGTCAAAATACATAAAGATTGGTAGATCTAGTTTCTGTGTCTGAACTTTTCTTGTGTGTGTGGATATGTTAATGAATCAATATTCTGGCATCCGGAATGAGTTTTCAACAGCGATGAAGCTGCATTTTTCCTGAATCCAAAAGTACTTGCTAAGAAAAGTGAAAAAAATGTTTGCCAAATAATAAATAGTGATGAGAAGGAATATATTACCATTTTAGGCCATAAAATGAAGGTCACGCGACAGAGATAAGTCACTGAAATTATCAAATTTTATTTCTGTTCTACGGACTAATTTGCTATGTTGCTGGATTAGGGAATACTGAAATGCAAATGGTCTCCAATTTGTGATCAGCTGATCGAACGCGTTGTTTTAATTTATTTTGGGGATTTTGCGACGTTTCAAAATTTAATTTTAGCTTATTTAACATCTACAATTATCCATAATCAATTCATGTGGCGAATTTTGCTTGCTAAGATGGAGACAAGTTTATATTTTACTACATTGTCTTATGATGTACAGGATAGATGTATAAAAAAAGTTGGTGCTACTAGTTTAAATCTTTATGTATTAAATAGGCTTTAGCACAAATGCCGATGTATTAATGAGCATTACACAAACACACACACACACATATATATATTGCGATTATATGACTTTAGAAAGGAGTGCATAATTAGAAGATTAAGTCCAAGGTATTCAAAGGTCGAAGCTTACGAAGTTGTCGCGTTGCAACCTCAACTTTTTCTACTTGAAATATCGAGGGAATTTAATAAAAACTGGCGCCATTTTCACAATTAATAACAGCCAAAACTTGACATTTTGTATGATGCAATGTCCACAAAAGTAGTAATAAGTAGAGAGCCCGCTGTATAGATTTCTTATGAATAAGATACATGAAAAACTTTGTATGAGTGAGTAAGTACTGTACCACCAACTTCTGCCCCCAGCAGGTTAGGAAGTTGAGGTTCTCGTTTAGTTTGTGGAGACTGGGTCGTGGTTCGGAAATTATTCAGAAAAAAACTTTTTTTAGGTTAGGCGCCAGTAGTCATATAAAAAAGCATCTACAACGTACTTGTCTAACTGTACGACTCTGACTACTCAGAGATAATTAAAATGCCATAGATACTTATAAATTCTTACAGATAAACACTACTTTGTAAAATATATCTGGTTTATTGACTCTATTATAATTGAATGATTTGATTTGATTTAATTTAAATTACACCTTATGGTTGGATGTAGCTACTTCCTTACAGAAAGTTTATATATATGATAAATTATTATGGTTAGGTTGAAGACCAAGAAAAATACAAAATATGACAATTTATCGTTAAGCTGTGATTAAATAATTAAATGTAAAAAAATTAATAATTAGCTGAAGGGAATATATAAGTTACAACAATAGTAAAAATTTAGAAATGTTTAAAAATGCATCGAAAGCTGAATGTTGAAAGTTGAACAATGAAGAGAAATTCAAGTGATACTGTTACCACCGGTTGCGTCCTGCAGAAACCAACCCTGGTCCTCGTCTCACTGAATCTTCGCTGTGTATTACCACCACTCAATTACTGACATCAGCTGAGATCCCTCGACTCAAAGAACTTAATGTTCTGTGGACGGTTACCAAAAATCTAACTTGGTGCTCTCATCCAGCGGAGACTCTACCAAGACGCTCCAACAATTTGGATTCAAAGACTCCTTCTTGGCAGATAACCCATGGATACTAGCAGCAGCCCAGTTCTCTGGTACAAAGTTAAGCCAATTTTTTGGTAAAACTCCAAATTCAAGGGTTAACTTAACACCTCAATCCTACAAGAGTTATCATCTGTTACTACACTTGAAATTACTTGCTTACTAGTGGGCACTCTTAGTGCGTTTGATAAAATCCCCACGTTAATGCATTACTGGTGTCTCTCTAAATAAATTACATTAACATGCCTTTCTCGCCCCTACTAATATCCAGTTAAATTCCTTTGAGTTTTAATTATTCGATAAGGTTACGAAAACGTAATTTACTAAATTCGAACTGTCTCTAACCCCTATTAAACGTCAATTATTCATTAATAACATTTGCTTCCAAATATATTTTAATACCGAGTTAAGCACATGTCTCGAAATACCCCGTTCATACATTAACTTGACCGCGTGGTCTCCATCTTACAAGCTACGCGCCGCGAATCAGGTAATTTGTGATCAACAAACATCGCGTTTAATTATGATAAATTCAACAGTTAAATTACAAATACATATACAACAAATACTACAGAAGGCAACTATATACATATTATAACACATATATTAACGTACCATCCAGATGAGGTGTTACACGGTCAGAAATACGTCTGTATCGCTACGAAATCGACAGGAAAATGGCTCTGACGACCTGTTCCGATCCCGTGTATGATCTAAAAATCTAGTTACCCTTCTATACGCGAGATGTCGCTGGTAGTGGTAACATAAATCATTCTTTAAATACAATACAAATCTACACAATTACTCTACTGTATCATTCCTATGCATTCATGACTTCCAATTTAATCAGAATTATCGATTTATAATTTTGTTTATTGATTTTTGGGATTTATTCACTTAATATAGATTTCTCTTTTTTATGTTTGTTGTACCAGATGACTTGTAGGTGTATATCAAGAGAAGTAACAGATGGCGCTTGTATGCTAATTTATAATTTAAAGTTGGGTTTATAAACACAAATTCTTCCAGATTAAGTAAGACAAGGACGGCTTCAGGATTGAACTGAAAAATTAATCAATAAGTTTACTGAATTGTGGTTTAAGACTACAAAAATTCTTTGCTATTAGAATAAAAATTAACAAGCATTCAGGTAATTTTGAATGTCACAGTACTACCACAGACATACAGGGAGCCACTTTTCATTTTTTGCCAATTTTGCCCGCGTCATGGAATTTTACCGGAAGTGACGTCAAAATGGGAGAATGCGGGCAAATAAGAAGAGGCAGCCTATTTTTTTTAATAACTAGAAGGCTTATACTTTAACTTAAAAAAATAATAATTCATGTATTCGATGACTTAAGAAAACAGAAAACAGAATAATTTGATGGAGGGTGTCTCACGGTTGCGGGCAAAGTAAGCCTGGCAGCCCGCTACAATCTCATTGTATATCTCAAAACCTACATTTTGACGTAAGTTTTGTTCACGTATTCGATGACACAAAAAATCGTGATCGGAAGTGACGTCAGAGTTCCATGACGCGGGCAAAATTTGTAAAAATTAAAGGTGGCTCCCTGTATGTCTGCGGTAGTACTTACTCACTCACATAAAGATTTTCATGTATCTTATCCATAAGAAATCGATACAGCCGGCTCTCCACCTATAATATAATGAAAAGTTCGATTAGTTTCCATTTAACATCTTGGCAATTTTGAGATCTCTAAATTCTAGACACGTGTCTAAATTTTGTCGTCGCGCGCACACAACTTATATAAATCACTAATCACCGTCTCCAATGTGCAAATATTGAAGTATCATAAAATATCAGTAGCTCAGTGAAAATCTTTAGGGAGCGGCATATTCAGTTTTTCTCGATCTCTCTGTACATTGCGAAAATTTAGGTTTTTCAGACCTGCCAGTCTGTCTGTCGGGCTGTTGTATGTCTGTTGGTGCTATATCCAAAAATCTATTTAACAGAAAACAGTTGAATTTAGTAGGTAGTTGATACTACAGCCAGTGAAGCAATGGGCAAACTTTCCCTGGAAAATACACATGGTAGACCGCCTAAACAGAATAAGTAGTTGGAGAAATGTGACAATTGGCAACACTATTTGGAATGTAGTTAGCATAATTGGCAAGGACGACATCTATTATATTTTGAATGAAAAATATATAGGGTGGTGGTCCTAAGAAATTGTTCAACTATGATAGAAATTTGTATTTACGTATTCCTTCGATATTTGGCACCTCTTATTTATTATTTATTTTTTCTGTTGGATGACCACTCTAATACATTTTTTGAACTAAAAAATATCAAGTTTCTTTGTAGCATATTTGCATTCCGATTATTATTATCATATGTCGTTTCCTAATCAATAAACTTTTTTAGGGTAACCACCCTGTATAAATAAGGAGAGATCTTCTCTTTACCTTTACCGATGTTTTTAAATAGAACCCCTATTGGACAGCCTTAGATATAATATAATTCTAGCTTTGAATGGCAAAAAAAATTATATGCATAATATCTACTTTCACTTCGAAATTAATGAGTAATTAAAAAAACAAATATTTTGTTAATAAATTTTTTACAATAATTATTTTACGTTGGCCTTGAGTAGGTTCAATTCTCAAACCTACTAAATGAAGATATTATTTTACAGATGCTTACAGGCAGAATTCCCAGCAGTTTTAAACTAGTCTATAATATATAACTAATAAAAACTCTATTTTTTGAAAATCAAATTAAATTAAATCATATGTATTTTAACTTGCAGGATCTAAATTTAAAACTTTTGATTTTCATGTAAATTATATCAAAACCGGTAGTCGACCATTTTGGTTGCTTATATGAGATAATTGATACAAGAGTGTTCTTATGGGCGGATCCGCCAGGTACATCACAGTTTTTAAGTGAATAAGAATATGCAGAAGACATTAACACCGTCTCGTCGCTTCGCGTCGGCTGAAAACTTAATGGAGAAAGTTTCAAACTGGAATGTCGCAAATTCCCTCTCACTGAATTGTATTAAAATCTACAATGTAACATTCCAGTTACATCGAGAGATTGATAAAATTATAACTTTTTAAGCAATGGTAATATTAAGCTGATAAACCCCCATAGAAAAGTGGTCGTAAACAAATGTGAAGTAAAATTTTGCCGTCGGTGTCACCTGGTTAATTGAACCTTGTACGTTTTTTACCCCTTTATTTACATAAACGTCTTGGTGGAGTTTAGCTATAGCTATCACCACTCATCCAGGACAAGCACACACAAATAACAACAAAACAGTCATTTTCTGCGATAGTGTCGTGTAAAGTAAGTAAGACTCAAACTTTGGCTACATATAATAAAGAACCAGTGACCTTGCTGTGATCCACTATTACCCGAGACGGTAGAAGTAGGCCACAGCACCACATTGGAAATGACACTAAGCAGATCACTTTTTTGAACAATTCGAATTAGAATGTGTCACATCCTTTAATGATCTTTTTATGTGGCATCTACGTAGCAAGGGAAAAAACAGTGATCAATTCATTTGATCCATACAAAATTCGAAATACGTATATTACTTCTTCTTTAATAGGTGTAAATAGGCGAAAATAAGTAAAGCAATTTTGGATATAGTGGAGAATTTTGGAATTTGGTATATATACTAGAAGCGAAGGCCTTAGATTTTTCTATATTTTCCATCCCCCCTCCACCACCATCCCCACTCCATTATTAAAGGGGTTGATAAGGTAAAATTAAGACATTCACTTTAAATTTGATTTACGTATGTATTCTAACGACAGATAGACCTAGATTATATTTTGAAATCATTCCATTGACGGGTTGGGAGTTAAAGAGGGGTAAATAGGGAAGCTGGTAAGAATAAAGAAATTTGGAATTAGGTGTATATACTAGAAATAAAGACCTCAGAGTTTTTTATAATATTTTTCATCCCCCCCTCCACCACCCACATTATTAAAGGGGTTGATACGGTTGATACGATTTAAGATATATTCCCTTGAAATTTGATTCACGTATGTATTATAACGACATCGGGAACTAGAATATATTTTGGGATGATTTCGTTAAAGGGTTGGGGATTAAATAGGGGTAAATAGGGTCAACAGAAGAAAATAAGTAAAGCAAACTGGTAAGAGTAGAGAAATTTAGGATTTGTTGTACATACTAGAAGCGAAATCAAAGCCTCATGTTTCTTTCTAATAACGGAATCATCTCAAAATACAGTCTAGTTGCAGATATCGTTATAATATATACGTGTACCGAATTTCAAGTGAATGTCTCAATTTAATTTTATTGACCCATTTAATAATGAAGGGGGTGTTGGGGAGGTTGGAAAATGTTATAAAAGATCTGAGGTCTTGGCTTCTAGTATATGCACCAAATCCCAAGTTTCTGTACTCTTACCAGCTTGATTTGCTTTTTTTCCCCATATTTACCACCATTTAACCCCAACCGTTCAACGGAATCATCTCAAAATGTAATCTAATTGCAGATGTTGTTATAATACATACATATACCAAATTTCAAGTGAAAATTTCAATTTTATTTACAAGAAACGTCATTAAATTTCTGCCGAAAACACGATTTTTAAATCTCTATAGTGTTAGTTTGTTCATTCTAATACGCCAAAGTTTGAAATACGGCTCTGTAGTACCTCGTTGGCAGGTAACAGCACTGTCTTTGTATTGGGATGGCTGGTTTTAATTGCATTTTTATGTGCCTTGCCAAATGGAGACAACTATACACGTTTGCCATGGGTATATGATGTATTGTTATGAATTACACCCCCTTGGAACAGGAGATGTACGCCTATGCCTACTGATAGTGACTGGGAAGGCTCTAGAAAGAACCAAGGACTTTTCTAGATTATGGTTGGAGAAGATTCTGGATTAATCTAGAGCTAATTTCGGAGTATATAAGGCGCGATTACAAGCGCGGAGGAAGGAAGTTTTATGAAGAAAGCAGTTTATAAAAGTGAAAAGTGAGGTTAGATAAATAGTAAATAAAGTGAATTTGAAGTATTGTAGTCAGTAAATAGTTAAATAAAGTGTTAGTAGTGTTTAATCTCTTGTTAAAATTATTTAGAACCCACGGATTCATACAGGGTGTTTCCAAAAAGGTGGAAATCCATAACATTTTGGTGTCGGAAGCGGAATTTTGACAAGAGGATTTTTCGGGAGTGTTGAGAAGACTGGGACAGTATTCTCGGAGTTAGTGCTAACACAGGAAGGACTAATTTACTGGACATTGTTCGAGGATTAATTTCGAACAGAAAAATAGTGTTAAGTGCGTTTTTAGACATTGTAGAACATTTTTGTTGGACATTAGTGGTTAAGTGACAAAGACTCTAGATAAGACTTTTCTTTGTGCCCTTTTGAGATTTTTCTGGACAGTCCCATTACCGATAGTGACGTAATTATTAAATTTTGTTGATAATTATATGCCGGTAACAACCAGAAGCATGGCATCCGAACAACAAATGCAGGAGTTTATGGCCCAAATGCAAAAGATAATGATGGATCAGGAAAGAAAGCGCCAGGAAGAGAAAGAGGAACGTGAAAGAAAACGACAAGAAAAAGAACAAAAACGCCTACAGGAAAAAGAAGAATTAAGAAAAATTTTTGAGGAATAAGAACGAAGACGTCAAGAGGAGAAACAAAAACAAGAGAAACGACATCAAGAAGAAAGAGATGAACTAAGGAAAATTATAGAAGGCCAACAGAGTGCCATATTGGCTGTCACTGAAGAACTCAAAAATAAGGTAGCGGAAGAAGTCAGTGAAGTCAAAGAAAAAGTAGATCGGGTTGAAGGGAAAACAGATAAGGTCGACGAAAAAGTAAACAAGTTCGAAGAAGAAGTCAAAGGAGAGATTGACCAGCTTAAAAGACAGTTGAGGGAAAGAGGAAACCAGCAAGTGGTGTCATCAGGCCAGCGATTGAAAATTCCCTCTTTTGATGGTCAAAGTTCCTGGATGACTTACAAGACACAGTTTGAGGCAGCAGCGAGTGCAAACAACTGGAATGACGAAGAGAAGGCTAAGGCATTAATCGTAGCTTTAAGAGGCCAAGCATTGGAATTGCTCCAGACAATTCCGGTAGACCAACAACGTAATTTTAGAGTTTTAGAAGCTGCCTTAGATCTACGATATGGCGATCAACACCTTGCCCGAGTGTACCAGACCCAGCTGAAATCACGTGTTCAAGGGGCTGGGGAAAGTTTGCAAGAGTTTGAAGCTGCCGTGTGGTGACTGGCTCACCTGGCTTACCCGGATGTACCGAAGGAATTCCAAGACCAACTGGCAGTAGAGACTTTTCTGGATGGTATACAGGACAATGAGATCAGGCGAGTCCTCAGGTTATCTCGATACCAGAACAGCAGCGAAGCGTTGGTGCGTGCACTCGAGGTGGAAGCTGTCCTTCAGGATACCCCGAGTCCAAGAGTACAAGCTGTGAGTATCGAAGAATCGCAACCAGAAAAGAAGAAAGAGAACCCTATCTTGATCCAGATACAGGAGGTAAATAAAATGATTAGTCAGTTACTAGCTAAATGGAATCCTCCGAAAAGACAGGAATCACAACTAAATAGAGAGAAGCGGGGGTATTAAATGCTACAACTGCGGCAAGATAGAACATATCAAACGAGACTGCCGACAGCGGAACTCGAGGAAAGTGAATGTTGGACACAGGGCAGAGAGACAGAATAAACCAAGTAGTGGAAGGCCAAGTGGACGGCGTATGAAATGCTACAGGTGCGGGGAACTAGGACATATCCAGCTTGAATGTCCACAGAGGAGCTTGGAGAGAGTGAAGGCCGGAGATGCTGTGAAGCCAAGGGGAAAACCAGAGGAAGCCGGTACCAGAGAGGCTGTGACAGATAACGAACGTGGTGCCCCTAGAGAAGTGAAGATTTCCCAGCTTCGGAGCATTACAGAAAGGCCACCACTACAAGGATATGACGATAAAACGAAACCTGAGAGAAATGCAAACATTTCATCCGGAAGAAGGTACAAGGAAGGTTGCAAGCACAACCACTGGGAGAAACTGCAGGTCACGGGAGCAGTCAACACTGTCAAAGTGGAGGTGCCGGATGATAAGGCAGATGAAGCGCTCAGACAGGAACAATTGAACGATGTGGAAATTGGGCCTATATTGAGAGCCAAAGAAAGGGGAACTCGTTCAAAATGGAAGGATGTTTCGGGCAAAAGAGTGGGGCTGAAGGCACTATGGGCGCAGTGGGACTCACTGAAAGTCATGAACGGGCTGTTGCGGAGAGCATGGGAAAACCCGGATGGAAAACAGCTGGTTATGCGTCAAGTGATTCCCAGGTGTCGAGTTGCGAAGGTGCTTCAGGAAGTGCACGAAGGAACATCCGATGGACACTTCGGTGTTAACAAGACCCTGAAGAAAATACGAGAACGATTTTATTGGATAAGAAGTCGTCAGGATGTGGAGGCTTGGTGTCGCAAATGCAAGATTTGTGCAGCCAGTAAGGGACCACAGACTGGAAGTAAGGGTGAAAACAAGCAGTTCAACGCCGGAGCTCCTTTCAAGAGGTTGGCTAACGATATAGCGGAACCATCACCAGCCAGTGACCGAATGAAGGCTCGATATGACTGGAAGGGTAATTCAAAGGAGGTCATCAAGGTGGGAGAGCTAGTTTGGCTGTACAACCCCCAGCGGAGGAAAGGAAAGTCACCGAAATCACCTTGGGATGGACCGTACACTGTTATTACCCGAATTAATGATGTCGTCTATCGGATTCAACGAAGCAAAAAGTCCAAGATGAAGATCGTGCATTTGGACAGACTGGCGAAATACATCGATGATTCTGAGTTGCCTGATCGGGACGATCAGGCTTAAGGAGGGGGCAGTGTTATGAATTACACCCCCTTGGAACAGGAGATGTACGCCTATGCCTACTGATAGTGACTGGGAAGGCTCTAGAAAGAACCAAGGACTTTTCTAGATTATGGTTGGAGAAGATTCTGGATTAATCTAGAGCTAATTTCGGAGTATATAAGGCGCGATTACAAGCGCGGAGGAAGGAAGTTTTATGAAGAAAGCAGTTTATAAAAGTGAACAAGTAGAAAAGTGAAAAGTGAGGTTAGATAAATAGTAAATAAAGTGAATTTGAAGTATTGTAGTCAGTAAATAGTTAAATAAAGTGTTAGTAGTGTTTAATCTCTTGTTAAAATTATTTAGAACCCACGGATTGATACAGGGTGTTTCCAAAAAGGTGGAAATCCGTAACAGTATTATAGCAAAAATTGTTCGAATATTCGGAAATTGACAAATCTTTTATGTAGATAAACCGTTATGAATTGGGTACCTACCAAACTGCTCTGCTTCCTGACTCATCAGACTATAATTCTGCACGGTGAGTTCTCGTTGTTATAGTACCGAAACTTCTTTTGCTCTCTGGACCCCTGTGTGGAGTGGAAGTATAGTAATAGTAAAAAAAATCCAAAATGTTTGTGGTTGAAATAGGTTTAAAATGTCATGAAAGGTTGAGATTCTAAATTTGAGCGGAAAAAATGTTTTGTCTTTAACTCTTTTTGTGCGCACATTTTCTCTGGAGCGTCTTAAGATATTGACTTGAAATTTTACACGCGTATGTACTATAAAGAGATCTGGAACTGGATTAGCTTTTTAACTTATTCGGTGAAGGTTTGGGGGGTGAATAGGGGAAATAAGTAGAGCAAGTTGGTAAGGAAACAAAAGTTTGGAATTTGGTGTATATACTGGAAATCAAGGCCTCAGATTTTTTAATAATATCTCCATCCCGCCCGGACCACCATTAATAAAGGGGTTGATAAAATAAAATTGAGGCATTCACTTCAAATTTGGTATATTTATGTATTATAACATCATCTGCAATTAGATTATATTTTGAAATATTTCCGTTGATCGGTTGGGGTTAAATGGAGGTAAATATGGGAAAAAAGAAAATCTAGCTGGTAAGAGTACAGAAATTTGTAATTTGGTGCATATACTAGAAGCCAAGGCCTTACGAAAAAATATGAGGTCTTTACTTCAAGGATATACACCTAATTCCAAAAATTTTATTCTTACCAGACTGCTTTCCCTATTTACTCTAATACCCTAATACATACGTGAATCAAATTTCAAGTGAATATCTCGATTTTACCCTATCAACCCCTTAATAATGAAGTGGGGGTGGTGGTGGAGGGGATATGGGAAATATTATAGAAAAATCTAAGGCCTTCGCTTCTAATATATACACCAAATTTCAAAATTCTGTACTATATCCAAGATTGCTTACTTATTCTCTCCTATTTACCCCCAACCCTTCACCGGATATGTTCAAAAAGCAATCCAATTACAGATCTCTTTATAGTGCATAGGTGTATCAAATTTTAAGTCAATATCTTGAACCGTTCCAGAGGAAACGTGCTCACAAAAAAAAGTTACAGACACATAGACTGACCGACAGATAGACAGATAGATAGACAGATCGACAGACAGAATTTCTTTTTGCTCAAATTTAAACTCTCGACGTTTCATGACATTTTAAGCCTATTTCAACAATAATTTTTTTTTTTCAATTTTAATGATTACTATACTCCCACTCCACTACGTGGATGTGGAAATAATTGAGATATTCACTTGAAATTTGGTACACGTATATATTGTAAAAATATCTGATTGAGGTGAGTACCTTGAAAGGGTGGGAGGTGTAAATTTGGCAAAATAGGTAGAGCAAACTGATACGAGTTCACAAATTTAATTTTTCAAATTTTTTTATGAATTATGCCTCAAATATTATTATAATTCTGTGACCAATTGTTTGTACATACTAATGTGCAAATATAGTCGAGATATTTTACTTGGATCGTAAATCTGGATGTGGAAGTACTAATTCCTTTGATGGTAAAATGTGAGAATGGCCGTTCCATTCTCACACTTTACCATTTTAATGTTATTTGTGAGTGAATTAAGTTAATTTTCAGTGGATACATTATCCAGCGGTATATATTCTATGGCCTCATTGAATTTATTGCTTTTGATTTTCTTGTACATAATTATAGCTTGCTATATTCTAACCTATTGTTGCGTATTTTCCACCTTTTAGGAAACACCCTGTACGAATCCGTGGGTTCTAAATAATTTCAACAAGAGATAAACACTAACACTTTATTTAATAATTTACTGTCTATACAATACTTCAAAATAACCTTTACGCTTTATTTAATTCTTATTTAACCTCACTTTTTACCGAACGTCACTTCTATAAACTTTTTCTTTAATAAAACTACCTCTTCTGCGCCGGTAATCGCGCCATATATACTCTGAAATTACCTCCAGAATCTTCTTCCACTACACTCTAGAAAAGTCCATGGCTCTTTCTAGAGTCTTTCCAGTCACTATTAGTAGGCATAGGCATATCATCTCCAGTTCCAAGGGGGTGTAATTCATAACACTATATTAAAATTTCTATAAACATGCAGTTCTCTTCATGCTTCCTACCGAGCTTTTTTTTTCCGGATGCAAGTCATAATTTTACAAATTACGACAAATTTACCTACCCCGACTCGCCACTGATATTTTTATCCCGGGAATAGCGGCAGCTCATTAAACCGAAACATTATACCCTGATGATGCTAACGTGATTAGCGAAAAACATGTCGAGTGTTGGTATTCGACTGTTGTGTTCTAAAGTTTTGGCCTCTGTAGAAACTACGTCCATTTAAACTAGAATGTCGTCGCTACTTGCTCATGTGTTTAAAATATGGTTCATAGCAGACATGGTTTATGCAATATAACCATGGCTGGGAAAATTACAAAAAAATGATTAATATTAGCAAAGTATGCCGAAAGTGGCGGATGCTTTAATGGACATTTCTCCAGACAGTATATTAAAATATGAAATGGGCAAATCAATCTTAATTCTCCCTTGCTCTATACATTAAAACTTTAGTAGTGGTTGTGTCGGCACGGCACGCCTTTCTAGTTCTGTTACACTTTCTTATACGGTTATATAGGGTTAAATATTGTTTGTCGTATTACACGTGTAATACCAATGCTCCTCTAGTACTGAAAAAAATTACTTCCTGGCTTTCTCTTAAGCAGTTATTCTAATTTTAGCGTAGGGAATTAGGGCATGAAGAAGTAATAATAACTTAAAAGGGAGTTATAAAGTGGAAACTTCGGGGGCTTGTCTACGAAGTCGACGTACTTGACAGCCAGAAACCATGATGTCTTGAGGTAACTTGCTCTAATTTTATCACGAATATTCATTCAGGATTGTAATTATTATGTAGCTTTAAATGGTACAAATTAATTTACTTCGTGGTACTTTGTGACTTAATTAGTAAAAATATATTTTGTAATCAGTTAGAATTTAACGTATGTTATAATAGTGATATTCACAGTTATTTTGATAAGAAGTATATATTAAACAAGCTAAAAAAACTACATTTTGATATGTTTTCTATCCCTGTTGGGAGGATTCAGTACACTTTCAGCAGAGGGTCGTAAGATGACTCAGTACATTTTGACATGCTTTATTTTTCTTTTTTTTTTCTTTTTGCATTGACTAAAGTAAAGGCTAACTACATTTTGAAACACAGAAAGAGCATCGGTTCTATTTTTATTTAGTAAATGAAAATCGGTGAAATATTTATAGTGATTTTTTTCGGTATGATTTTCATTTTTATTGGTTTGGACACCTATAGATAATTTCATGTATAACTAAAATAGAGACTTTTTCGAGAAGGCACGATATCAAAATCTGTTTCATAGTAAAACCTGTTTTGTTTTGCATTCGTATGTTTCTTTTACAATGGGTACAATGCAGGGAATTGAATTTTTTTTTCTTTTTAATTAAACTTATGTAAAATATCAATATTTTACAAAAGATACAAATTTATCATAATCAGTTTTTCTACTTTATAAAGTTTGAATTATTTTAGCTACAATAATTGAAGCTTAAAGCCTACATCGCCTCACCCTAAAAATTTAACACCATACATATCGGGTACTTCCGATTTCCGAACGGAGCCGAGCTTCCGGCGTTAAGGTTTTCTAAAGGCCTCCTATTAACCACCCAAGATTCATCGAAATCCGAAAACGGATTAGGGGGGGGGGGCTGGGCGTGACAGACAGACATACCGACAGACCGACTGACCAACGGAAGGAATTTTCTAATTTCGCTCTTGAGTCGACGACTTTCATTTCGAATCGATGTTTTCTTCGGGTTTCGATGGTCCACCGGAGAAATGCAAAACATATACTACATTATTTTTCAAAATGTAATAACAAGTGAAAAAAACTACATTTTGATATGCTTTTTGTCCAATTTGTTGGGATGATTCATTACATTTTCAGCAGAGGGTCGCAAGATGACTCAGTGTTTTGACATGTTTTATTTTTCTTTTTTTTTTCTTTTTGCATTTACTAAAGTAAAAGCTAACTACATTTTGAAACACGGAAAGGGCATCGGTTCTATTTTTATTTAGTAAATGAAAATAAAACTAAATGAATGATGATATTTTAAATATAACATCACTTATCAATTTGTAATATTTTTTAAATAATTCTTTGGAATGCATTTTCGTAAATAACTCGTTTATTTTAAGTTTTTCTAAAAAACTCTATTTTAGATTTTTTTGTCCAAAAAGGTCCATGCCTTATACTGGTTATAGAGATCGATCGACGGAATAGTTAATTTTCGATTTTTATTAGGAAACTGTTCGGAATTTGTAGAATTTATCAAAAAAATCAAGTTTTCCAGGATTTGTAGATTCGCTTTTGTTTTCTGAAATTTCTCACAAACGTCAACTAATAGACCTAATCGAGCCCTACAATTGTCATTTTTGCAAATCAAAATCGGACCTTCGGTTCGGGAGTTATCAATTTCTTTGAAAAATCATACTCGGCCCTGGAAAACATACTTGCGGTCAACGGATTCGGGCTGCCAGCAATAGGCTTGATTTGTGGCCGGGTACCTTTGATCCCACCAAGTCTCATCGAAATCGATCAATATTCTGGACAGTTATCGTGCTTCCTAGTCCGATTTCGAGAAAACCGGTTTTTTTGCAAAAAAATCAATTTTCATTTGTTTTTCGTATATAGCCTCTGGTATACTTATTTGTAGAGCTTTGCCAGCGGCACCATTTCTTTTTTGAAACGTCTCGATCCGACTACCCGTTATCGAGTTATTCAATTTCTCCCGAAAAACTCGAAACGTCTATATCGGGTACTTCCGGTTTCCGAACGGAGCCGAGCTTCCGGCGTTAAGGTTTTCTAAAGACCTCCTATTAATCACCCAAGTTTCATCGCAATCCGAAAACGGATTAAGGGGGCTGGGCGTGACGGACAGACCGACAGACAGACAGACAGACCGACAGACAGACCGACTGACCGACGGACGGAATTTTCTAAATTCGCTCTCGAATCGATAGATATGACTTTCACATCGATCCGACGTTTTTTTCGGGTTTCGATGGTGCACCGGAAAAATGCTAAACGTATACTACATTTTTTTTCAAAATGTAGTAACAAGCTAAAAAAATCGCATTTTGATATGCTTTTTATCCCTGTTGGGATGATTCAATACATTTTCAGCAGAGGGTCGCAAGATAACTCAGTACATTTTGACATGTTTTATTATTTTTTTTTCTTTTTGCATTGACTAAAGTAAAGGCTAACTACATTTTGAAACACAGAAGGGGGGAGGAATATATTATTGCATTATTTTTTTGCATCTATATCGCACGGAGCATTTATCAATTTGTAATATTTTTTTAAATAATTCTATGGAATGCACTTTCGTAAATAACGTTTATTTTAAATTTTATAGAACTCTATTCCAGATTTTTGGTCCAAAAAGGTCCGTGCCTTATACTGGTTATAGAGATTGAACGACGGAATAGTTAATTTTCGATTTTTATTAGGAAACTTTTCGGAATTTGTAGAATTTGTCAAAAAAGTCAAGTTTTCCAGGATTTGTAGATTCGCTTTTGTTTTGTCAAATTTCTCATGAACGTCTTCTAATAGACCTAATCGAGCCCTATAATTGCCACTTTTGAAAATCAAAATTGGACCTTCGGTTCGGGAGTTATCAATTTTTTTGGAAAATCATACTCGGCCCTGGAAAACATACTTGCGGTCAACGGATTCGGGCCGCCAGCAATAGGCTTCATTTGGGGCCGTGTGACTTTGATCCCACCAAGTCTCATAGAAATCGATCAATATTCTGGACAGTTATCGTGCTTAATAGCCCGATTTCGAGAAAATCAGTTTTTTGTAAAAAAAAATCAATTTTCGTTAGATTTTCGACATAGTCTCTGGTATACTTATTTGTAGAGCTTTGCCAGCGGCAACATTTCTTTTTTGAAATATCTCGATCCAACTACCCGTTATCGAGTTATTCAATTTTTCCCGAAAAACTCGAAACATCTACATCGGTTTCTTCCGGTTTCCGAACGGAGCCGAGCTTCCGGCGATGAGGTTTTCTAAAGACCTTCTATTAATCACCCAAGTTTCATCGCAATCCGAAACCGGATTATGGGGGCTGGGGGTGACAGGCAGTCCGGCAGACAGACAGACCGACTGACCGACGGACGGAATTTTCTAAATTCGCTCTCGAATCGATAGATATGACTTTCATTTCGATCCGACGGGCAGACGGACAGACGCACGGACGGACATTTTGAAAGTTGTTCAGGATCACCAACACGGTGATATGAAAATTATTTGTCTACGAGCAATATTACCAGTTTTAGAAATATGCCGATAGAATGTAATATGCTCCTCGTTTTGTATTTGTGAAGAATATAATAATTTAGGCTGAAGAAAAGTTATTTGAAAATTGCTCTGAACAATATAATCTACTATGTAACTAGCTAACACTAATTTACTGTCTAATATTCGATACACTCAAAGTTTTCTTAAATTATAATGCTTACAAAACGTGACGGATAGACAGACGCGTGAACATTTTGAAAGTTGTTCAGAACTCAGTCACCAACACAGTGCTATGGATATTTTATCTCTACGAACGATATTACCTGTTTTAGAAATGTGTCGATCAAATGCAATATAATCATCATTCCTTTTTTACAAGGCTTACATAAGATCAATCATTGAATATGGCTGTATTCTTTATGGGTCTGCTAGTCAGCCACTCCTTAAGAGTATTGATACGGTACAAAATAACGCCTTTCGGATTTGCCTTGGTGCTATAAAGTCGACGCCTATTGATGCCCTACACGTAAAAGCTCTAGAACCCCACTAAAACTCAGAAGAAATTTGCTGAGCGAGAAACTTTTATTAAAAGTTAATATTAACAGTCATCCACTTTAAAAAAATATATATCAAGACTCAATACCTTCGATCTACAGAATAAATATTGGATTAAAAAGCTATCCACCTCTCGCGTCTGCATTCCGTGAATGCTCTCATTTAGTCTCAAACATTCCAAATTATACTGACTTCTTTACTAACTTGAATTATTTTTCTCCGTTTACCGATGTGACAGTATATGCACCACAATATAGCGAAAATCTGAGGATGGGTATAAACTCTCTAAATATAACTCTCGGAAAATTTCTAGATTCTGAGCTAGTATACACAGATGCTTCCAGTTCTTCTAGTAGACCACAATAAAACTTATGTAAGATCGCTCTATTTTTATAGCCAAAGCGACAGCCATCTATGACGCCCTCAAGTTTATACATACCTCAGAATTTCCGAAAACTGTTATCCTTTCTAATTCATTAGCAGTTCTATAGGCATTACAAAACATCACTACTTTTAGAATTAATGATAATTCCCTTATTATACACATTAAGAACTTAGTTCAAAATGTATTTGAAGAAGGAAAAGAGGTATATTTTTTATAGGTAAAGGCACACACGATTGAAGAACAACGTATATGTTGATTCTCTAGCCAAGGACAGCATAGATGTGGGAATTACTTCCAATTATACATTATGTTTCCCGAGTGCAACGAATATACTTAGATCTAAATTAAGAGATCTTTGGGATTATATGTGGAAAGAATCAATCTTTATTAAACCAACTAGCTATTCACTAATTCACTCTGAACTGCCTCAATACTTTTGGCACAAAAAATATAAGTGTTTAAGAAAATATGTAACAAAGATTATACGTTTAAAATTTGGTCATGCATGCTACCTTGCACATTTGTTAAAAATAAAAATTTACAATTATTCTGATATTTTTATTTTCGAAACAAAAATATTTGTTTACAATACATTATAATGGATTCCCTCCCAAGTCACAATGAAAGTAAAAGAATTTTAGAATAATTGTTGATTACTGTAAAATTCAAACTCAAAACTCAGTCAATTACGGATTCCATTTGTATTCTTAGAGCTGAGATGAATCAGATTATTAAGGTCTGATGCCAATACTGTAAAGGTCTATTCGAAGCAATGCACACTATCATGGCATCGGTATTTAAATTAGCTTCCTAATAAGATATTCCCATAATATAGGGAGCAGGAATGTAGTTTGAGAACACCATGCTTTGTCCCACTACGTAAAAGGAGAAAGATGAAGTCTATAATAGCTATAGCTTTTCTGTGCTATTAATTCATGTGGCTAAATCCACGACATATATTTTTCAATCCTTGCTTCAGCATCATATATCTTTAGCAGCTTTGTTAATGGACACGTTAAGATGGAACTATATTGAATTTATGGCAAGGAATATTATGTACCTGTGTACTCCTGCAAGCAGGAAAAACTTATGCGAAGAAATTCAGGCTGATTAATTCGAGTATCTGATGCTCTGTCTTTTTTTTAATGTTTGGTGTCTTCATTCAGTCAAATCTGAATTTTTGCATACAAAGTTAGAGGTTTAACAAAAAGTTTTTACAACGATGTGCTTGAGTGATGCCTTCATTACACAATACAAAAGGATTAAGCTTCAACAAAATTATAGCTTTATTAACAACAAAGGAAATATATGACATTGAAATCAAACAATGGGATCGGCATTAGGAAATAAATTTCAGGACGCTCCAAAACTTGGATATCTGGGGATAAAGCTGTTTAACTCTGCCGATTTGATTCATAAAAACTTTTTGATAATAGCAAATACAATCAAAGAAACACATAATGTAAGTGCCATCGAGACTACTAGTCTCGTTAGAACTGAGCAATCGACTCCATGATTCCATGGTCTATTGATGCAAGTTGCGCACTCTGTTTCACACAACTTTTCCTTTGCATTACGTCGATATCATTATATCTTCAGTATCCAGATATTGAAGGGCAAAAGCGCATTTGAGTAGATAATATGGGTTGGCGACCCTTATGCTGACTGTTGCACTGTAAGTTATGGTCTTCCGTGACTCAAGTTGTTTTAGGAATTTCAGGGGAATTACGCACCATATATGTCATAGTTGCTCCATCGGAAAACATAATATTCCTGATGGAAGATAACAAACTCCAGCGGATTAGTATGCTCAGAAATATTGAAGACATAATGACGATTTTGGAGCGATTTTTCAGTACGAACACATTTGTGTTTATTGAGGTGATAGAATGCTATGATGGATAAATGGTATGTAGGAGAGTAAACAAGAGTGACCGTTTTTTTGGGCAAGAATTAGTGCGAGAAGTTCGTGTTTGCTTATTCGTTGAAGAATCTATTATCACGTCTACTAGCATGTATGAGGTCGATCTATCATCAGTTTTGCTAGATATGGAAGAAAATGCAAATTTCACGGAAAATAATAAACTAAATTTTTTAACTGCACACACTTCATTAGTTTTAAATTATAGGATAAATACCCAGTTCGCCGAGTAAAAATAGAGAATAATATTACTTTGAGACAAATACAGTAGAGTTTTTCTTTTGGCCGTATAAATGCCATCGAGAATATTTGAAATAAAACGATGAAAAGAATATAACAATTGAATCTCGGTATTAAATTAAACGCTAGGGCAAAAATATCATCGAAGCATGGCAGCAAGTTACTCCAAAACTTAGCAAGTTCTGCTCAGTCATCGACGTTTACAAAGTGTAATTGATAGGAGTAGTCTATAACTAAGTATTACAATTTATTCCTTCTTCAGTAGTTGTTAATGTATTTATAAGAATTTATGCTCCAAGAACTAAATTTATTGAATACCTGTAAGTAACTTTGCAATATTTGGATTATCCAGGATCCAAACTCATGTTTTGTAATTGTATTTTTTTTTTCATTACAAGAACCTTAATTTTTGTTGATGTATTAAAAGAAACGAAAATGAATCATTGTAATCAACGCCTTTCAGAAATGAATAGAGACCATACTACTTGCGTTGTTACCTAACAGTTTGAGTTTAAAATATGCAATACTATATACATATATGAAATACATTATCAATCAGTCATAAGAATTCTTGCAGAAAAGGAGTATGGTTAATAAGGCCCAATTTCCGCCTCTTCTTATTTGAAGAAAAATCATTGGAAACTTAATTGTAAACATAAATAGGCATTTCTAAAAGGGTTCCAGCCTAAACAGAGACTTCCCGGCTTCTCCAAGTCATTTTCACCCCTCCCACCCATTTTCATATTTCTACGCTTTTATATTGGATCGTACCTTATATATCACCTTAAGTACACTCCCGAGTCCTTCTTATGGCTCGAAATATATCGGCTGCTTGTTTCTGGTCTATCATAAGCATCACTTACTTCGCGAAAAGGAATAAATGACACTCGTATGAGTGAATTTAGTTCAAGAGCTTAACGAAAATGATTTCAACCGCAGGGTAGGTTGTTGCAGTTATCCTGCAGGCAAACCTGCAGCGGAAGCAGCGAGCCCATGATATGGCCTTCGCTGCAGCGAACCAAAGGGGGGTCAACATAATCGTGGCCTCGGAGCCCAACAAAAAAATCATCGAAAGTCCAAGATGGCTAAAGGACACCAGGAAGGACGTGGGGGTATACTTGACAAACAAGAACATAGAAGTCAGGAATGTGCACAGAGCGGCGGGGTACGTGGCGGTAGACATAGGAGACTGCCTTCTGGTCTGCTGCTACGTGTCCCCGAATATACACCTTGTCACCTTCAAACAATTTATCGACGGTCTGATGACAGACATACAAAACTTGCCAGGAGAAAAAATATTACTCGGAGACGTCAACGCTAAGTCTCCACAATGGGGTTCCCCAGTCTGGGACGCGAGAGGCGAATACCTCTGCGAGTGGCTTGCAGGACAGAATATGGTAGTACATAACTCGGGAGACATTCCAACCTGGCAAAGGGGCCAACGAGCTAGTTTCATTGACGTGACCTGCTCGTCAGAAGGAATAGCCAGACGCATTACGAACTGGCAGATACTCCCCGAGGAATCGTTAAGCGACCACCGCTTCATCGGCTTCGACATTGAGGTGACCAAGAAACCCAGGAGAGGGCAAGAGCGAACAAAGCCCATAATGAATAGGACCGCCTTTAAGGACAAGCTGGCCCAAGAGCTGTCAACCAGAGGGACAGGCAACTACACTCCCAGCACTGTCACTCAATTGATTAGGAAGGTCTACAAGGACAGTCTGATCACAAGGAATAACAACAGGCCACCACTAAACCTACCTTACTGGTGGAGCGAGTCCATCGAGTATACTAGACGGGACTGCATACAAGCCCGAAGGAGGGTCACGAGAGCCAGACAGACCCAATCCTCGGAGGAGGAGATAACCAGGAGGATGATGGAATATAAAGACAGGAAGCGCGACCTGGCCAAAAAAAGCAAGGCCTCCAAAAGGCAACATTGGAAGGAGTTATGCGATGAACTCGAAGCGGACATTTGGGGACAAGGCTACAAAATTGCCACAAGAAGGCTAAGGGGCCCCGACACCCCCTTCAACCTGTCTGAAGATAAGAGGCTGGAGATCGCCGCACATCTATTCCCCCACAGGGATGATGCGTGGGAAAATATAGAGGTCGAGCCCCAAACAATCCCCCCGTTCACCAACGAAGAAGTAGAGAAAGCCGTCTCCAATCTCATAAAAGGTAGGAGCCCCGGCCCCGATAGGATCCCCACCGAGGCACTAGTGGCCACGATAGAGACCGACCCAGAAGTCCTGCCGAGAGTAATGAACAGCCTACTACGCGAAGGCACCTTCCCTGAACCATGGAAAAAAGCAATGCTTGTTTTAGTCTGGAAAGGAAAGTACCCAATTGAGGCGCCGGGATCTCACAGACCCATATGTCTGACCGACACCCTCGGCAAATTATACGAAAGCCTACTCAGAGACAGACTGGAGCACGAGCTCATAGCAGGGGAGGGTCTGTCAGAAAATCAATATGGGTTCCGAAAAGGGAGATCTACCATCCAGGCCGTAGAGCGCATCTCCAAAATGGCGAGAGATTCGAGGTATAAACTAGTCTGCTTAGTTACACTAGACATTAGAAATGCGTTCAACTCCGCTTCCTGGAGCCACATAATCCGGGAACTAAAGAGAAGGAGGATTTCGGACTATATAATAAGAGTTATCGAAAATTATTTTAATGGAAGGAAGATACAAGTCTCCAAAGAGCACAGCATCAATATGACTACTGGAGTTCCGCAGGGATCTGTCATAGGGCCCACCTTGTGGAACATTCTCTATGACGGAGTCCTAAGGGTAGAGCTGCCACCGGGGGCGAAGTCCATTGCGTTCGCCGACGACCTCGCAATAGTCATAGCGGCCGACCTCCCAGTTGGCCTAGAGCGTAAGGCGAATGAAGCATTGAGGCGAATTGACCAGTGGCTGGATGCCAACAATCTAAACCTCGCACCGGAGAAGACTGAAGCGATAATGTTAAAAGGACACAAAAGTAAACAAAATATAAAAATTAGGGTGAGAGATGCAGAAATATCTCCCGGAAAAACGCTGAAATACCTAGGGATAACCCTTGACGTACACGGTACCTTTGGCGCACATATCATAGCGACGTACCAAAAGGCAGAAAAACGAACCGCCGCCCTAACCAGACTAATGCCGAATATCGGAGGACCCAGCAGTACCAAAAGAGCAGTACTATACAACGTAGTACAATCAATAGTACTATACGGAGCACCCGTCTGGCACAGGGCACTAAAAATAAATAGATATAAGGAAATGCTCCAAAGAGCCCAGAGGAGAATTCTGCTGAGAGTAGCAGGGGCCTACAGGACTACGTCGACCAGAGCACTCCAGGTCGTAACAGGAATCCCCCCAATCGAGTTGGCAATAGAGGAAAGGAGATACATTCACGAGGTAGGCGACGGCCACCTACCGATCATTAGGGCAACGGCGAGGAACAGAACCTTAGAGAGCTGGCAACACTTGTGGAGCGCGGAGAGCACTGTGGCCCAGTGGACAAAGCGCCTTATTCCAAACTTAATGGACTGGGTCAAATGCAAGCATAGAATGACGAACTATTATCTTACACAATTTATTACCGGCCATGGATCCTTTCGTCAGTATACCTTTAGGATAGGGAAAACCCATGACGATCTCTGCATATATTGCGGTATGCTAGACAGCCCTGAACACACAATATTCCAATGCCCAAGGTGGGAAGCACACCGGCGGGATGCCGAAAGGGAAATGGGACGAGCGCTAGGCATGGAAAATATTATCCCCCTCATGTTGGAGGACAGAAGAAACTGGCATGTGGCTCAAACCCTCGTGGAGGCCATCATGTCCAATAAAGAATGCGAAGAAAGATAAGCAGAGGCCAGGCAAAATGATTAACGACGAAACAGACAGGCCCCGCACACCCCGAAGATTATGTCTAACGACGGTACCAGGGTGTATACTATAGGGCAGAGAAAAAAGGGATGGGTTTTAGCTGGTAAGAGTCCGGCACACCCCCGTGGCGATAGAGCCAAAGCACGGGGAGTCCATGATGGATTTCCCCTCCCCAAAAAAAAAAAAAAAAGGGTAGGTTGTTGCGGAACCATGATGGAACGATGTAATTAATACAAGTCTTAAGTCGAGTACTTTTCTCTGATGAGGTCACCCTCTGTTTAATTGGCACTGTAAGTAGGCAAAATTGTCGATATTGATCACATGAAAATCCACAATGGATGATGGTGGCACATACCCAGTTTCCACAGAAAATTAACGTATGGGCTGGAATTGTACGGACTACAATTTTGGGTCCATTTTCTGTTGAAAGTTCATTAATTTGGAGCTGCTCCAACAAGATATAACTCCAGCACTTGTCGCTCTGCATCCAAATTGCGAAAACCCTAATGTACCGGAAAACTCCATATGGTTTCAACAGGATGGTACACCACTTCAATATTCGGTAATAGTGCGTAATTATTTAAATGAAACATTATTAGGAAGCAAATGGCACGCAATGTGAACATTTAATTTTTGCATGTTTGCTTTATTGCATTGTTATAAGTAGTTAAGATTCCTTTTCTCGATAATTTCGTCATGCAGTATGCTATAGAATATAATGTACTGTATTTCAAACGACAACTTTCAAAATGGGAGTTGGTATTAAAAAAAAATTCCGATGATGTCATAATTCTTTTTAAATGTTTGTAAAAAAATTTTTTTTACATGTGTAAATTGAGAAATGCACTTAAAAATTGACGTGTCTGAACGAATGTTTGTCACTTGCTTTGTAATGAATTTAAGGAATTTATTCCAATCCAATTCCGTATTTTGAGTATTTTTTATTTTTGGCTTAATACTTGCGTTTAACATATTCTAAAGGATATTCAGTTAATATGCAATGCTCGATTCTTTCGGAAGTTTTTAAAACGAATTTAAGTGCTGAAAGCCATTTGCAGTTTTTTCAAAAAAATCAATATGGCTAAAAAACAAACAATTGAGCTTCAAAGGGGAAAACTGGTACATTTTTGTATTTTCTTAATTAACATCTAAAGGGAAGTAAAAAAAATACGTAAATTTTAAAAATCATCGGTTTAGCCAGAAATTATTTTTTCTTTTCTAAAAAATGAAATCAAAATATAATTTAAGGTCTCATGTGACTATGGAAATGCATAAACAACAATCTGTCATGATTGAATGCTTAAAGATTTTAACAATAGAAATAGATAATTTTTCAGAAACATTAAGTGTCTTTAGTTTAATTTTCAAGATTTATTTTATAACTTGATTTTAGTTTATACATTTTTGGGTGAGACATTTTGTAATAATCAAGAATTCCAATATCAATATTTGTCTGATCTGTTTTACACAGGGCTTACTTTCATTAATTTCTAAACATATTTACAGAAGTTGCAAAATACCCAACAAAGCACAAGGAAGCCAAGTTGTATCTCAAACACTGCCGAAACAGTTGAACGTAACGCAGTAAGTGGAACACGCAGTATATAAAATGAATTTTAATAACCCTTCGTTTTTATACAATTAAAAAAAAAAAATTTAGACGCTCTTGTAAAACTGTATTGTCTAACAATGTTATGTAAATATAGAAGCTAGAACATGTGATAAAAGCTTTAGTATGAATAAATATTCATTTAAGAACTTACTTACTTTAGCATTTGAGTTACAAAAATTAAAACTTTTTAAATTTACTTCAAGCATGAATAACTTCCACTTAGTTTGAACAATCGTTAAACCTTATAGTTGAAAATTAAAAATTAACGCCAAATTAATTTATTCTCCTACATTCACAGTAACCCTTTTTATATCGCAACGGTATGCAAATTAAAGCAACTTCATCATTAGCGAGACTTACTGGAATGTCTTTGAACACTTCAGGGTTAATTTCTTCGAATTTGTTTTCACTAAGTTTGAGCACATGCAGTTTAGCAAGTTTTAAAAATATCCGAGGCACTAATTCTTCCAGCAAATTCCTTTGCAAAGTCAATATCCTTAATTCAGTTAGGTGCTTAAACGCACCGATCTGTAACTTCTCAATCCTATTGTCGTCTAAATTTAACTCGAGTAAGTTCACTAAACCACGTAAATTATGATCAAACACTGCACTGATATTATTAAATGCCAAATCTAATAACTTTATCGAAGGGACACCCCAGAAGGCATGCATGCTGATCTGGTGAATGTTTGACTTTCTGATTGTTACTTCTTGAAGCTGCTTAAATTGCTGGAAAATCGGGGTGATTGACAATGTGTTAAAGTTCCCAGCAGGCGCAGAAATTTCTAGAATTTCCATACCGTGGTCCATCTGTGATGTGGGGATGGGATCCCGCATGCCTCCTTTGATGCAGGATACTTTACGCTGACCTTTTTCGTTTTGTTTGCAACTGCAGGATGGGGGACAGAGAGCGTTAGTTGAACACAGCCGCAACAATATCAGGCTCGGTAATAGAAGGTGCCAGGATAAGAGCATCCTGAAACAAAAGAATAACGTGTTAAATCAAATAAGTAAGTTGTGCATTGTCTATGTTAAGTGAAATATTTTTGTATTGTAATGCTATTACTGCGGAAAAAATTAATACTTCCAGGGTGTCAATAAAGCTAGGGTAGCAAATGGTACAGGAGTAAAATAAAATAAAAATGCAAAACTTAAAAATATAATAATTAATACACATGTTTACAAAAAGAAAAAAGTTTTCCGGATCTCGGGTCAGACCATACGTTTCTTATGTATTTTTCGACGCTGAATTCGAATCTGTTTTTAATATTGCTCTATCACGTCAGGATTTTGAGATATTCTAACCTAAAAGTTGGACATATTTGAGGTTATGTAGCTTTGAGAATTTTTTTTCTCAAGAAACCACGTGTGGGATCTTAAAGTACAAGTCTTCACCTTTAAAATACCGTTGAGTTTGACCAAATATATATTTATTTTTCGCCGAAATATTGCAATTTAAATAATGACCATAAGGTTTCCGTACTAATTAAATGTTTTGGGAAAGGTATGATATGAACAGACAATTTTAAAAATTCGATATCTCAGCGAAAAAAAAGATATTTGAGCAGTCTCTACGGCATTTTAAAGAGGAAGATTTGTACTTTAATATCCCATATATGGTTTATTGAGAAAAAAAATCTCAAAGCTACATAACCCTAAATATGTCTAACTTTGGGTTAGAGTACCTCAAATTTCTGACGCGATAGAGCAAAACTAAAAACAGTCGAATTCAGCGTCGAAAAATACATAAGAAACGTATGGTCTGACCCCAGATCCAGACAACTTTCTTTTGTAAACCTGTGTAATTTTTTGTATAAGTAGGTAATTTTTATAATAAAATGTATATTCTTCAATTTGTATGTGGTTCCGATATTTGCTCTCAAGAAAGCCTCATATTCGCATGCAAGTCGATTGATTTCGTTTGAACGGACTAAATTGAGAGACTTGGATGATAGTGTTTAGCGTAATTTGGAGCTCAAGTTGGGCTAGAAGTTGGGCATGTAGACATTTGGATGATACTGATTGCATATAGTCATATTGTAATGCAAGTCGAGACATGTGTTTGCTAAAGTCGCGTTGTTGGCAGATTTGTAATGATAACAGTGTATTGTTGAGAAAATAACTGATATGTGACTGTAAGCATGGCTGATTTAAGAAGTTTATTAAGATATCTTTTAATGAAGTTTATCCGTCTACAAAGATAATCCATGGCTGTGGCAAATTAAAAGTAAAAATGATAGTAATAAAGAGAATGCTGCTTCTTCTAGTTGCTAGAAATCGAAGAGTAGTAGTTAATCTTTTGTGAGGAGTAATTACACCCCGCATTACGGTGTCTTTCTTTTTATTAACGCAACATATTAATTTCTCATAAATACCGATATCCATTCTAAGATAGTTCATCCAATCGCGGGTTTCCAGCCGTAGTTCTTCTAATAAATTAATGTGTGGATATTCCCCCTTTTTCCAAACCAATCTTTTGTCCATCGTGAGCATTTTTTGGATTTTGACTTCTCATATAATGTAACAGATGTTCTCATCAGATAACATTGCTGTAAGCTACCGAGCGAAGTACTGAAATAGTTGTAGAAGTCGCCGAGTAAGTCGGTACATGTAAAATGCGAGCGAACAACAGGCTTCATAGCCGGTTTTGCTTGACAAGCCGATTTGATCGATTTGCATACGTGTATGTGGCGTCCCTTGGTGATCAGATTCATTATCAGCGATAACGAGAACCCCCGAGTTCCCACTTTTAGCCCAAAAAAGAAAAGAATACGAGTTCTCCGAAGAAATGGACGGTCCGCCATTTTGATTTTGGATTCGTGACCAGCGACCTCAAAGACACCAGAGCACTCATTTTTAGCACAAAAAAGAAAAAAATACGAGTATTTCCTGAGAAACTGTCTCTAGTTCCGATCCGCCATTTTAAATTTACAAAATTGGTGGTCAGCGACCCCAAAAACCCCCGAGTAGCCATTTTCGTCTAATTCTATGACATATTGTCTATGATAACAATTTTTTCAATTAATTTAATTAAATTGGCTATTAGTATTGGCCAACTATTGGCCCAAAAATTAAACCAAACCTTTCCGCCAAATAATAAAAGGTACTGTTTTTTCTAAATGCCAAAATAACGCGACTATAGCTGAAATAATCTTATTTCATTACTATCTATTTTTCTATGAAAAATGTTCGTCAAAAATTAATTTTCAGAAAGGTGCTCAAAATTAAGTGAAGAGGAAAGTGAACGAAGTGAATAGGAAAAGTAACAATAATAGTGGTTTTGTATTCATTTTTATACTCTTTGCAAATACAAAATGAACAGTATATTGCATTCAATCGACACATTTCTAAAACCGGTAATATTACTCGTAGAGAAATATCACTGTGTTGGTGATCGAATTCTGAACAACTTTCAAAAGAACAGAACAGAAATGAATCTCATAATTATTGCTTAAGACCAACGTACAATGTCGATGTACCTCAACATAGACTATCATTAATGGCTAATGGGCCCATGATCATGTCAATTAAATTATTCAATAAACTACCACTATCTCTCAAATTACTGAATGACAATAAAATTTTCAAACATAAAGTAAAAATTATGCTGTTAAAATATAACTTTTACTCTGTTGCGGAGTTCTTCAAATGTCCTAATATGGAAGAATAAGTGACAAAAATATTAATTTATATAATTTATATATTTTATCTTATTGTTTTAATATGTCTGTCTATATTTCACCCATATGTATTATGCATTATTGTCCAAGTTTAAGATTATTTTATAATTGTTGATTACTTGTACTTTCGGTTTGTATCTTGTTAGCAGTATCCGTCATCTTATTTTATTTTATTTTATTATTTTATTTTATTAAATGATTATATTGTTTGATTATATTCTATACTTACTTTGTATGTCTAATGAAAATAAAGAATTATTATTATTCTTATTATTAAAATGTCCGTCCGTCCGTCTGTCCGTCTGCCTGTCCATCTGTCCGTCCGACACCTACATTTTAAGCACGATAATTTGAGAACGAAAAGTCCGATTGTATTGAAATGTGGACAGTAAGGTAGTGTTCGCTAAAGAACGAACCCTATTGTCTTCGAACAGTATCGATTAATAAATAAAAAAGTTATACATTTTTTTAAATAAAAGAAAAATTTACATAATTTTGTTTTGTTTTGTAATTGAACTAAAAATGTCGACGACTAATATTATTTACAAAAAGAAAAAACTGCGAAGAGTATCGTGTAGAACGAGCAACAATTATATAAAAAGTGCAGTAAATCGGCAAAGGGTATAACGGTTAGCTTGTTATTATATGGTACTGCGTACTATCTTAATTATCTTGTAAATCATATTTTGTTAAAATAATGCATTGACGATTATACACTGTCTTTGCTCTACTTATAGTTTTTAATCAAAATTTACTGTAAAATGCGAGACCAGTTAATTTTAATTGATCTTGAGCTTTTTAAATTCATTCAGTTGAATATTATATATATACTATATTTATTTGTATCACTTGGGAAACATACATTATATTTATTTATTAAAACTATTTATTATTATTAAATACAAATACAACAAAAACGTATCTAGCATTTAATGAACATTTAACATCTAAGCATTTTTTTCTCCGTCAACAGGCATGATATTGGTAATGAAACATATTCTTTATAGGATTTTGCAAAGAGCAGACAAAAATATCTATGAGAACTAAAATAAAAAGTATTTGTAAAATTATTGATTTACAATATTTGCATTCTTTCGATAACCTGAGTTCTGGCTATGCTAGCAATTAACATCCTAAAATGAATTTGTCTCTCTTATTGGACAATTCTCATTCTAACACTAGTTTCAACACAGTCTCCTGCGGCTATGCAGAGTAAACCAGTATCCACATAATCCCCTACGGCTATGGAGATTCAGTTAAAATGAGAACAAATGCCTAAAATGAATTTATTTACTTATCTCGTCTTTTGGAAAAAAAAGTCATTTAAATGGATTACATTTTCATGAAATCTATCGCCTTTGCCTTTGAAACGTTTTTCACCCTTATTGTGGAGCTCATCAGAAAGGTACAAAGCCACTCACACGATGTTCCATGCAAAAACCAAAACAATTACCAATATTTTTGACATTGTTTGACATTTACTGAGTGAAAAAAAACAGATTTTCACCTATGTGTTACCTAGCTAGTAATGGAGCCTATATACTCTATACATGTTTAAAAGTGAATTATTTTTTGTTTGCTTATACTTGCAATACTTCAGTCAATAACAAACAATGTCAAAACAGTTAGTAATTGTCTTGGTTTTTGCATGAAACATCGTGTGAGTGGCTTTGTGTCTTTCTGATGAGCTCCAGAATAAGGGCATAAAATGTTTCAAAGGCTAAGCGTTTCGAAAAGAACATAATGATAGATTTCATGAAAATGTAATCAATTTGAATGAAACATTTTTTCCAAAAGACGAGGTATGTAAATAAATTCATGTTAGGCCTTTGCTCTCATTTTAACTGAATTTTCATAGCCGTAGGGGGTTATGTGGATACTGGTTTACTCTGCATAATCGTAGGGAACTGTGTATAGACTAGTGTTAGAATGAGAATTGACCAATAAGAAAGACAAATTCATTATAGGATTTTAATTGCTAGCTTAACCAGAATTCTGGTTATCGAAAGAATGCAAAGATTGTAAATCAACAATTTTATTAACAGTTTTTATTTTAGTTCTCATAGATAGTTTTTCTGCTGTTTGCAAAATCCTCTAAAGAATATGTTTATTAGTAGGAGACATACTACTGAAAGTAACTTCGTAGCAATTCTGTAATTGGAACGAATCATATAACTCCAGTTTGCAATTTTTAATACATTTATCAAGATATCCGCATAGCAAATAAAGAACCAAGAAAGTATTTCTCATCCTTCCTTGCTATAAATAGTAAATCTCCATAGTTACCACTATTATCAACTGAGAAACTATCAAATAGCACGTACTGAAATTGTAAATCTCGTGTTGTTTTAAATCGTGCGCTCGTTAGGGAAAGGATCGACTGATGTCCTACTTTAAGCTCGGCAGAATTACTGATGTCGTTTGGTTAGAGATCAGTCTAAAGGGTACCATAGGGTGCAGAAGCTGAATGTTTTTATTACTTGAAGAACGATTTCTATAACGAGGATGTCGGTGGAATTATTATCATGCAAAGAATGTGTTTTAAGAATTGGGGTTTACTGTCACTGACATGAAGATTAAGAATTGTTTACTGACGTACATTTAAAGGAATTATATATAGATACCGGAGCTAACTGTCCCTGTGTAGTCTTAAATATAAAGCTATGGGTTTCATTGTTTAAATACTTATGTACCTACATAAAACTTAATAAAGTCTGCGGTTTCTTAGATTTAGAAGCTGTGATCTAATTTCAAATGAGTTTTTTATATGGTAGAAATTTAAGTTAAATCACTTTTAATCAGTTCTATGTAAACAAGCTAAAAAAACTACGTTTTGATATGCTTTCTATCCCTATGGATGATTCAGTACATTTTCAGCAGAGGGTCGTAAGATGACTCAGTACATTTTGACGTGTTTTATTTCCCTTTTTTTTTTCTTTTTGCATTGACTAAAGTAAAGGCTAACTACATTTTGAATCACAGAAAGGGCATCGGTTCTATTTTTATTTATTAAATGAAAATAGGTCAAATATTTATAGATGGAATTTTCTCCGATATGATCTTCATTTTTTTTGGTTTGGACACCTATAGATAATTTCGTTTGACCTTATTTTAGCTGCAATAATTCAAGTTAAATGCCTACTTCGCGCCACCCCAAAAATTTAACACCATTACTTAACCAAATAAGGAAATGAATGATGATATTTTAAATATAACGTTACATTATTTTTTGCACCTATATCGCAAGGAGAAATTATCAATTTGTAATATTTTTTAAAATTATTGTATGGAATGTATCTTCGTAAATAACTCGTTTATCTTTAATTTTTCGAAAAAACTCTATTTCAAATTTTTTGTTCAAAAAGGTCCGTGCCTAATACTGGTTATAGAGATTGATCGAAATCGGACCTTCGGTTCGGGTGTTACTAATTTCTTTGGAAAATTATACTCGACCCAGGAAAAAATACTTGCGGTCAACGGATTCAGGTCACCAGCTATAGGCTTCATTTGTGGCCGTGTACCTTTTATCCCACCATATCTCATCGAAATCGATCAATATCCTGGACAGTTATCGTGCTTCTTAGCCCGATTTCGAGGTGACCAGTTTCTTGCAAAAAAATTTAATTTTCATTCGTTCCTCGACATATTCTTTGGGATATTTATTTGTAGAGCGTTGCTAGCGGCATCATATATTTTTTTAAATATCTCGATCCGACTGCCCGTTACCGAGTTATTCAATTTTTCCCGAAAAACTCGAAACATGGAAGTCCGAAAACAGACTAGGGTGGCTGGACGGCAGACCGACAGACTGACGGACGGAATTTTCTAAATTCGGTTTCGAGTCGATAGATATGATTTTCATTTCAATCCGACGTTTTTTTCGGGTTTCGATGGTCCACCGGAAAAATGCAAAATCTATACTACATTTTTTTTTTCAAAATGTAGTAACAACCTAAAAAACTACATTTTGATATGCTTTTTATCCCTGTTGGGATGATTCTGTACATTTTCAGTAGAGGGTCGCAAGATGACTCAGTACATTTTGACACGTCTTATATTTCTTTTTTTTTTCTTTTTGCATTGACTAAAGTAAAGACTAACTACATTTTGAAACACAGAAAGGGCATCGGTTCTATTTTTATTTAGTAAATGAAAATAAGGAAATGAACGATGATATTTTAAATATAACATTACATTATTTTTTTGCACCTATATCGCACGGAGTATTTATCAATTTGAAATATTTTTTTAAATAATTCTATGGAATGCTTTTTCGTAAATAACTTGTTTACTTTAAATTTTTCGAAAAAACTTAATTTCAGATTTTTTGTCCAAAAAGGGCCGTGTCTTATACTGGTAATAGAAATTAATCGACGGAATACTTAATTTTCGATTCTTATTAGGAAACCTGTTACAGTCTATTTTCGTATCTGCACATTTACAATTTGAATATCGTTATGTTAATATAGTATAACTGGTTGCCTATTGAATATCGTTATGTTAATATAGTATAACTGGTTGCCTACCGTTCGTGCTCCATGTGAGCTACGCACAGTGATGTTAGCAGCGAGTTGCTGGCAACGCATTGCTAGCAACGCACTGTAACTGTACCTAATTAGGAAGCGAGTTTCGAACGTCTCGATTATAACCTTTTCAAGACCGTTATTATCAATTAAACCTATTGTTTTGTTAATGGAATTATGAAATACTGTATGTTTCGTCCGCATTAGCAATAATAAATATACACCTATTTATCTAGTTGTTTAGTTTACTTTCGCGCGTTACATTTTAAATTCTCTTCCGTTGAATGGTATTGTCAGGGTTTTTTGTGACTTCTTACGGCCATGCGCCTCACGCAAAAGGAAGTCAGATTGCTAACACACGTTCGTGGACGCATATATACTATCACTCGCCGCTATCATTAATTGAATTTTATATTGTGTATTTTGCTGCAAATTTGTTACACGTTTCGCAAATTTGCCGATCTTAAGTGTGTTCAACGTGCCTGCCAGCAACGTGGTCCAGTCCAGGTGGTGTGAGAGCTCTCCCCCCAAAACCACCCCAACATCAAGACATCAAGGAGACCAAGGCGGGCCTTTATTAAGGTAAGAAGTTTGCGAAATTTCTCTGTTTTTACCATTCAAACGCAATCAATTACAGTCCAAATCCGGGCACTCATTCGAGCTGCCATTTTTTGAGTTAATACCGCACATTTTTTTGGCCCTTCGACCAACGGATAGGTTTTTTGTTGTTTAAATAATTTTAGTAGTTAGTAGTTTTAGTAGTAATAGCTTAGTAGTATTACATTTAATGCATTAAAGTAAAATTAATTTAGTTTGCCTATTGAATTTAATTGTTTTCTAATCCTTTCTACATTATTATCGTGTCTTAAATTCATCTAAGTGTGTATATTTATTATTAGGTCATATTATTTCATATAAATTTAGTTTCTGCCATATTGATTTGGTATTCCTTATCAGTTAAAGATAATATAGAACCACGGGAGCCGTTTAAGGGTTTTTTCAGCTTGACTAGCGCACGCACTTCATTAATTGGTAGCTGCGTGGATTAACTGAGAAAGGAGTGGGGATCATTTGGATTAGAGTCTCGCTGGTACACATAGTTAAATTTTGTCGATTGACATTTAATACACTGAGATTTATTGTTTCCTACGCGAAATCATTCACATTCAATATGTCCACATCAACTACAGATAAGGTTAAAAGGTGTAAGGCTTTTCGTTCTATAGAACTAAACAAAATTCATGAATTATATGAAGTAGCACAAACCGCTGTGGATGATCGAAACATTCGCACTCTGTTTAAATTACGTTTTCTCGAAATCGATCATATCAAAGAGGAGTTCACTAAGCAACACTATGCATTGCTTGCCTTACTAGTTACTAGTGAGGACGCCACCGTAAAGGACGAAGACGCTATACGTAAAACTTTTGATAAAGAATATTTCGCAATCAGAACAATTTACACAGATATTTTTGAAAGTATTTCCGATGACACACAAGACTTGGATATACCACAAGTGCAAAATTCAAATATAAAACTCCCGCAAGTCGAATTAATAAAATTTAATGGAAACATTAAATTATTTCCAACTTTCATGGATATGTTTAACGCTTTAGTTCATGAAAATCGAAGTCTTAAAAATATTGAAAAGTTTAATTACCTGATTTCTTCTTTAAGCGGACCCCCTCTTTCATTAGTTAAATGTTTGCCCATGACTGCAAGCAATTATGAAACTGCATACAATAGTTTAGTAAACAGATATTCAAACAAAAGGTTGTTAGCTGTTGCCTATTGGACGGAAATTGAAAATAGTACAAAAGTAACGACTGAAAATCCGTTTGCGCTTCGACGAGTTTTAGATATATTTTCGGAAAATTTGGCTGCATTAAAAATTTTAGAATTCCCTGTTGACCAGTGGGATTTTATTTTAGTAAATATGTTGTTGAAGCGTTTAGATTCGTCCACTGTTACACGTTTTGAAATGCATCATGGTTCTCTACAAATTCCAACTTACTCTGAACTTGTAGATTTTTTAAATAAACATTGTATAGCTTTAGATAATTTAACGTTTGAAACACAGACAGCTAAAAATAAGAAAGTTGATTTTAAACAAAAATCACAAAATCGTAACACGCTTAGTTCTTCATTTTTTGTAAAAACCAATAATTTGACTTGTAGTTTATGTAAGGATAGTCACATGCTTTACAAATGTCCTGTATTTGCTACACAAACTTCATTCGAACGTTTCCAATTTGTAAAAAATTCTCGTCTGTGTCTCAATTGTTTAAGTGATATGCACATGATTAAAAATTGTAGGTCAGCATCTTCATGTCGCCAATGTAAACAAAAGCACCATACTTTATTGCATTTTGATAAAAGTAACTTGCCGTCTACACAAGTTGAACCTGTTACGGAGGCGCCTGCAGTTGCGTCAACCTCGGAGTCTGTCAATTCGCTTACCGGGTTAATACCAAAAAAAACTAGTGTTTTACTTGCAACTGCACTCATGGAAGTTTTGGATAGCCATGGTAATTATCAAAAGGTTAGAGCGCTTATAGATTCTGGATCGCAAGTTTCCTTTATAACACAAAAATGTGTAAATCGCTTGGGATTATCTCGTTATAATTTGTCGCTATCGGTACAGGGCTTAGGTCAAATGGAAACTGCAACGAATTCGGGAGGGGTAACTATTTGTTTGCGCCCCCTCGGACAGCTGTCGCCTATGTTGAATGTCGACGCGGTTATTTTACCAAAAATTTGTAGTGAATTGCCGATGTCGCATGTATCTACTGAAACGTGGTCTCACATAAAAAATTTACGTTTAGCCGATCCACATTTTCATAGTCCTGGAGCTATTGACGTATTGTTAGGCGCTGATATTTTTCCTCAAATATTACTTAATGGTCGGTTAACTGGAAATGTAAATGAACCGATTGCTTTAAATACGATTTTCGGCTATATTTTGCTAGGTAAGATAGAGAGTTCTGTTTTACCACCGGTCCAATCTTTATTTTGCACCGCTGAAACCATTTCTTTAGACAAAACGCTTAAAAAATTCTGGGAAGTTGAAACTGTACCTCACATAGAAACAGTGTCCCCAGATGATCGCACTTGTGAACAATATTTTTTAGATACTTTTTCTAGGAACGATGGTGGTCGATTTGTAGTATCGCTTCCATTTAGACAAAATAATCCTACATTTAAGGATACGCGCTCGCTTGCTCTAAATCGATTTTTGTCTTTAGAACGCCGCTTAGTTCGAAATTCTGCACTTTATAAAGAATATTCGGACTTTATGAAAGAATATTTAGACTTAGGACATATGGAGCCTATTTCTGAATACGTTGTAACGCCTCATACTTATTATATTCCACATCACTGTGTGTTAAAACCTGAAAGTTCGACTACAAAACTGAGGGTAGTATTTAACGCTTCTGCTAAATCGCCTAGTGGATTTTCCCTTAATGATACTTTATTAGTAGGACCTAAATTACAGACAAATATAATAACTATTTTGTTGAATTTTAGATTACATCGCTTTGTTTTTACTGCCGATATCAAACAGATGTATCGACAAATTTTGATTAACTCTGATCACAAAGATTATCAAAGAATTTTGTGGCGCTTTTCTCCTGTCGAACCTTTGCAAGACTTTAGATTAAATACTGTTACATATGGTGTTACCTCTGCTCCATATCTCGCGATTCGAACACTTCTCCAATTAGCAAAGGAGGAAGAATCAAGTTTTCCTTTAGCTGCGAAAGTTATTTTAACAGATACTTACATTGATGATATAGTAACTGGCTGTTCTTCGCTTGCAGAAGCCCGTGAGCTTCAAACGCAATTAATTAATCTCCTACATAATGGAGGATTTGAGCTGCGGAAGTGGTCTAGTAATGATCCGTCTTTACTATCACATTTACCAGAGTCACACTTAGGCACAAATACTCTTTCATTTGATGCTGATGTTGATAGTTCTTTGAAAATACTAGGTTTACAGTGGCATCCTGGAAATGATTCGTTTTCGTATAAAGTAGATATGCTTAACAGGCCATGCACTAAACGTAATATTTTGTCCGAATTAGCTCGCGTTTTCGATCCGCTTGGTATGTTAGCACCTATCACATTTTTTACTAAACATTTAATACAGTATTTGTGGTGTTTAGGCCTAGATTGGGATGCGATACCCCCCGATGATGTACTTAGTCGCTGGAATCAATATAAGTTAGACCTACCGTTATTATCTAAATTTCACTTACCTCGGCGAGTAATAGATGATAATTATCACATAAGTGAAGTACATGGTTTCTGTGACAGTTCCTCGAAAGGATACGCGGCTGTCATATATTTTCGCTTTTTTAATACAGATACTCAAAAGGTTAATGTATATTTTGTTTGTGCAAAATCTAAAGTCGCACCTCTAAAAACTATTTCGATACCACGCCTAGAACTTTGTGCAGCTGTACTTTTGTCAAATTTACTTTCTTATGTTTTGAATGTTTATAGTTCTAGTCTTAAGTTTGATAAAGTTTTCGCCTGGTCCGATTCACAAATTGTATTAACTTGGATAAAATCGTCTCCGCACCGCTGGAAAACTTTTGTTAGTAATAGAGTTTCGCATATCCAAGAAAAGATATCGCCTTCATGTTGGTACCATATTTCTTCCGAAGAAAATCCCGCTGACATTGCCTCGAGAGGTTCACTTCCCTCCGAGTTGTTAAATAATTCGTTATGGTGGGCGGGACCCGCTTTTTTGAAAAATCCTCAGAATTCGTGGTTACCCGCGGTAGGAAATTTGGACATACCTGCGGTTTCTGAGGAAGAACGCAAGATAGTTTTGCCTGCTTTATCGCCCTCGAATTTTGTCGAAAACATGTTAAAGAATATTTCTTCTCTTGCTACTATACAACGCCTTTTATGTTATATTTTACGCTTTATTCACAACAGTCGCTATCCCAACCAGAAAAAATCTGGCACGCTTACTTATATAGAACTGCAAAACGCTTTATTAGTTTTAGTTAAGCATACTCAACAATTAAAATTTGCCAAAGAAATACAGAAAATTAAGCAAGGGCAACGAGCCTCTAAAACTCTTAGAAAATTAAATGTATTTGTGGACGATAAGGACATTTTGCGGGTAGGTGGTAGGCTACATTTTTCAAATTTAACTTACGATAAAAAATTTCCTGCGCTTTTACCTAGGTGCAGTCGCCTGACCGATCTACTTATCGAAAGCGTACATATCAAATACTTTCATGTTGGTTTACAAACTGTTCAATTTTTAATTTCACAACAGTTTTGGATATTGTCTCCTAAACGTGCAATACGCCAAGTTTTATCTAAATGTATCACTTGTTGGAAAGTTAAGCCTAAACCTTATCAGCCGCCTATGGGAAATTTACCACGCTCACGTATTTCTCAAATAAAGCCCTTTTTGGAAGTGGGGACGGACTACGGTGGTCCTTTCATGGTAACTATGAGCAGGCATCGAGGTGCCAAAACACACAAAGCCTATTTGTGTCTTTTCGTTTGTATGACTACAAAAGCTTTACACCTTGAACTCGCCTCAGACCTGTCTGCCGAGGCCTTTCTAGCTGCATTTCGCCGATTTGTTGCTCGTCGCGGACGTTGTACTCATGTGTACAGCGATTGTGGCACTAATTTTGTCCGTGCTAACAAAATGCTACTTAAGTTCATGCAAAACGCTACCTCGCAAGAAGGTATTCAGTGGCATTTTAACCCACCTTCTGCTCCGCATTTTGGCGGCCTGTGGGAGGCGGGCATCAAATCCGTAAAATCACACTTACTTAGGGTTATTGGGCAACAGATTTTAACTTTTGAAGAATTTTATACTGTCCTGGTTCAGATTGAGGCAATACTAAATTCTAGGCCTTTAACTCCACTGAGTTCTGATCCTGCTGATCTCACTGCCTTAACTCCGGGCCATTTTTTAACTTTAGAACCGCTTACCTCTCCTCCTGATGAGGATCTAACCGACGTGCCACTTGGTAGGTTGAACCGTTGGCAGCTAGTGCAACGCTTACACCAAGATTTCTGGAAGCGTTGGCATAGAGAGTATTTGCATACTCTACAACAGCGAGGCAAATGGACAGAACCCACTACTTCGGTTGTACCAGGAACGCTGGTTCTAATTAAAAATGATCTAGTGTCGCCTTTGAATTGGTCTTTAGGACGCATTACCGAGTTATATCCCGGTGCCGATGGGGTTGCACGTGTTGCCTCGGTTCGCACGACTGATGGTACTTACAAGCGCCCTCTGGTCAAGCTGTGTCCCTTGCCGATATCCTCGTAGTTTTGTAAAAATTTACTTATAATTAGTTATTAATTTCTTTTGGTTTTTGTTTTTTTTTTTTCCTTTTTTATTTTGTAAAATACTTTGCATTTTAGGTGAGCGGTATGTTTCGTCCGCATTAGCAATAATAAATATACACCTATTTATCTAGTTGTTTAGTTTACTTTCGCGCGTTACATTTTAAATTCTCTTCCGTTGAATGGTATTGTCAGGGTTTTTTGTGACTTCTTACGGCCATGCGCCTCACGCAAAAGGAAGTCAGATTGCTAACACACGTTCGTGGACGCATATATACTATCACTCGCCGCTATCATTAATTGAATTTTATATTGTGTATTTTGCTGCAAATTTGTTACACGTTTCGCAAATTTGCCGATCTTAAGTGTGTTCAACGTGCCTGCCAGCAACGTGGTCCAGTCCAGGTGGTGTGAGAGCTCTCCCCCCAAAACCACCCCAACATCAAGACATCAAGGAGACCAAGGCGGGCCTTTATTAAGGTAAGAAGTTTGCGAAATTTCTCTGTTTTTACCATTCAAACGCAATCAATTACAGTCCAAATCCGGGCACTCATTCGAGCTGCCATTTTTTGAGTTAATACCGCACACTGTATTATGTGTGGAATATAGACGTCATTAAGGGAGATTTATCAGATTTGTGGGTTATGTTGTATAGTGTTCATTCGGAACGTACCCATGGACAAAGTTCTAGTCATTCTCAGATTTTGACAGAGGTTTCCGTCTGGGCCATTTTTGGGACTTTTTTCCGTTTGCCGGCTCGAAGAGAAGTTGTGTCACTGAGCACGTGGATAGCATTTTGTTAATTTGCTCCTTTAATGGGATTTAGTGCTATAGTGACAAATTAGCAGTGTTTTATTTTGATATTTTTATGATTTTCTGTTGGGAAATACTGCTACGGAATTTTCCGGATAAATCGACTTGCTGGAAGCACATGGCAAAGGAATTCTGAAAGCCCACTCAACATCTAAGGTACACCTCTGAAATCTCTTTAGAAAATAGATTTGTAACATTCTTTATTTCTTTATTGCAGGGCTTTTTGTTCTTTTTGGACTTTTTGGCTTTTTTGTTCTTCTTGGTTTTTTGTTCTTTTGTACCTTTTGTTCCTTTGGTTTCATTTTACTTGGACTTTTACTGGTAGTGCATCATGTATGTTTGACCCCACATCTTACCTGTTGGATTTGTACATCTGTATGTGGATTTGGTTCTACTGAAACTTGGTTGGCAAGATATTTGGTAAATTTGGAATCCTGAGTGTACCGGTGAGGCTCTCCTGCCTGGTCCCTTGGAAGCTACGCTCCCCTGGTAGGCCTAGTGATTACATTTTGAAACCTGCTGGAGGTAAGCGTCTTGAATTACCTAACGGGGGAACCTTATATCACATACCACCTTCTACGTGAGGAGTAGAGTGCCCGTTAGCTTTCTTGCGGTAGACATTAAATGTAATGCATATCACCAATTAAGTTTTAATAGTTTTGAATACCACGCTTACAAATTTTTCAGTCAATTTAACCTATCGTCACTAAATAATTCACATTATTTTGTTCATTTTATGCTATTATCCAATATTTTAATGTAATCGTCTAAGCTAATATATTTTGGGGGGTCATATTTTGCCTATTAGTAGTTAAGATTTTATTAGTTTTAAGTTTATCATATGTTTTGTGTTAGGATAAGTGTGGGCCACACATAAGTAATATCGATTGTGTGTAATGTTATCTCTGTGGTATTTGGCTGTAAGATTACCTAAATATTATTAAATCTGTTATAGTAAGCAGCGTATTTGTTTTCACCAGCGTACATCTGAAAGCTCCAATTTGTTCGAACTCACACCCCAGGTACTTGTCTAGTCGGCCGTGTGAGCCTCTTTCGCCACCAATTAAATGCAGAGAGGGGACTGCACGTAAAACATAAAAATTTTGTTCAGGGCACAGGGTGACCACCCTACCCTGCTGTATTGCTGATATATCAGCCTTTAAAGTTAAATTTTTTTTATATATTCCCCTTTATCTGGGAGCCCTGCAACAAACCTTTCGGTATTTGTAGAATTTATCAGAAAAATCAAGTTATCCTGGAGTTGTAGATTCGCTTTTGTTTTATCAAATTTCTTTAAAATATCACCTAATAGACCTAATTGAGCCCTACAATTGTCATTTTTGAAAATCAAAATCGGACCTTCGGTTCGGAAGTTATTAATTTCTTTGAAAAATCATACTCGGCCCTGGAAAAAATACTTGCGGTCATCGGATTCAGGCCGCCAGCAATAGGCTTCATTTGTGGCCGTGTGCCTTTGATCCCACCAAGTCTCATCGAAATTGATCAATATTCTGAACAGTTATCGTGCTTCCTAACCCCAGTTTTTTGCAAAAAAATTCAATATTCATTTGTTTTTGGACATAGTCTCTGGTATAATTATTTGTAAAGCTTTTCCGGCGGCACCATTTCTCTTTTGAAATATCTCGATCCGACTACCCGTTGCCGAGTTATTCAATTTTTCCCGCAAAACTCGAAACGTTTATATCGGGTATTTCCGGTTTCCGAACGGAGCCAAGCTTCCGGCGTTAAGGTTTTATAAAGACCTCCTATTATCAACCGAAGTCTCATCGAAATCCGAAAAAGGATTAGGGGGGCTGGGCGTGACAGACAGACCGACAGACAGAACGACAGGCAGAACGACAGACAGAACGACAGACAGACCGACAGACAGACCGACAGACAGACCGACAGACCGACGGACAGAATTTTCTAAATTCGCTCTCGAGTCGATAGATATGGACGATCCGACTTTTTTTCGGGTTTATGTGGTCCACCGAAAAAATGCAAAACCTATACTACATTTTTTTTCAAAATGTAATAACAAGAGGTATAATAGTAAATTGCTGTGTATTTAGTAACATTACATAACAGAACAGGTGCAAAAATTAGTTTTCAATTATCTCGGCTTCCATTGAGGCTGCAACAAAAGCGGTAATATCAGCGCACAGGGCTCCTCGAACTCTTCAACTTTGCTGCTTTTGATTTTCGTCGTATCTGCAACGGTTGTCTATTGGTGGGTAGGGCAAATTTTATCGGAGCAACATTTTTTTTAATAAAATCATTTATTTGCAAAGTGCTTTTACTGTGTTATACATATATGAACCTTTTTTTATTGTTTATTCAGCGGTTGTAAAAGTTGTAAATTTGGAAACAACAATAAAATTGTTATAAACATTGTAAGTAGGGAAATATCTACATTCTGTTAATAGTAGTTGCGCATACATATTTAACAATTCCTTGCTACTATAATAATTTTATTCAACTTTCCTTCGAATTTTTTTTACAACTTAATATACATACATATTACTCACATATTAAAATACAATGTACATGTGTCCCCAGGAGGCATATTCCACGATTCTTTTGCTGCTGCTACTCTGTGATTTTTTACTGCGTTCTTCGTGTTCGTTTTAATTTTCGTTCAATGTCCGTTTGCGTATCACCATATTCATCCTGGTTCTCTTCCGTTTCTTCGGTGCTTTCGTTGTTTTCAGTGCTGGTAATGAAATTGAAGAGGTAATCGTCATCGTATTTATCTTCGTTAAGCTATGTATATGAAATTGTTGTGTGTTTTTGTATTTCTCTCCCGCACAGTGCTTGCAAATAACTGAGCATTGCATGCCCGCTTTTCTGCGTCCACAATAATTCGTAATCAGACAAACAGAGCGACAGACCGACCGATCGACAGACCGACAGGCGTACCCACAAACAGACAGACAGACCTATAGATGGAACATTTTTTTCGCTAAAATTAAAAATCTCACGTTTCATGTATTAATCCTACTTCAAACAAAAAATTAAGGATACATCAGTGCTGTTAGTTCTTTCAAAGTGCGTTTGAATAACTATATATTATTGCAAAATACATTGAACATTGCCCATTATCTCAAAGTAGGGTAACATGATTAACAGTGAACCACTGGCACACAGTGAACCAGCAATTATACAGATCCATGCGTGCGAGTTTGCGAATTTGTCTAGTTCTTTTTACCACCGCACCGTGTCGCCCAACTACTCTTTTAGAACCAGTTAGTGTGACAAAATTATCGTGCGAAGTTGTGCATTTTCTATTTATTTATTTCTTGATCGCCAACCAAATTTATTTTAAGGTAAGAATTTTTTCATTCTTCGATATAATTTACTTATTTACCACGAATTTTTTAAGTCTAACGTCACTTATTGTTGTTTATTGCAAATAAATGATAAAAAAATTATTAATTAATATTAACAGACTGTTAGATTCGGGCTTTAAAATAAAAATGGCCGATGAGTACACAGTTAACTACCACCTAGCGGTACAGAGTGAACCGGTGGCTCACTGTGTACCTGCCTACAAACATATTTTATAAAAAATTTATCATTGCTATTTTGTCACAGAATGAGCCGAACGAAGAAAGAAAGCAGAAAGATTTGCAAGCATACGTAGGATGAAACACGGAAAGCTTTAGATTTAGTTCGTCACGGGAAAAGTCTGCGAAACCCTGCAAAGGAGACCAATATTCCCTACCCTATACTTCGGCGTTATTGGAATAAGCAAAGCGCTTCATCCGATCCAATTCATTTAGTGTCTCACTACGATGTCAACATGGCCTTCACTCCGCAACAAGAAGATGCATTAAATGAGTATTCTATATACTGTGTACTACTCTTTTACGGACTGTCAACTAAAGACTGTCGACAAGTGGCATTTGAAATGGCAGACATTAATAAAATAAAAATTCCAAATTCTTGATGAAGAAACAAATTGGCAGGTATAGATTGGTTAAGAGAATTTCGTGCAAGGCATCCTAAATTGACCCTTCTAAAGCCCGAAGCCTATAGTCTGACCAGAGCTACAGCATTTAATAGATCTAATGTTAAAACATTTTTTGATAACTTGGAAAAAGTACTTCGCAAAAATCCAGCTTTTGCAGATGGGACAAGAATTTATAATTTAGATGAGACGGCCACTACAACCGGGCAAAAACCACAAAGTACACTGAACTGAACTTGTGGTAGGTTCCTTGTGAAACATCTTGAAAATAATCGTTAATAAATTAAACACTGCTTTTAGATGAATCAATCAATATATTATAAATACTCTACATATGTTTCGGCTTACTAGGCCTTTATCAAGAGTATTACATAGTGAATACTAAAGTTTCCGATGTGCATATTCAATTTATACCTAAAAGTATTTATGTCTTAATCTATTTATGACTTAAGCTATTTAAGATTTAATTTAACATCTTTAATTATTTGAATGTTTGAAGTGGACCTAAGCTGATTATATAAATCAAAGGATATTTCTTAACAATTGGTTTATTATAGGGGTGTTTAGGAAATTCTGCTGGTCATTTGTGGTGCAAGGGTTGTATTTGAAAGATTTTTTGATTTCTAGTTGTTCTAGCAGATCTAAACGTTTACCTTTTCTTTCTGAATGAAGTAAATTTATGTTATCAGTATCTATGAAATGGTTGTTTTCAATACAGTGTGTTGACATTCCTGTATTTTTATTGTTATTTAAGATTGATTTTTTGTGTTCTTTTACCCGGTTGACAACGCTTCTACCACTCTGACCGATATAGACAGCATCGCAATCCTTACAATTAATTTTATATAAAATTAATTGTAAGGATTGCGATGCTGTCTATATCGGTCAGAGTGGTAGAAGCGTTGTCAACCGGGTAAAAGAACACAAAAAATCAATCTTAAATAACAATAAAAATACAGGAATGTCAACACACTGTATTGAAAACAACCATTTCATAGATACTGATAACATAAATTTACTTCATTCAGAAAGAAAAGGTAAACGTTTAGATCTGCCAGAACAACTAGAAATCAAAAACTCTTTCAAATACAACCCTTGTACCACAAATGACCAGCAGAATTTCCTAAACACCCCTATAATAAACCAATTGTTAAGAAATATCCTTTGATTTATATAATCAGCTTAGGTCCACTTCAAACATTCAAATAATTAAAGATGTTAAATTAAATCTTAAATAGCTTAAGTCATAAATAGATTAAGACATAAATACTTTTAGGTATAAATTGAATATGCACATCGGAAACTTTAGTATTCACTATGTAATACTCTTGATAAAGGCCTAGTAAGCCGAAACATATGTAGAGTATTTATAATATATTGATTGATTCATCTAAAAGCAGTGTTTAATTTATTAACGATTAAAACCACAAAGGTTACTTGCACCGATAGGGCATAAAATCTTGGCAAAGTAACAAGTGGCGAAAAAGGTACCCTAGTTACGACATGTTGCATAATAAGTGCCGGTGGGCAATTGCCACCTGTTTTAATATTTCCAAGAAAGACATTTCTTATGACCATGATAAAGGATACACCACCAGGAACATTAGGCCTTGCCACTCCAACAGGATGGATGAACAGTGAGCTATTCACTGTCGTTATGAAGCATTTTATTAAACATTCTCATAGTTCCAAGGGATATCGTCGATTTTGATAATGGATAACCACGAGTTCCATTTATCCATTGAGGCTTTGGATTTAGTAAAATTTGCTGGAGTAACCGTTGTCACTTTACACACACATCAGCTAAACTACAACCTCTGGATGTTGAGATTCTTTCGCTATTTAAAACGTATTACAATAATGCAGTAGACTCTTGGCTAATGAGGAATCCAGGCATTTCATTATCTATTTACATGTTGGACAAACAGTTGGATTGGCTTTCTTGCGAAGAAGGTCACCAACAAATATTATAAACGCCTTTAAAAAAACAGGTATATATCCCTTTGATAGGGACATATTTACAGATCAAGATTTCCTGCCTAGTACGGTGACTGATCGATCTCATAGTACTGAACATGAATCGCTAACAACAAGACAGGCTATCTCAGACTCACTCACCTTGACTACAAATTTTGAAACCCTAGGAACTTCTCAATCTACCTCCACATTGACTACAAATCTTAATACCCATACAGGTACCATCGTAGCAGCTTCAACCTCGGTGCCTCTTTCAGTGAATATCTCAGAACTAACTAATAGTTCCTCATTTATATCACCAGACAAGTTCAGAGATCCAAGAAAAGCTGGCCCAAGAAAAAATAAAAGAATGCCCAAGAAGTTAGGTAGGAGTATGATAGCCACAGATACACCCGAAAAAAATGTATTTTACCTCGAAAGAACAGCTGCTAAAAATAGAAAAGAAGCAAAAAAAAGGAAGGTAATGCGTAAAATTGTAGAAAGTGAATCAGAAGATGACACAGAAGTTCAGCTACATAATTCGGATTCAGATATTGATTGGTTCGAAGATGAACATGATATTCCAACATGGTCTGAAGAAAATACTGATCCATTACCGAGAGCAGAAGAAGGAGAATACATTGTAGTATTTTTTTCCACCAAAAATACGAGAATTTATTATGTCGGTAAAGTTTTAAAACCAAGAAATGAGTCTTTAGAATACCTTATCACTTTCCTGAGATTAAGAGTAGGATTTGAAGAAAATTTTTATTTACCGGATGTCCCTGATATATCTTATGTACAGGAAGATGACATTAAATATATACTTCCAAACCCTCTCTTTTTTAGAAGCACTATAAGGCAACAATAATATTATAAATTACCAGTCCAGTCTCTCCTCAATATGCGTTAACTAGTATCTTTTCTGTTCTAAAATTTCAATATACCTCTTACAAGCTGGTCCATTCTTTTTTATGTTTACAACATTATAATAAAAATAAAGTTCATTGCTTCAATGTAATGGTTCACTGTCCACTATAGCAGTGGTTCATTGTGAACCACCCACAGTACACACTGAACCACTGGTTATTTTTTTTTTGTTATTCTGTATTTCACCTTTGCCCTTAAGTAACGAAAATTTACGAATATGCAAAAAAAGTACAATAGTAGAGTAACAAAACGATAAATTTTAACTGGTTTATGTCATTTTATGGGCACAAAAGATAAAGCTTCACTGTTAACCACGTTACCCTACTCAATACAACTTACTATTAAATTAAATAAGAAAAGTAAGTGAATGTAACGATATTATTTCAATTTTGATCCATGTTGGGAAATCTATATTTCGTCAAGATATTTACATAAATATAATATTTTCGTACCACATTTTATGTTACAGAAATTTTGTGAAAAATGCAATTTTGTTACAAAATATTTCACTCCATGTACAACTTAAATCCCGTCAACAAAGTATTTATAGCACCGTCATAAATAATTTATACATTTTGTAACAAATGAAATATACATAGACACCTATTCTGTTATACACATAAATAATTTAAATATTTACTAATATATTCCGAGAGTGCTGATGAAAATCGGTCTCTAGATCTAAGGAGATGAAATTAATTAAAATTCATGGGAAAGCATTTTCATGAATAAATAATATTTTGAACTGTATAATTTGTATTAAATGTGTAATTTTATAGTTCCCTCGCTGCTTGTAACGTACGCAATCCATTAGGGAAATTTGAGAAGCTTCTTTAAGATTCCAAACGATATATGTGAAACTTGGTAATTTAATCAAAGAAAATTTACCTCAGTCGTCTTATACAAGTTTTAAAACCTTCTGGAATACCTTGATATATTACTTCCACATCCACGTAGTGGATTGTAAGTATAGTAATCGCAAAAAAAATTTCAAAAATTTCTATTCGTGAAATAGGTTTAGAATGTCATGAAACGTCAAGATTTTAAATTTGAGCGAAAAAAACTTTTCTGTCTGTCTGTCTGTCTGTCTGTAACTTTTTTGTCCGCACGTTTTCTCCGCAACGGTTTAAGATAGCGACTTGAAATTTTGTACACGTATGTATTATAACGAGATCTGGAACTGGATTGTTTTTTGAGGATATCCGGTGAAGGGTTGGGGGTTAAATAGGGGTAAATAGGGGAAAATAAGTAAAGCAAGCTTGTAAGAGTACAGAAACATGAAATTCAGTGTATGTACTAGAAGTTAAGGCCTCAGACTTTTTTTATAATATTTTTCAAGAAGGGGGAAATAAGTAAAAGTAAGTAAATTCTGTGTATGTACTAGAAGCCAAGGAGTTTTTAATAATATATTTCAGCCCCCCACCACCCCTACTCCATTATTCAAGGGGTTGACAAAATAAAATTGAGATACTCACATGAAATTTAGTACGCATATGTATTATTACGACATCTGGAACTAGATTATATTTTGAGATTATTCCGTTGAATGATTGGGGGTTAAATAGGGGTATATAAGGGACAATAAGTAAAGCAAGCTGGTAAAAGTACAGAAATTTTGGATTTGGTGTATATACTAGAAGCGAAGGTCTCAGGTTTTTTATTAGTATTTTCCATCCCTCCACCACCGTGACTCCCTTATTAAAAGAGTTGATAAAATTAAATTTAAATATTCACTTGAAATTTGGTACATTTATGTACTATAACTATATCTGAAACCAGATTATATTTTGATATGATTACGTTGAAGGAGTGGGGGTAAGTAGAGGTAAATAGGGAAAAATAAGTTAAGCAAGCTGGTAAGTACTGCAACTTGAAATTCGGTGTATGTACTAGAAGCCTTGGCCTCAGATTTTTTAATAATATTTTTCAACCCTTCCACTACCCTTACTACGTTATTAAAGGGGTTGATAAAATGAAATTGAGATATTCACTTGTAATTTGGTAGACGTAAGTATTATAACGACATCTGGAACTAGATTATATTTTGGGATGATTCAGTAGAAGGCTTGGGGTTAATAGGAATAACTCGGGGAAAATTTGTAAATCAAGCTGGTAAGAGTACAGAAATTTGGGATTCGGTGTAGATACTAGAAACCAAAGCCTCAGATTTTTTTCTAATATTTTTCAAACTCTACCACCTCTGCTTCATTATTAATGGGATTAATAACATCAAATTGAGATATTCACTTGAAAGTTAGTACACGTATGTATTGTAGTGACATCTGATTGAGATGACTCCATTGAAAGGGTGGGAGGTGGTAGGTTGTGAATAGTGGAAAATAAGTAAGGTAAACTACAAACTTCATTTTTAACGTATATGGTAGAAAGCAACTCCTCAAACTTTTCTATCCCAAATATTATTAAAATTCTATGACAAATAATTTCCACATACTAGAGTGCAAATATAGTCAACATGTTTCCTTTAAAGTGACTTGGATGAAAAATCTGGATGTGGAAGTAGTGATTCCTTAGGCAGCGGTTTTGAAGAATATAAACTCATGATAATATAAAGAACTATATACTATTAAATTATATCACCTGCCAATATTGAGAGGAATTATTAAAGTAAAAATGTGTGATTTAGGAAGGCAGTTAGTAAAATATAGCATTTTCACTCATCACGATTTCGACAAGTTTTTCCTTGCGAATATCATATATTTAGGTAGGGTATACATTAGGGCGAAACGATGTTTTATGGATTTCTTTTTAAATTTTTGTTTGGATCGGTTGGGGTGCCAAAAGTTGCCAAATGAGTAAAAACTCCTACAATTTTTTTCTAACTACAAATAAAAATGGTGTCATGTTGCACACGTCACATAACCACTTGAAACAAAAATGTGACTTGTGCAACGTGAAGTCATTTATATTTTTAGTTAATATGTTTTTCGTAGGAGTTATATTTAGCAAATGTTGCTACCCCAGCCCAGCACAATAACGAAGAAAAAATTTTCTTTTTGTTGGAAAGATTATTTTAATTTTTAAACATAAAATACATTCTTGTGAATAAACACTTAACTAAACAATAGAACATTTTTTATTGCGTTCTATACTCTAATTTTGTATTAAAGGTTGGCATCATGGCTCGAGACTTAAGAGTTGGGCGAATAAAACCGTTTCTGCAGTCCTCTCCACAGACTGCAGCTACTGCTCATGTGAATTAATGTTACTGTCTGTATGTGACATGGAAAATGAGAAAAGATTTGGAGCGGTGGTACGTTTGCTATGCAATGAGGTCATCAATATGACCGGAGGCTTCAAAATTCAGGCATAACAAAGAATCTTATCTCATTTTTCTTGGTTGATCTTAATTTTAAGAACAGTCTATATGCCAATGATCGAATTGGAGGGCGATCATCAGAAAGCATTGTCAACAAGATGTTTTCAGGTTGGTCAAAATATCACTTTTTTTGGATGACAGAATCTATCAACACAATAAAATATAACGGTAAAAAGAATGTGCAACTAGCAAAGAGACTACATGACACTGACAAACAAAGCTGCACAGCGAGGGCAACCCTATAATATACCATATACTCCTTCTGAGGATGAAAATATCACATTATTTACCCCAAGAGTTAAATTATATTCATGCCCATAAGAGGAGATGAAATAACGAAACCCCCTTCATCTGTTAACTCAAACCTATTTTACAAAAATGGAATATTTTATGTTAATTTATAAATAATAATGTAGATATTATTGCATTTAAAATAAATGATCTGAAATATTTTGGTTCGTACTTATATAATCGATGAAATTAAGACTTTTTTTGGCTAATTTTCCATTGGCTGGCATGGCAAAAGTTGCCCTCGTGTTTAAATGTAACGTAAAAAAATATTTGGGTAAAGAAACTTACGACTTCATGTTGCAAAATGGCTATTTTAAAGTATGACGTCATACGTCTTGTGCCAAATGATGCCATTAATATTTTTGCCTTAAATTTTTTTTACGTGACTCTTATCCCAAAAGTCAACTTTTGGCACCCCAGCCGATTCTATAAAGGAAAAAAAGTTAGATCGTTCCACCTTAGTATACATACTCAAGAAGTTGCAGGTACCATTTAAGTACATATGAGCAACTCTCAGAACTAAGGCTTCGCTCACCGTCCCCACTAAATATTAAACAGTGTAACGAGTACGAGAACTGATCTGCAATAACTAAATTGCAGTCATTGCAATAGCTAATCTTAGTTAGAGAACCGCTGTCTAAGAAATCACTACTTCCACATCCAGATTTTCCTTCCAAGTCTCTTTACAGGTAAACTTCTCGATTATACAGGGTGTTGCATCATGAGAGGGACATAGCTTAATAGGAGGTAGAGAACATCAGTGGTAACCGGAACCTCCCATAGAAATGTCTCATTGGGCCTTCACTACGAAATTACAGGGTGTTAAATAATTTTTGGCCAAACCTGTTTTTTATCATAACTTTGACAGGAAATGAAATAACGGATTCATATTTGGTACGGCTGATGTACAAGTGAGCCCCAAGAGGTACATGTATAAAAAAAAATATATCCAGGTCCGGACTCACTATAATTTATGTTTCTTCTTTGCACCAATAAAACATCACCCTGTATATATTTTTTTGAAATTTCGATACGATATTCGAAAAGAGCAAGAAAAAACAAACAAAATGGCCTATTTCATTTTTTTGTTACACCTTCGTGGTTATTTAAATACGTTGTTAAATGTGCAAGAAAATGGATTACAGAACCCTATTAAATGAGAGGCACGTGAAATAAATAGTTTTATAACTAAAATTTGCAAAAATTCTATTGAGCCTAGGTGGTCTGGGTGAATCCTAATTCCGGCACGTTTTAAAGGTCCATTTTGGTAAAAAACTGTGGTCCTAATAAGTAATCGGGTATGAAATAACAAAATTTTTAATCAATCACAGTAATCTTGTTCAAAGTGACAGATAATAAAAATAAATCTCCTAAACAGTTGAATAATTGTTTGTTGGTAATTTAATGTGTCAATAATCCGCATTTAGTTAGTGAAAACTTGTGAAAATATGTATTTTAACTATGCCAGTAAAATTTACAAACGGGGAATATGCTGACATAATATTCATCTATGGTTTCTGTAATGGAAATGGTAGGTCGGCGGAAAGAGAATATCGGCTGCGTTTTGCTGGTCGTCGATGCCCTAATCATAAAACCTTTAGTACGGTGTTCCAGTATGCAAGACAACACGGAAAGTTTCCTACTTCTGCAGTTGTGGAGCGTGTTTTACAACAAGGTGTGCAGGAACAAAACAATATTATAAAAGTAGTTCAAGAAAACCCAAATATGAGCACTAGACGAATCAGTTTGGCAACTGGTATTCCTCATTGGCGAGTATGGAGAACCCTAAAAAGAGAACGTTACCATCCATATCATATCCAGCAGGTACAGCGTCTTCAACAAGGCGACGATATCCCCCGCCTGGCATTTTGTCGTTGGTTGTCTAATCATCGCCCAGTCATTTACAGAACCTTATTTACGGATGAGGCACAATTTACAAGATATGGAGTAAACAATTCACGAAATAATCATAAATGGGCACAGGAAAACCCACATGCGGTACGCCAACGCCGTTCGCAACACAGGTTTTCTGTAAATGTTTGGGTCGGACTTGTGAATAGACATTTGATAGGGCCACATTTTTTTGAAGAAAGATTGAATGGTGAAATTTACTTTGATTTTCTTCAAAACATTTTACCGAATATGTTAGAAAATATCGGTATAAGAGGCATGTTGTTTCAGCATGATGGGGCCCCACCACATTTTAACCTTCAAGTAAGAGAACACTTAAACAATGTGTATCCTAATAGATGAATTGGACGCGGGGGTCCACATGGATGGCCACCAAGATCTCCTGATTGTAACCCTTGTGATTACTTTTTATGGGGCCACTTAAAAAATGAGGTTTATAGCATTGAAATTGAAAGTAGACAACATTTAATCCAGCGCATCGTTACAACCTGCGACGAAATACGGAATAATCCAGAAATGATACGTCGAGCAATTGGTGACCTTTCTAAACGCGCAAGAAAATGCACAGAATTTGGGGGAGGACATTTTGAAAATTTACTTTAGTGTCAATTACGTTTTATTTTTAAACACATTTAGTTATTGTTTTGTTATTTATTGTTAATTGAATGGAAAATATTTTATTTATTTAGATTTTAGTTTGTTCTCTTCCAATTTTTATTAAGTATAAAATGTTGATGATTTTCTTGATCAAAGTAACTGGTTGCTTAGGCCTAAATGGTTTAAATTATCTGTCACTTTTATTCTTTGAACAAGCCTACTGCGATTGATTAAAAATTTTGTTATTTCATACCCGATTACTTATTAGGACCACAGTTTTTTACCAAAATGGACCTTTAAAACGTGCCGGAATTAGGATTCACCCAGACCACCTAGGCTCAATAGAATTTTTGCAAATTTTAGTTATAAAACTATTTATTTCACGTGCCTCTCATTTAATAGGGTTCTGTAATCCATTTTCTTGCAACGTATTTAAATAACCACGAAGGTGTAACAAAAAAATGAAATAGGCCATTTTGTTTGTTTTTTCTTGCTCTTTTCGAATATCGTATCGAAATTTCAAAAAAATATATACAGGGTGATGTTTTATTGATGCAAAGAAGAAACATAAATTATAGTGAGTCCGGACCTGGATATATTTTTCTTATACATGTACCTCTTGGGGCTCGCTTGTACATTAGCCGTACCAAATATGAATCCGTTATTTCACTTCCTGTCAAAGTTATGACAAAAAACAGGTTTGGCCAAAAATTATTTAACACCCTGTAATTTCGTAGTGAAGGCCCAATGAGGCATTTCTATGGGAGGTTCCAGTTACCACTGATGTTCTCTACCTCCTATTAAGCTATGTCCCTCTCATGATGCAACACCTTGTATTTGCACTTTAGTATGCGAAAATAATTGGTCATAGAATTTGAATAATATTTGGGGCAGATGTCATTAAAAAATTTAAAGAAGTTGCAATTTATCAAGCTTCGTTAAGACATGGAAAATGAACTTGGCTAATTTTGAAGCCTAACATGATATTTAGAAAATCTGCAAAATGTATAGGGGATAGAAATAAAGAAAAGTTTTAGAAATTTTCAAACTTTTATTGAGCTGCGGATAAAAATTTAAAAAGTTATACTACTCGGAGTAATTGTAATAGGCTTTACGTTAATATTTGGATTTCGTGAAAATGCGAGAACATGAATCTAGATATCAAAATGTATCAAATACACAAGTTGTACAAAAACGATGCTAGGCGTCGGTCGGCGTCGAGACGTAAAAATGCTGGAATAAGAACTAGGTATCAAAATTTATGAAATACACAATTTTTACAAAAACGACGCTAGGCGTCGGTCGGCGCGGCGTCGAGACGAAAAAATAGAAGAATATGAATCTAGGTATAAAAATTTATCAAATACACTAGTTTTGCAAAACCGACACTAGGCGTCAGTCAGCGTCGAGATGTAAAAATACAAGAACATAAATTTAGATATCAAAGTTTATCAAACACACAAGTTATACAAAAATGACGCTGGGCGTTGATCGGCATCGAGACGTAAAAATGTAAGAATATGAATCTAGGAATGAAAATTTATCAAATACATAAGTTTCACAAAAACGAAGCTAGGCGTCGGTGGGCGTCGAAACGTAAAAGTGCAAGAATATTGTAAAAAAACCTGAGGCTCTCGCTTCCAGTACATACACCGAATTTCAAGTTTCCGTACTCTTACCAGCTTGCTTTACTTACTTTCCAATATTTACCCCTATTTAACCCTCAACCCTTCAACGGAATAATCCAAAAGTATGATCCAATTCCAGATGTCACTATAATGTATACATATACCAAATTTCAAGCGAATATCTTAATTTTATTTTATCAACCCCTTTATTAATAATGAAGTGAGGGGGGGAAGGATAAAAAATATTATAAAAAATTTCGAGGCCCTGGCTTCTAGTACATATACCAAATTTCAAGTTTCTGTACTCTTACCAGCTTACTTTACTTACATCCCCCTATTTACTCCCATTTACCCCCCAACCCTTGACCGGATGTATTCAAAAGACAATCCAGTGTCAGATCTCGTTATAATATATACATGTACAAAATTTCAAGTCAATATTTTACACCGTTCCGGAGAAAACGTGCGGACAAAAAAAAGTTACAGACAGATAGACCCACAGACCGACAGAGAGGAAATTTTTTTCGCTCAAATGTAAAATATCGACGTTTCATGACATTCTAAACCCATTTCAAGAAAAAATAAAATGTTTTTTTTCTACGATTACTGTACTTCCAATCCACTACGTGAATGTGGAAGTAATTATCTAAACAAGTTAATGATCCACCATACATAGCAATAACCAAATAAGTAGTAAAATAAAATATGGACTATTTTTTTATGTAAATTTGCAATTTTATATAAAAGAAGTAGTTTACTAAGTTCTTTCGTTATTAAAAATTAGAAGATTTTAAAATGAACTGCACAAGCATCTCATTTTAAGACTTCGACAATAGTAATCGATTTCTTTGTTTTGCCAACTGGCAGCAGAATATTTCTGGAAAATGATGCATATGGTTTGACCAGGAACAAACTTGTTTATTTTAATATCCCTAATACATTTCCTAAACATTGCATTGCCTTAATTAATCAGAATATACAAATAACGCAAATTATAAATATTGGTATCGGTATGTAAACCAGTGAGTACTTTAGCAAGTATTGGCACGATGAAGAGGCAGGGGTGTGCCTTAAATTTTGAGATAATTCACTTTAAATTCCAGTATAAATTAAACTAGAAGGAGGTACACTTAAATGTATAGACGTATTTAAATGCCATAGTTCTGTTATTTATTTTTATTACGTTTTCTTAAATAACATTGTATCTTCATAAAGAAAATACATTTTTACTTATTTAATTCTCCGTGAATGGCGCTTCAATTGATATGAATATGCTGTATTTGTGTATATATACGTTTGAACTTAAAAAATATTTCCACGCTATATTTTTAGCGAAATGTTCAGAAAATATCATTCCGTGCAAACTCTAGTGAAGCGTTAAACATTACTACAGAATGAAATCCTCTATTCAGAGAATATTTCCTAGAATACGACAAAAAACCGAATAAAACGCATACGTGATCTCGGATAACCATGTGAAAATTTTAAAAATAAATAGAGTTCACTGGAATTATACGCTAAGGTTTACCTACCCCAATGTATGACGGAAACAAAGAAAAATAATTTATTTGGAATATACACATTTCCTAGTAAAATTCAGTAGCCGCATTCCTTTTAGTGTATAAAAGCATAAAATAATATATTTATATCAATTGTAACCAGAGGTCGGAAATTGTATCTCGGTGTCAGAGACGGCTCTCATGTAAATCTAATATTATATTGCAAAGATTTACTGAAACAAACGGAAAAACGACGAAGTGGTGAAATATTTATTAATGCCAGCTACATTGTATTTTTGTTAATAAATTTGACTTAATGACGGTAATAGTTGTTACAAAAACATGTAAAACATATCTAGCAAATAAAAAGACAATTTTGAGTCTACTTTCCCGTTATGTTTAATGTGTAGCGGTTTTATTTTCTTTAATTTCACAATAAGTAAATATGATAACCCAATTAATTTCTGGCAACATAAATCATTTTGCCCAATAAAACAAACCATTTTTATATAATGTTGAATCATACATAACAAACAAGGTTAAGGATCAATAGCATAAAACTGCCATGTACCGTGTGCATCACGTGATAAAGTGAATTTTATTTCATTTTGAAATGTTAATACGTTAACCTACTTTATGGGAAATCTACTACATTTGTGAAACGTATTGACAAATACCAAAAAACATAATTGATTTTTTATATTTGCAACGTTAAAGGCATTTGGCCCCGACCGAGTGCCAACATTAAATTCCAGTATACGGAGGTACTTTTATGTTTTTTTACTTAAGTAGTTTTATCTCCTTTAATTATACGACGCCGCCGCAATTGTGAAACATTTCAAAATCGCTTTTTATCTACACTGTGGCAATTATTGGCATTTACGTCAACATTTAATAAAGGGAAATGGTAGATCATCCCAGATGGCAGTTTTGCAAACCGTAGTATAAATCTAGCTATATGTTTATACATGTGTATCTACAAACCTAGTATGGAATAATAATAATAATAATAAGAATAATAATAATGGCTACCGTGTGGTATCGGTCGGAAAGCACGGAAGCCCTGTCCGGCAACGGTGAAACCGAAAGAAATAATAATAATAATAATAATAATTTATTGACCATCTTTTTGATACATAATATGTACATATGGTACGTCAGCTGACAAGTAATATGTATATATATATTTTAATAAAGATTATCATAATAACAATAATAAAAATACAAGTTTAACCTGATATAAAATAGGGAAAAAAATACATGATACAATATGCTAAAAAAATGTGTAACATATGAAGTATAAGAAAAAAGAAGAAAAGAAAAATGTAATTACAATCTGTCATCAAGATATTGTTTTAGTGAGTAGATTTGTCTAACAGTAAACATTTTATAGTTGCTTTATACTTCTTTTTATTAAGCGTTTTGTAACTATTAGGCAACTTGTTGTAAACAATTGTTGCTAGATACTTTGGACTCCTCTTGTATACAGTTAAAGTATGTGTGGGTATTTCTAGGGTCAAATTATTTCTAGTGTTGTAGGAGTGATTATTATTTAATATATTGACACTACTTAGTTCAGACTTAGCGTAAAGTAGTAACTGCTAAATTAGTACACAGGGTAGAGGTAGTACAAGTTCTTTAAAAATTTCTCTACAAATTGTACCTTTACTTACTCCTACAATGTACCTAATAGCTTTTTTTGAAATAGAAAAACCCGTATACTCTCATGTGAAACACCCCGTACTATAATGCCGTAAGATATCACTGAATGAAAATGAGCGAAATAATACATTAACAATACAAACCTGTCATACACTTTTTGTAACTAATGTATAACATAACATACTGGTGCAATTTTTTTACATGTTGCATCTATTTGGGAGGAGCAAGTACAGTTGTCAGGTAAGTGGATACCTAAGAATTTGATATTATTCTCTTGCCTAAGAGTGCCGTTATTTGTTCTAATTAACAAACTCTGATCAAGTGTTTTTTGACAAGTTAAATCTTAAAACTGATGATTTTTTATTATTTAATATTAACTCATTTTGTGTAAACCATGTGTACGCTTCTTGAAGTTGTAGACTGGCTCTCTTAATAAGTGATTCTCCATTTTTTTCACAAACAAGAATGATGGTATCATCAGCATACATAATGGAGTTTGGTAGACAAAAATCATTTACATAAATGATGTATAGCAGAGGACCTAAAATGGACCCTTGTGGTATTCCAATGGTTGAAGATAATGTTTTAGATTTATGATTGCTGATTTCAACATATTGCAACCGATTGGGTCGATAACTAGTATGAAGTATTCCTCGTACACCATATTTTTCTAGTTTCCCTAGAAGAATTCTATGATTTACAAGGTCAAGTGCTTTGCTTAAATAAACAAAGATATCTGCTGTTTATTCTTTCATCCAGATTTTTTTACAAACGGTTAAAAATTCGAATAATAGCATTTATGGTTGAAAAACCTTTACAAAAACCAAATTGCAAGTGGTTAAATAAACTTATAATACAAAAAAACTTATAATACGTAACGATACGTATTTTTCAAAAATTTTGGAAAAGGAACTTAATAACGATATGGGCCTATAATTTTCAATATTTGTCTTGTCACCGGACTTATACAATGGTTTAACCTTTGCGATTTTTAATTTTTCGGGAAGATGCCTTCATTAAGTGAGCAATTTATTAATTCAGTTAATGGTTTACTAATTTGATGCATACATTTTTTTAGTAGATTTGTGCTTATATTGTCATCTCTTGATGTATTGTAATTTTTTAAATTTTTAATAATATCCAGAATATCATGTTCATTAGCAGGTTCGAAGTAAAGTGAATTAGGGTTATTTTTGGGACAAATTCGGTTGGTTATTTTTTTGTATGTTTGTGCTTGACAGAGCTGTTGGTGTTTTATTAAAGAAGTTGTTGTACTGATTAAAAATGTATTCAGGATTACTAACTATTGAATTGTCATAGTTTTTGATATTGTATTCTCTAATAATTTTGTGTTTTGTTGGATTAATAAAGCTCCAAGCCGTCTTTGATTTGTTATTGTTTATAAAAAGTGAGTCATTGTACATTTTTTTGCCCTGATTAACAACTTTTTGTAAATATTTTTGTATCTTTTATAAAATACTCTTACTTCCTCATCTCCTGTTAATGTAAGTTTATACAATTTTTTTAACCGCCGTCCAAAAATTACCTGACCAGGTGTGATCCATTTGTTCTTCCTTTGTTGTTTTACTGTTAAATGACTAATACTTTTGAGTGGGAAGGCTATCTCAAAATGGTGCAGAAACATATCCATGAAGATATTAAATTTTTCATTGGCATTATGTGTTAGAGTAAAAATTTCTTTTCAGTCCTCTTTAGAAAGCAGAGCTAGAAAGTGATTGATATTGTTAGGATTATTAGTAGGTCTATGTTTTATGGTTGATTTACTTATTTCCTCCTTTTCCGTTAAATTTACTGTTATCCTTTGAGTGTTATGATCACTCACGGCATTGTCAATTGCTTTGCTGTTGTATAGACTAGAATCTAAATTAACACGTATGTTATCTCTACATTTATTTAAACTGGTGGGTGACGTTATAGTAGGCTCTATACAATAAGAGTCGAAAATATCTGTAATGTCCTTATAATGTTAGTCTTGGGTATGAAAATGAATCTTAAAATCCCACAGATAATCAAACTATGTTGCTTGATTCTGCCTATTAATACATCTAGCGTTTGATTAATTTCTCAATACATACTGAAAAATCTCCGTCTGGGGATCTACATAAAACTAATATGATAATAAATTGTTTACTGTCAGTATAATATTTGATAGCTGTACATTCAAAATGCAGTCGGCAGAATACAAAAATATCTAGTGCTCCTCAGGTTGCAATAGACTTGTAGATCCACGATTTCCCGAAACTGCAATTTGATGGAACAGATCTTCATTGTAGATGCACATACAAATGCACATGCAACAATTTATTGGACATTTAAAACAAATGTTAATAGACACATTTCCTCACAAAAGCATATTAGTGCTAGTGGCTCTACCGATAGCGATAGTCTAAGTAGTTTCAATTTAGATTTAGTAGAAGTGATAGTGAGATGTAACATATCTTGGCCAAAACTAAATAATCCACTTTTTAGGCAATTTTTGGAAAAATCTATTAGTGGCAAATAAAATAATATTCAGGTAACGTCAGGAACGACACTCAGAAGAAAATGTTTATCAACGAAGTGTGATAATGTTAGACAAAAAATTTCTTCTGATCTCACTGGGAAATACATTCGGGTTAGTGTGGAGGAAACCACCAGTTCTTGTGGTGAGAAGGTAGCGAATGTTTTAGTGGGTGCGTTGGTGAAAAATTGTTCAGTGCGTGGACATTTGATCGCCTCTGAAGTTGTAGAAATGACAAATTGTCGCATTATAGTGAAGGCAGTGAATTCAAGTCTACAAGAGTTATGGGGTGACAAAAATGTAGAAAATAAAGACAAGGTCTTATTATTTCTTACTGATGGAATGAATTATATGCAAGCTGCAAGACGAATTATGAAGGAAACATGTCGCAATATGCTGCATGTAATATATTTAGCACATGAACTTCGTATAATTGCTGAAACTATTAGAGGGTGCTACGCTAATTTTGATATTTTAATATGTAGTGTAAAAAAAGTTTCCCTGAACCACATCGTGTACAGTTATTTAAATAAATACTTCCAAATACACCATTACCTGCAGCGCCCATTATAAGACGGTGGGGAATTTGTCCAGCGGCGGCATCATACTATTTTGCCATTTTGAGAACGCCAAACTAGTGGTGTTGCAGTTGAATCCAGATGACGCAGTTGTTATTTCACAAACTTAACAGGCATTTACCGATCCAACTGCTCAAGAAGATCTAAAGACCATACACGGAAGTTTCTCGCGAATTCCTCTAGCCATATAGGACCTTCAACATATGCGATTGTTTTTTCTCATTATAAATGGATTTTTAATGACAGGCGGCGAAGGTTAACTTCAGAATACTTTCAACAAATATTAATAATACACTTCTATATTCGTTATAGGTCGTGAAAAATTACATGTGTATGTGTGTTACTTGAAGGTAGTGAAAAATACATGTGTGTATTTTAGTTCAATGTTACATCCCACAATACCTCCTCTTCGAGTGAGTGTTTACAATAAACTGACCCTGTTAACTTTAGATATTAGGAAACTTGCTAAAAAAAGGACAAGGTAAGATAAATTGTATCATACTTGCATAAAAATCTTTCCGCGCTGGCAGATCCAACCGTGACTTTTACATCACCGTGATAAAATTGCCGGTCTCTGATTATAACTTGTTTCAAACAGTTGTACAGTTATTTGATAATTGTCAGCGTTTTCTTTCATTAAAAACTGTTGAGAAGGGAATTTAAGAACCTTATAAAAAATAAAACTGGCGTATCCCACACAGCACATGGCATCCCTAGGATATCCTTATTTGGTCCTGTATATCCCAATCGAGGACAACATTCCTCAGGATATCCTTAATATATCCCAATAAAATATATACAACCTGAGAATATCCCAAATGGGGATATCCTAGGCAAATCCTGGCAGGATGTCCTAGTAATATCCTGCAAAAATATTAAAATATCCACTGTGGGAATATCCTGGGCAAGTCCTAGAGTCGTCCTATTAAAGGTATTATATAGGAGATTTCAACAACAAAAATAATGAAAAGTATATATATTATTTTGAGGCTATTTATTGTGTCTTTTATTGGTTGGTCTAAGAACTTATTTGTTTGTTCTACTTGATAATCCCCTCCAGTACAAATAATTCATTAAAAATTTATATCTTATTTAAATAGCCGTTATTTATAATTTGTTTTTAATACATTTACTGTGTGCCTCCTTTTTGTGACAAGTCGAAAGTTCTAAGAAATCCGCCGGACGTCGATGTTTTTTGAACTTTCATTTTAAAGTTCTTTCGACAAATAAGATTACATTAAATATTTCATAAATATAATGCTGTTATGTTATAGCTTTGTATTTATTATATTATCTAAAAGGGGAAAATGTGATTGGTTATTGTCCGCAGATGTTATTGTCAGATATGTAATCCTTTATATTTTTCTGAGTGAATAAATTTTTTTATAATTCATTATAACTTTGCAGCACGCTATGATTTTTTAAAGTTGTACATGTCCCTTATAACTTCTAACCACCCTAAACTCTGTTGATTTTAATAATAATAAAAAAGGCAAGAGATCCTTTTTATGTAATATTTCATGCTTTTACAATTTTTATTTGAAACTTTTTTATTAGCTTTTACACATTTTGAGTAATTTTGAAAAGACATTTTGTTATATTTTTTTCACCCTTTCTCCGGGTTGAAAACAAATATTTCTTTCATTAATTGTGTTCAAATACTTCAAAGCAACTTGTATCAAAAATTCAAGGATTTACCTGAAAATTTTGATATGTCGACCTATTTCTTTGGATATATGTATCACATTTTTATTAGTCATTTTACCTCTGCCATTATATAAACTTGTATTCCTTTATCTTTGTTTATTGGCTCGGTTTAAAAGTAATGATCTACTATATTATAAAATAATACGTATTTTTTGCTGTCTTTAGAAATATCCAATAAAACCTAAAAGAACTGGGGATGTTCTATATAAAGTCCAATCAATGTCCTCAGGTTGTTCATAGTAAAGCCCAGGCATAACCCATATAAGAGCTGACGATGTTCTGTACACACCCATACTGATGTCCTGAAGACGTCATCAGCAAAGCCCGAACTGTCTCATTTGGATATCCTACGGATATCCTAAGGTGATAATGGGATCTTCCCAGGATATCCCATATGTCCTGAAAAGTTGTCCCCAGTATGTTCTGAGGATGTCCTTATGCTGTATGGGATTTATGTGGTTTTATTTAAAAATATTGTTGCTGTTCCTGTCTGAGAACAGTCGGGTGCAGCCTGCACACTCGCAATATCTTTGGATTCCAGAATTACCAGTACCATTTTGCACGTATTCTAAAAAACACGACGAAATATGTCGTGATTCAACTTTAATATTTAATATGTTGAATCTGTCGTTAACAAAATACATATCTATGGAGCCGTTTTCCCCATATTGATAACAACCAGTGAAGAATATTTTTAAATCGTTTTTGGTCATTTCAAGAAAATAAAATACATCGGTTTAGAATAGTACTTGAAACGGGAGTTTTTCACGTAAACAGCGGTTTTGTTCAATTTCAATTGCTAATGTATTTTCTTTGTTTATTTTTGCAATCATATCATCAAGAAGTTCAGAGGTTTTCATGGGAAACTAATATTTTTCTGAATTTATCTAACACAAAGCGTAATAGCCCGCCTATTAAAACTATGTATTTATTTTCTACTCAACGAAAACTTGTATCAGAAGCGTCAGTAGTACACTAGTGGATATTTGATAACCCATCTAACTGTTTCCTTAGTTTTCAAAGATAAACAATATAAAAAGTTTCTCCGTAATGATTAAATATAATTGCAGTTTTCTATCAGCAGGTCACCATGATAAACTTGGCACTAACTTTTTCAATTTATCCTTAGTAGGATTTCTTCAATCGATGGATATTTTAAGATGTCTATCGGTGGAAACTTTTGTAATTAACACGAAATAACGTTTGCAGGTGAAATATATATGTGTACATTATATTTCTATTCTTGAACCATCAAAATTGTACGTCGCACACACGGAAAAATCTCACATTTAACTGGACAAAAACAAAATTTCGAATCGTTACCAGTTGACGGAAAACGCATTTATAAGCCTTCATGGATGGATGAACATTATTTGCGTGTATATAAAATGAACCAGAACGCTGCCGAAGTTAACTTATTACTCGTTACAAAACGCGTAGTCTGTCGTGCGAAATTGTGTAATAAATAATACCTCTTATTGAAACATAATTCTTTATAGGCTTTTCCAAACAGCATAAAAAATAACTATCTATAACTAAAAAAAAAACTTTGTGTAAAAATATTAATTAAATCTTTGCATTCTTTCGATAACCTGAATTCTGGTTATGCTAGAAAATTAAAATCCTAAAATGAATTTGTCTAATTTCTTCATTTTAGGATTTTAATTTGCTAGCATAACCAGAATTCAGGTTATCGAAAGAATTCATTAATGTTTTTTTCTTTTAGTTATAGATAGGTAGTTATTTTTTCTGCTGTTTGCAAACTCCAATACTATTATAAGCAAACAAACAATAATTCATTTTTAAAAATAATACCTTTTTTCGTGTTTGCAATCTGATTTGCGGAGACATTTCTAGGCGGAGTGTATAGTCACAAGTAAGGGCGTCTATATCAATACAGTTTTAACAATCTTTCTTTAAAGATATTAACGGTTATACAACATTTTGATTGTAACCTCAAGAAAATCTTACATTGAGTCCCATAACAAAAGTACCACTTAGTACCGCTTTTTATTCATTCAAATACAACTCTTATTATTCGGTAATGTTTCAGCAAAAAATTAGCTATCACTGTAAATCACTTTCTGAAATAAAATCTATTGTTGGCTGGTAGCCGCTCCGAAGGAGTTACAGTGTCTTCGAAAAATGAACTATCGTTAACTTTAAAAGTTGCTATTTTCTTTAGCAATTCCAAATGTACTGAACGACTTCTTGAGTACTTTCTAGACAAATATAGTGTACGTAATCTAGCTATAGACTCTAGGACGAGCTTAAAAGCTACATTAAAATGTTTTGTTTCAAAACTAATTTCGAATATGAAAGACGGCCGCCTTTCCGAAAAGCTTATGAAAAAGAACTCTAAGTTGCTCGATTCCTCATTATATCTGTCATCTCTGTTACCGACTACTCCAATCAGTTACGGTTCGGCCCAAAGTGAGCCAAGAACAAAAGAAACTATTTTCAGAAGGTTATGAAGAAATAAAAGACGTGAGGTCAGCTCCTTCGTGTCTGAAGTAAAACACGAAAAACTAGCTTTTGCTATGCATGAGTCTAATCAAGAACCAGAAATGGACAACTGCTGATGTGGCCAAGCCTGCAACGTAATTAAGTCCATGGGGTAGTGAAGAAAATAAAAACAGTACGCGAATCAATCCCAACAATCACTCCTTGCAGCCCAGAAGAAGCTATTGTCCTTGTTATTGTAAATATGTACCTACGTATTTCACTTGATTACCTTTGGGATGATTTTCAAATGTGGGTTAAATATGTTATGTAAAATAAAGCAATTGTCTTTGTTTAAAAGTGAATTATTTATTATTTGTTGGCTTATATTAATGAAACATATTCTTTAGAGGATTTGGCAAACAGCGGAAAAAACTATCTCCCCGTAGGGGACTATGTTGGATGCCAGTGTTATAATGAGAATGTCAAAAATTATTTTAGAATTTTGATTTTATAGCATAGCCAGAAGTCAGGTTATCGAAAGAATGCAAAGATTTCATTAATAATTCTTACATATAGTTTTTCTCTTAGTTCTCATAGATAATTTTTTTCCGCTGTTTGCAAAATCCTATAAAGGATATGTTTCATTACTATAAGCAAACAATTAATAAATAATTCACTTTTAAATATGCATAGAGTATATAGGCTCCAATATTAGTTAGCTAATAGATAGGTGAAGATCTGTTGTTATTTTTCAGTCAATGTCAAATATAAATATTTCATACTTATTCATGGATATTTCTTGGTTTTGTATGTAACATCGCTATGAGTGGCTTTGTGCCTTTCTGATGAGGTCAAAATAAGGACAAAAAAACGTTTCAAAGGCTAAGCATTTCCAAGAAGCTGAATGAGAGATTTTATAAAAATATAATCCATTAGAATGAAAACATTTTTAAGACAAGGTATGTGAATAAATCCATTTTAGGCTATTGTTCTCATTTTTAACTAAATCTTCATACCGTAGGGGGTCATGTAGATACTACTTTAATTTGCTTAGCCGTAGGGGACTATGTTGGATGCTAGTGTTATAATGAGAATGTCAAAAATTATTTTAGGATTTAGAAATCTAACATTTCTGATTAATTATATACAGAATTGCGCACAAGATCAAACAACGTGCAATATAATGATAAATGAAACTTCAATATTTTTGTCCAACTAAATGTAAGATCCGTGTGTCCGTCGTGGCAATTTCTTAGGTTGAGTTTATTATCACGTTGACTGCCATCGACCTATTTGAAGAAATATAAATTTTGAAAGCTTTTTTATGCTTACTATACTTCCAGTCTACCACATGGTTGTGAAAGCAATTCTGAATATCTCAAAGACTTGTTCCCAACATTTTTGAAAAATATCGATGAATTTCAGAAAGTGAAATTCAATTCTTTCCACGAAAAATGTATAAAAATGGATACTAAACACATGTATCAAAACCTTGACATTTTATATCAGTTAGCATTGATATATCAAACAAAATTATGTCAGTCCAAATTAACATAAGATTAAGAACATTGTTTATTTAAAGCACCACCTGCCGACAACTTCTATTTATACAAGATATAACATTACACACCAATATTAATATGTCAGTTTAATCCATGAATTATACCATAACATAATCCTGCAGAATAACAAACAGTAGACCGCTGTGGTTTGCCCCAGAAAAAATAAACCCCGTGTCAACACTAATTATGATAAAACAGGTAGGTATATAAATAGCTGTACTTCTAACAGAATTAAATCAACACAAAAATAACAAGCTAAATAGAAGTTGTGAACTAAAACCAATCAAGACGTCACAGTTCGTGGGAGAAGCTCGCGTAAAACATGAAATTAACTGCAATTGTTTTGTGCTTAGTTTTGTCGGAAGCGTTAGCTGAATATTATAAATATTCCACAGAAATGAAAACTCTAACGCCTGAGGAATCATCAAAGGCGCTTGCAACTGAAAATAAAGGAACAGAAACTAAGTTCGCGAAACAAATTAGTCGAGGAGTTCCTCCGGATAATGGTGGGAACTATGGGGACTTAGTTTACAGGTATAGAGAGAACAAGGATAAATTACTATTAAGGGAAGTAATTATTATTCAGACACTAGAATCTGTTGAGCAAGATGTTCATTGGTCCGTCAGTCTTTCCGGAGCGAGGATCTCATGTGTAAGAGTTTTGAATTTTGGTAGAGAGCGAGCTTATTGTTTGAGGATAGATGTAGCTGGAGGTGATGTTCAAGCTATTATAAGAATACCGCCCTTGTATGACCCGAGAATTTTGATTGAAATTTATGGTTTTTGAATTTTTTATTAAATAGTTTTATATTCGATTAGATTTTTTCATGTTCATGTATTGTGTCTAAAAGATGCAACAATAATATTTAAAAATTATTTTCAAGACAATCATTTTTGTTCGTAAAATTAGTTATAAAGTTGATGTTATAGCTTAGTTTTATATGACTTTTATTATTATGCTTATGTTTTATTTTCTTATACGATATAGAGCTTGATCAATGTAATCTGTTCAGGTAGATGTTACCGTTATTATTCTGAAAGTACGTGAAAGGCTCTTTACATTAATGTAACATAACTGAACATTTGCTTAAATACTCAGATAAGTGAATATAACAAACACGTATTTGAATTAACATTTAAGGCAATGGAAAATAGAGAATATGGGTATGTTAAGATGCTCGTCTTGTGCAATGATGTAGATGATCTTATGCAATGTACATATGCCCTGAGATAATATAATCAAAACCACGTAGGTTCGATAGAGTAAGTAAAATAATAAGAAATGGCTGTTGTAATTCTAACCAATATCAAAATACAGTGGAGTATATTGCAAAAGATGAGATAAGTTTGTATTGGATTTATTGATCGAAAGTAAACAATGTTTCAAAAGAAAGTAATAAAGAATGCACTTTTAGGTTCTTTATGCACTTTAAGTATCATGCAATAAAACAGTAATATATTCTCGTAAGAATAAAATAACAGTATAATATCTTAATGAGATCCTAAATATACCACACTTCCTCTATTTCACAGAAGCGCAATATGATCTATTAAAAATTTTCATTTTATTGTTTACTATTTGTGTTACTATTTTTTTACCATTAATTCATTGCAACTAAAGATTTGGGAGTTTTGGCTGTGATTTAAAGCTAATCTTTGGAATAGACTGGACAGGATGTTAGTGAATATTTCCGAGATACCCCTTCAATAAATTAATCAAATATATTTCGTCTTTTGTATATTTTTATTATAAGGATACATGTTGATTAAAATCTCTGTTGAGACGGTGATAGTCTGTGATATATCTATAAATCATAGAATAGTATGATGCTAATTTATTTAATTTAGGGCTAAGTGAAAAGTTTCGTATGACCTGTCCATGAATGTCGGTTTTCTATAAATACTAAAAATTAATATTGTTTTTCTTAAGTGCTAACTTAGGTCCAAAAAATGTTATTATCATTTTTCTGCTCTACGGTAGAACTTGTAGGATGAACATTATTTTTGAAGTTTAGAAATGCATCTTTATGTCGATAGTCGATATACTTATAAAACAGGCCACATATATCGCCTACGTACATATATCAATGGTAAATATTATTTGTGAACTATTTGTAGTTATGGGATTTATTGAAAATGTCTAAAGGATATAAAATATTGAATAATGTCCTTTAACATGTATCACGTTTCTGAGAGAGATAGCAATTTACTTCTTGTTTTCGCTAAATTCGAAAAATATTGCATGCGCCAAAATTAGAAATCTATCAACACCTATAACTTTTACAACATTTTATTAGATTCTACTCGATATCGTGTAAAAATTACTATTTTTTGAGAAACTAAAGTTATATCTTCGCCACTAAATGTGCCAGAATCGGTAAAGTTATTTACACAGAAATCCAATAAATTTATTAATTAAGAAACGGCATAAGAATAATAATCGGAAAGTATTATTATAAAGAAAACTTGGTAAATTTTTGTCAAAAAAATATACAGAGTGGTCATTCGATAGCAAAAAATGAAAGTTAAATATAAGGTGCCAAATATGGACAGTTTGAGTAAATAACTTAAAAACCCCCATATTTGAATTATTTCTAAGGATGACCACCCTGCATATTTTTCAATAAAACTATAATGGGTGTCTATCTTGCCAATTATGTTAACCATATCCAAAAATAATTGTTGTTCGTCACATCCTTAGTTCCACATTCACGTAGTGGAATGGAAGTAGAGTAATCGCAAAAGAAATTTTAAATTTTTTATATATTTTTTTGAAATAGGTTTTTATTATAACGCGAGCAGATCTGTAGGATCCACAGCTCTCAGCTCTCTCGGCCCATAGTGCATTCATGACGTATATGGTCATCTAAAAGAGACCAGTGCTCTCCACAAAGGATAGCAGCCTGTTCCAGGGTTGACCTCGGCTGTAGAATTTGCCGTTGAAGATGCTTATACCTTGACGTACTTAGAGGTACGCAACTGCATAAAATGTGAGTTGGTGTTTCATCCTCCACTCCACACATCCTACAAATATGGTTGTTTTTCAACCCCATTGTAAAGATGCTTGTTCAGAGGATAGTGTCCTGTTATCAAGCCTACTATCCGTCCCATTTTTCTCTCTCGATCCCAAGCAACTACTTAATGGTTGAGTCATCCGAGGGCCCCTTTACATGGAGCCTCGAGTGCCTCATTCCAGGGGCCTGAGCCAAATAGTTGTTAACCCTTGCAATGGCCCAGTCTCGTAACTCTGATTGAATAGGACTTCTTGGCCGACAGCTGACTCAGGACCAATGAAAGGGGAGTTGCTCCTTCTCCCGCCATTCGGTCGACCTCTTCATTGTCCTCTATACCTCTATGCCTGGGCATTCTTATGAGTTTGACAGAGTTGTGTTCACACTGTTCTGTCAAAATATTCCGATAGTTTAAAACCTTTTCTGAGATTTTCGCTTGTACACACCAATATAGCATACACTTTCGCTTGGAATACACTAGGATACTTTCCAAGTGGCACCGATATACGAGCACTTCGTTTGCATCCATGTATACCAGCACCAGTTCCCTCCTGAGGCTTGAATCCGCCCTCTCGACTGAGAAACACAACTGAGTTTGGAATGGTGAACCTGTTGTTGCAGTCTATTTTCGTATTTGTACAATTAAATTTAAATATCGTAATATGTTATCGTTTTAGTCGAGTTTATATAGTATAACTGGTTGCCTACCGTTCGTGCTCCATGTGAGCCAAGCATGGTGTTGCTGGTCCATGTGAGCCACGCTCGGCGTTGCTGGCAACACGTTGCTAGCAACACACAGAAGCGTACCTAATTTCTTAGGAAGCGAGTTCCGAACGTCTCGATTATAACCTTTTTAAGACCGTTATTGTGAATTAAACTTATTGTTTTGTTAATGGAATTACGGAATACAATATTATGTGTGGAATATAGACGTCATTAGGGAGATTTATCAGATTTGTGGGTTACGTTGTATAGTGGTCATTTGGAACGTACCCAGGAGGAGGTTTGGTCATCCTCGGATTTTGTCAGAGGTTTCCGTCCTGACCATTTTCGGTCATTTTTCCGTTTGCCTGCGGAAGATAAGTTGTGCACTGAGCACGTGGATAGCAATTTTGTGAATTTGCTCCTTTAGTGGGATATGGTGCTGTAGTGACAAATTTAGCAATATTTTATTTTGGTATTTGCTTATTATTTTCTATTGGGAAGTACTGCTACGGAATTTTCCGGATAAATCAACTTGCTGGAAGCACATCGCAAAGGAATTCTTTAAGCCCACTCAACGTCTAAGGTATGCCTCTGAAATCTCTTTAGAAAATAGATTTGTAATGTTCGGTATTTCTTTATTGCAGGGCTATTTTTTTAAATTTTGATTTTTAGTTTCATTTTTAGTTTCACTTTAGTTTCATTTTCACTTCTACCTTTACGTTAATTCTATTTTGGACTTTTACTGGTACCATATCCTGTATGTTGGAACCTACGTCTTACCTCTTGGCTATTTGTACATCTGAATCTGGATTGTATGTGAACTTTGGTTTTGCTGAGACTTGGTTGTCAAGCTGTTGGTTGGATTTGGAATCCTGAGTTGTATCGGTGAGACTATCCTGCCTGGTTCCATTGGAAGCTACGCTCCCCTGGTAGACCTAGTGTATACATTGTGAAACCTGCTGGAGGTAAACGTCTTTAAATCGCATAACGAGGGACCTGATATAACATTCCACCTTCTACGAGGCATTGAGAGCCCATCAAGTTTTCTGTGGTACTAAATTGTTGTCATTCGACCCACGTAACTACAGGTTTTTCCACATATTGCACCTAATTTTTAATTGTAGTACTAATAATATAAAGCAATGTATTTTAAATCAATCTTAACCTTTAGTTCCTACTACATCACCGTTTAGTTAAAGTACCTGCTCACATTACTTTGCATTTTCCATTATTAAATTGATAGTTATTATTCTTTGTAAAGTATTTAGTTTTAAGTTTATACTATGTATTGTATACATACTTATTTGTATATTTCCTGCCCTGTAATTGGATGCACATCTGTCTGGGCAGCTGTATTCATAAAATAAAATAAAATAAAAAATAAAAATAAAATAATATTTTACATATTAATTTTGAATTGTCGGTAGATATTTTGCACATAACCAATTAAATTTGTAGTAGTTTTGAACACCACGCTTGCAATTTTTTCACGTATGTCAATTTCACCTATCGTCACTTACCTAGTTTACATTATTTTGTTCATATTACTTTATTATTCAGTATTTTAATGTAATCGTTTAAGTCAGTATATTTTGGGGGTAATTTATCGCATATTATTAGTTAAGATTTTATTAGTTTTAAGTTGTCGTACATTTTGTGTTAGGTTAAGTGTGGGCCACACATCTAAGTATATTCATTGTGTGTAATATTATTTATGTGGGATATGGTTGTAAGCGTACCTAAATGTGATCATTAAATCTGTTATAGTAAGACGCGTATTTGTTTCCACCAGCGTACATCCAACGCTCCAATTTATCGAATTCACTCCCCAGGGACTTGTCTAGTCAGCTGTGTGAGCCTGTTTCGCCACCAATTGATTGCAGAGAGGGGACTGCACGTAAAACATAAAAATTTTGTTCAGGGCACAGGGTGACCACCCTACCCTGCAGTATAGCTGATACATCAGCCTCTAAAGTTAAATTCTTTTATACTATTTCCCTTTTATCTGTAAGCCCTGCAACACGGTCACTTACAGGCAGGTCCAGGGCCCTTGTATGCCTCCACCACCGGCCAGTCCCGTTCCACAATTCATATAGCCTATTTGCTGCTTTTCTAGCATCCAGTTCCACCTCAATATGCAAAAGAGTGAGCCCAAGAATTGCCTCCATTGCTATCGTTGGAATAGTTCTGACAGTTGCTGTAATTCCAGGGCAAGCTAGCCTATGAACTTGACTTGAGCGAGCCCTAATTGTGGAGCGCTCCTGGGAGCCCCACCCTACTTGTGCCGCCTATGTTATAATAATCTTTACTATGGTAGTGCATATTCAAAGAGCGATCTTCAGAGTTATTCCCCATTTTGGGCCGAAGCGAAGATGCGTTTGCATATCCACGTGGTTCCACCATGAGAGTTTGGAGTCTAGGTTTACCCCAAGATACGCTACTGCAAGGGAAAGACACAAGCGTATGTTCATAAGAGAAAGAAGCTGGAAATTTAGACGAGTAAAATTGGGAAGCAAAGACGCTTAGTTTTCGAGAAAAAAAAACTGGCGTAGAACCAAACCAGACTTGGTGCGATTCTTTAATTAGGTGATCGTGTACATGAAACCACTTTTCACGACATTTTCTGGTGGTCTGCAACTTTTTCATTTCGAAAAAACTGTAAAAAAATGAATTTTCCATGAAACATGTTTTTTAACGTCCCCATCGTTATATCTTTAAAAATAATTGTGCTATGGAACTGATTTTTTTTTTTAATTGAAGTAGACACAATAGCGCTTCTAACTATGTACAATGTGATTGTAAAATATATTTTTTTAATTGTTAAAATAATAGCAAACTTAAACTTGTTATTTTCGTGAATGTATTTTTCAGCAATCGAGAAAAATTTTTATTTATGAAAATATGTATATACATGCTGTGAACAAATTGAAGCCAATATATGAAAAAAGTTTTTAGAATCATAATTTTTGATGTGCAGGTTATAGTATGTAGTCAGCGATTTTTTTTAAAACGGGCTAAATCATATTCTTGCACGCCCGGCTCTCATTATACTGCTTACCGCCTGCGGACTACGGTTGTTGGATTCATGTGTACTAATCGGGCTTTTATTAACAGCTCCAAAATAGGTACGAACCTACCTTTTGTTGTTTTAAGGTAAAAAATATTTAAAAGCAGGTAAATATAAATCATTGTTATAAAGTAAGTACCCACCTAATAAGTAGGTTATTACACATTTTTTATTGAATTAAACCAAGACGCAGGAATAAAACAACTTTATTTTTTTGCAACTATTTTCTATTGAAAAATGAGTATTTAGTTACGTAGGCCTTGCGTTAAAAGCATTCTAGTTCGTCTGTACATTCATCGAAACCTTTAAATAACAGTATTTCAAGTACGGCATTTACACTCATTACAACATTTTAGGCCTTCTTTAACACAATCATATTTTCGATTTTCACAATTTTTATCTGAACAATAAATACTTAATGAAAATATTGTCCAAACATCGTCACTTAAATTCCGTCCTGAACCATGTGCATTTATAAGTGTAGTTGGCATATTGCTTCTGTACGATATTCTAAGTTGATGCATAAACCTGCAATAGTTAACTAAATGTATTAGATAGGAAATCTATGATTTAAATATATATGTTTACCTTAAGAATGGGTGGTAAAAGGTGCCTTCAGTTGAAGGAAGCTCCGTTTGTTGTTGTTGCTAATTTGATCCTTAGGTCGTTTAATATCTGAATTTGTTTACTTTTGTTTTTGTGCAGTACTAGAATCAATTTTGTAAAGATTTTTAAAGCTTCGTCTTTAGACAGCAATGGCTATTCCGATAATTTTTTAAAAGCAACAATATTCTTTAAGAACATCAAACGCAGATTTTTTAAATATTTAAAAAAAAACCATTAGTGGTGTCGCAACCAGTAAAACAATGAATAAGACAAGAACAAACTGTAGTTCATAAACTTTGCACTACCTTCTATATTTACAAAAATTGTCTGCTAGTGAAAAATGGAGAGTAAGTAAAATTAATACATCTATATCAACTAATTTCACCAATGTTTGTTTGCTAAATTTAGTTTCGTACATTGCATGCAAAATCATCCTGGTATATCTTGCTGTTTGCTAAATAGATTTTTGGTAATTTCTGAATGACGTTTATGTAGTGAAACTACTTTTTCTGTTAATTTAAATCCTCCATCTATTATTAATATTTCGTATTCGATTAAGTACTGTGCAGCATCTGTTGCAAATCGGCGCGGCGCGGCGGCACTGTATGATTGCAAAAAACGTTCATGTTTTCAAAACTTGTCTACCTATACGACAGTCTATATGATATTTTAATTAAATTTCGTCATTTAAAATATCTTTTCCGACACAATATTTCCGCGATGTCGTCTTTTTTCAGCACTAGATATTAGTGACAACAAACCTTGTATCCTAGGTCTTGGTACCACATATTTGTCATCATCCCGCGCAATTTTCTTACAAATAATGCACTCCATTATTTTAGAAAACTAAATTGCGAATATTCTACAGCATCGCATTTATTTAAAACTATTTATACGTATATTCTAAATCCCGCAAACTACTAATATACGATTCAAATGTATTGACCCCTCATTTTAACCGCGAAATCTCAAAAATGGCGGACCAGAGAAAATTTGAGAAAATATGTGTTCATTATGTGTCTATTGTAAATTATTCACTGAAGTTTGAATAATGTACATTGGACGGTTTTGAGGTTCTGCTAAGTTATATTGAAAAATACCCTACTTTTTAAGGAAATTTTGACCATACCAGTTTTAAATTCATTATATCTTGAAAAATATGCCTACTATATGAATAATATTTTAGATACCGATAAAGCGCGGCATTTTTTGTACGAAGAAATTCTTTCATCATTTTTTATTCTAAAATTTGGCAGTTATTGTCAAAAACGTGACTTAATGTTTATTCGGCTATTTATCAAGGTATTTAAAAGATTTTTAATAAACTAGTTAATCATATAAAAGGTAAGCATTTTCAGAAAAAAGAATTGGTATATATCAAATATTAATTTAGTTATCAAGTGCACTAGATAATATTGCAGAACCCGGGTAATAATATTATCTATTGCACTTGATAACTAAATTAATATTTGATATATACCAATTCTTTTTTCTGAAAATGCTTACATTTTATATAATTAACCATTTTATCAAAATTTTTGTAAATACCTTGTACAAAAAATACCACGCCTTATCGGCATCTAAAAGATTATTTATATAGTAGGCATATTTTCAAATATATAATGGATTTAAAACTGGTATTGTCAAAATTTCCTTAAAAAGTGGGACATTTTTCAATATATCTTAGCAGCACTTCAAAACTGTCCAATGTACATTATTCAAATTTCAGTGAATGATTTACAATAGACACTTAATTTTTTAAATTTTTTCCGTTCCCCAGTTTTTGAGATATTCGCGGTTAAGGTGAAGGGTCAATAAATTTGAATAGTCTATTAGTTTGACGCATCTTATCCTACCTTCCATACGCGGTGTACAATAATACATATGACTAATTTAGCGCGCTTTAAAAAAAATCGCTGTTGCCAAACGATACATATTGAGAAAAAAATAATTATATCAAAAACTTTTCTAATGTTTAGGCTACATTTGCTTCACTGTATGTGTATAAAAATTTTCAAAAATAAAAAAGTTTATCGATTGGTGAAAATTGTAATACGTAAAATTCAAATATCTATTGAAACATTCTTTATAGGATTTTGCAAACAGCAGAAAAATTAACTATCTATAAAAGAAAGACTTTGTGTAGAAATATTAATGAAATCTTTGCATTCTTTCGATAACCTGAATTCTGGTTATGCTAGCAAATTAATAAATAAATTCATTTTAGGTCTTTGTTCTCATTTTTAACTGAATCTTCATAATCGTAGGGGGTTATGTGGATACTAGTTTAATCTGCATGGGCGTAGGGGACTGTGTGGATGCTAGTGTTAAAATGAGAATTGTCAAATAAAAAATTAGACAAATTCATTTTAGGATTTTAATTTGCTAGCATAACCAGAATTCAGGTTATCGAAAGAATGCAAAGATTTCATTAATATTTCTACACAAAGTCTTTCTTTTATAGATAGTTAATTTTTCTGCTGTTTGCAAAATCCTATAAAGAATGTTTCAATACAATTATAAGCAAACAAATAATAAATCATTTTTAAACATGCATAGAGTATATAGGCTCCAATACTAGTTAGCTAATAGATAGGTGAGGTTGTTTTTATCAGTCAATGTCAAATATAATCATTTCACACTTATTCATAGAAATTGTCTTGGTTTTGCATGAAACATCTTTATGAATGGCTTTATGTCTTTCTGATGAGCTCCAGAATAAGGGCGAAAAACGTTTCAAAGGCTAAGCATTTCCAGGAAACAGAATGATAGATTTCATGAAAATGTAATCCATTGGAATGAAAAATTTTTTTAAGACAAGGTAGATAAATAAATTCATTTTAGGTCTTTGTTCTCATTTTTAACTGAATCTTCATAATCGTAGGGGGTTATGTGGATACTAGTTTAATCTGCATGGGCGTAGGGGACTGTGTGGATGCTAGTGTTAAAATGAGAATTGTCAAATAAAAAATTAGACAAATTCATTTTAGGATTTAATTTGCTAGCATAACCAGAATTCAGGTTATCGAAAGAATGCAAAGATTTCATTAATATTTCTACACAAAGTCTTTCTTTTATAGATAGTTAATTTTTCTGCTGTTTGCAAAATCCTATAAAGAATGTTTCAATACAATTATAAGCAAACAAATAATAAATCATTTTTAAACATGCATAGAGTATATAGGCTCCAATACTAGTTAGCTAATAGATAGGTGAGGTTGTTTTTATCAGTCAATGTCAAATATAATCATTTCACACTTATTCATAGAAATTGTCTTGGTTTTGCATGAAACATCTTTATGAATGGCTTTATGTCTTTCTGATGAGCTCCAGAATAAGGGCGAAAAACGTTTCAAAGGCTAAGCATTTCCAGGAAACAGAATGATAGATTTCATGAAAATGTAATCCATTGGAATGAAAAATTTTTTTAAGACAAGGTAGATAAATAAATTCATTTTAGGTCTTTGTTCTCATTTTTAACTGAATCTTCATAATCGTAGGGGGTTATGTGGATACTAGTTTAATCTGCATGGGCGTAGGGGACTGTGTGGATGCTAGTGTTAAAATGAGAATTGTCAAATAAAAAATTAGACAAATTCATTTTAGGATTTTAATTTGCTAGCATAACCAGAATTCAGGTTATCGAAAGAATGCAAAGATTTCATTAATATTTCTACACAAAGTCTTTCTTTTATAGATAGTTAATTTTTCTGCTGTTTGCAAAATCCTATAAAGAATGTTTCAATACAATTATAAGCAAACAAATAATAAATCATTTTTAAACATTCAAATATCTAGTTTTCCTAATTTTTAAATAAATGAAATTGCGAACTGTGTAAAAACCTTTAGTACAGTTAAAAGCGCTATTGTGTGTACTTTAATTGAAAAAAAAAACAACGTCGATAGCAACATTAGTTTTGAAGATATGACGGTGGAAACAAAAAAAAAACACATTTTATTTAAAATGCAATATTTTCCCTTTTTTTTTAATTTAAAAAAGTCCAGACCACGAAAAAATGTCGTGAAATACGATTTCATATGCCCAGTGACATGCTTAACAAAACCTACCATGTTTGACCTGGTTCTACGCCAGAAAAAAAAAACGGCACGATAGAGTCTCGAATTCGCTCCTCTAATTGCTTATTTTTCTCCTTTTGATGAACAGCATTAGCTATGTTCTGATAGGGTTGATAGAGAGTACATTGCATGAACCCTGTAATAGTCATTCAAAATGAAACATGATTAGAATGTCTTGGAACGTGGAGATTTTTAATTTGCCCGAGAAGAAAATTATTCATTATCTATTCTCTTTAGACGGTCCACCCTGTATATTTTCCAGTTAAAGTCTACCCATTTCTCCGAAGGTAGTAGTGTCAAATACATAGCAATTTAGACAGGCAGAGACAGCCAGACGGACGGAATTGAAAAACTTTCATTTTCGTAATCTCCATGGTCTAAAACATGGAAAACCGAAGAAATCTAATAGTGTGATTTTTCAAGAATGCAATACGTCCATCGGTAGGCGAGGGAAGTAAAAGTGAGTAAAATTAACGTTTATTTATGTTACAAACTTTGCTTGGTTTCTTTCGTAACTATGTTTCGATCTTTGCGTCTTAAATCTGATTGAGTAAAATGAGAATATTTATGAGAAAGTTATGACAGTGACGAGTGGCCGAAACTTTTTGACAAGTTTGGTATAAAACATGCCGCATACTAAATATTTTATAAGGAAGTATATTGATACGTCGTATTTCCTGATTTATATTTGCATTTATATGTTGTTCTAAATATTTATATGCAAATAAATTACACAAAGTTACAAGATAAAAAAAATACATTTGGTACACATTCAAGTGTTGTGTACTTTTTAATAATATATAGACCTTATGCTTTACAATAAATACGTGGCTTTGGCAAGTAATGAAACTAATTCACGTCTATATCATGGCCGTAAAAATTCGTTCCGCTTCGACACTACAGCGTGATATTTTCAGTAGATCTAGAAAAAGTTGACTAGTGAAATATATATGATTTAAAAGGAAACGGAACGTATATATTCATTCACATAAGCTCATATTGTTTTCTACGTGAGTCTTTTCTTGCTTGCGTACTGTATCAGTAAATCATGTTATATTCAAAACCCCATCATGATTTCTACCTCAACTTTTTATTTCAGTTAGGTTAGGTTAAGCTAGGTTACACCTTCCTCCTTTAATTATTATTTTTGTGCTGTTGGATGATGTGCGATTAAAACATAATAAAATAAAATAATATAAAATATTCGTTAAAATATAATGAATGGGAAGAAGAGGACAACTCACAGTTTTCGTTTAATTAGTGGTATTATAAAACTCGTTCCGATTTTGTATATTTTAAAATGTATATTTAATTTTAAATACATATAATTTTGTTATGTTTCCTCTGAGGAAAATTATAAATTTTATGTGTTACATATATTCCGCATATTCTAGTTACAAAACATTTGCATTTATATGAAATGTGTAACTAAAATAAAATAAATGATTTAGTTCAATTTAACTAATAAAATTATTAGAAATTGTTTGGGGACATAAACTCAACAAAAAGCAGTTTCATGCGACCATTTTATGAATATTCATTCGCGTAACAATTCTAGAATTTACCTCCCATGAGCATGAAAAATAGAGCTTTCGTAATTAGTATAAAGTAATTTTATACCAAATTAAAACTATATAACTTTATAGTCGTTATGTTCACTTAAATACATAGTAAGTAAATGAGTACATAGAGCACGTTTTTAAGTAAGATGTATTCGATTATTATACTAATGATACTAATGATCATCAAAATTGTTACTAAGGTTTTTAAATAAGCACACAAAAATCCGAGAGATAATAGATGTCAAATTTGCAATATACGGGGTGTTTGGTAAGACGATGCCGACTTGGAACGGGATTGTAGAAGGGCCATTTGGCATTTATACGAACGAAGCATATACAGGGTGTTTCAGTTAAAAGTCCCCAGGCCATTATCTCTAAAATCAATAAAGATATTTTATTTTTATAAATGGCAGATGATTGATACCAAAGAAAGGTTTAAATAACGGCGATTAGAATTTTTCCTCAACAGCACACAGAGATGGCGCTGCGATGCAAAACTATTTTTTGATGGCTGGAACCTTGAAACATAAGTCATGTGATTAAACAATAATTTCTGAATAATTTTGATGGTATAGAGAATTTACAAAAAATAAGCCGTTTTGGAGTTACATGAGTTTCTTTCATTAATGCCAGTACACGTGAATTTTGATAAATCCCTATAATTTATTTATTATTTATTAAAGAATATTGGTTACCAAACACTTTTTTTCAAGATAAGGAAAGTGATATAATACACTATCATAAAATTATGTTTACCACTTCCGGCCAAACCGGAACTAACATGATGAACCAATATCCATATGTTCCTACATATTACATTTTTTTTTCTAATAACGCTTCTAATAAAACGGCTCCCAAAACTTAAAGTAAGTAAGACAACAAAGAAAATACACACTAATTTAGAATGGTAATGAAAAATATACTTAAGAGATATTAGTAGGCTTTGATTTAATTTTAAGTTTGACAGGTATTAAACAAAGTTTGTAGTTGGTGCATTTCAATCATAGTTTCAAACAGAAATAGTGTACTTAGAAACAATTCAAAGCAAATTAATCCAAATAAGGCAATAAAAAAAAATAAATTTAAAAAATGGTTAGATACTCCAATGAAGATAAGTTAAATATGATTTTAATATACGGTGAATGCAAAAGAAATTCCCGACAAGCAAAACGATTGTTTTGTTTACGATTTCCAAATAGACCTACACCCGATAAAAAAACATTTATCATGCTGTTTAAAAATTTAAGAAACTGGGGCAGTTTTAAGAAAACTATTCGTAACAGAAATAGGCCAGTTAGAAACGATGAAAATACAGCCTTGGTGTTAAATAGTGTTGTCAACAATCCTCAATGTTCTCTCCGGAAATTGGCATCGGAAACTAATCTGTCGATATCTTCGTGCCATAGAATATTAAAATCAAATAAATACAAATTAAAATTGATCCATCATTTAAGGCCTGGTGATTATGAACGAAGATTACATTTTCTAGCTGAATTTTCAGTTCTTTCTGAAGAATGCCCAAATTTAAAAAAAAATGTGCTCTGGAGCGATGAAAGCCGTTTTTACAACAACGGAGTTATGAGTAAGCATAACTCCCGATACTGGTCACAAAATAATCCTAGATGGATGAGAATGACCCGAAATCAGGTAACTTTTGGAGTTAACGTGTGGTGTGGAATATTAAATTCATATATTATTGGACCATATCTATTCCATGGGACTTTAAATGGAAGAAAATATGAGATATTTTTGAGAAATATATTGCCAGGATTATTAGAGACTATCCCTCATAACCAAGGTTAATATTTGGTTTCACCAAGATGGTGCACCACCCCATAACTCAGTACTAGTGAAAGATTGTCTTAATGAAATGTACCCTCAGAGATGGATTGGTACTAATGGAGTAGTCAGATGGCCAGCACGATCACCTGACTTGACTCCATTAGATTTTTACCTTTGGGGGTATTTAAAAAGTGTAGTGTACATTGAACCCATTGAGGATATGGCCGATTTGTATAATAAAATATATGCAAGTGTTGCTGCTATAAATAGACATACGTTACAAAAAGTTTGCAATGAAGAGTTACTGAAACGGTACAATATGTGTATTCATGAAGAAGGGAGAAATTTTGAACATTTAATATAATAAGTACCTACTAATAAGAAAGAAATTAGTTTAATTTCATTTTTAATAATATTTCGATAGTTTTTAAATGTTTCTTTATAAAACTTTTGTTTACGTTCTTTACTGAATTGTTAATATAAATTTAGCCCATTCTAAATTAGTGTGTATTTTCTTTGTTGTCTTACTTACTTTAAGTTTTGGGAGCCGTTTTATTAGAAAAAAAAAATGTAATATGTAGGAACATATGGATATTGGTTCATCATGTTAGTTCCGGTTTGGCCGGAGGTGGTAAACCTAATTTTATGATAGTGTATTATATCACTTTCCTTATCTTGAAAAAAAGTGTTTGGTAACCAATATTCTATAATAAATAATAAATAAATTATAGGGATTTATCAAAATTCACGTGTACTGGCATTAATGAAAGAAACTCATGTAACTCCAAAACGGCTTGTTTTTTGTAAATTCTCTATACCATCAAAATTATTCACAAATTATTGTTTAATCACATGACTTATGTTTCAAGGTTCCAGCCATCAAAAAATAGTTTTGCATCGCAGCGCCATCTCTGTGTGCTGTTGAGGAAAAATTCTAATCACCGTTATTTAAACCTTTCTTTGGTATCAATCATCTGCCATTTACAAAAATAAAATATCTTTATTAGTTTTAGAGATAATGGCCTGGGGACTTTTAAGTGAAACACCCTGTATATGAGAAATGCGACTGGTTTTTTATATTGCTGATTTTGTACTTAAAAAAAAAATCTCCTTTTTCATGATTTGTATAAGTATTACGCACTAAATTAAACTTTTGATGGTTTCCTTATCCGAACCAACCAAAAAAAAAAAAGTTACAATTACTTTTAAAATTATTTTATCCTCTTTCACTGTCCTTATCATACATACCATGAAGTTTCACCATTCACTAAAAAAGATTAAAGACTATCAATCGATAATAATTTACGTTTTTTCAATAAAAAATAAAGCTATCTTTTCGAAGGCAGTCAGAACTAGTCACTTGTTTATTAGTATAATGCCGGCAGCTGTCATTGCGCACACTTTTGTATTTCTTGTGTTTTTAACTAAGTTTTTAGCTGTCCTCAGTGTTGTGTCGTATCCTGATAATTTGTTTTAACTTTTGATATATTGAGTAAAATTAATTTCACTGGACACTTATAGCAACGGTGAGTATGCTGTCAGACTTCATTACTATCCGCGTGTATTCAACAACACGTATCGCCGAATGGCTGTAATTTACATCACCATGAGCCTACTGCAGGACCAGCACACCATCGTCCCGAAGATGAAAATATTCTAGCTCCATTTGCTGTAGATCCCACAAGAAGGGTAGAAAAGTTGCACAGCAACTCGAACTTTCAATTTGAAACATTTGGTTAGTGATGAATGCGGAAAAGAAATATTCTTACTATTGTTCTTCAGTACAGGACCTAAAAGAGGACGACTCCTTACGAAGAATAGCATTTTCTCGCTTTTCACTAAATGCTGATATTGAAGACCGCCATTAGTTGAAATCTATTTTATGGACGGATAAATCAAAATTTGTAACGCTCACGTTTTGAGACACACTATAATTCAATTTGTAAATCTCAATTATCTGTTCCAAAGCGATAAAGCGCGCGATTATTCCTTTTATTATTTTAATTTAAATTATAAGATATTGATCTTAGCATTATACGCGTTTAAATTTTATCGGCTAGTCATGACAAATGCTTGACCAATAGCGTGCTAGCTTATACGACTAAGTTTAGCCAACAGTAAATGGAGATATTGATACGCTAACTCGAAGGAGAGACGCGAAAAAGATGGCGTAGAGGCAGTTGGCCGGTAGGCCGTAAAAATTAAAAAGCCGCCATGCATTTGTAAATCTCGGTATATAGGTAGTGAATAATAACTACGAATAGAATCAGTAAAGTAGTTATTTTAATTTATATGTTCTGTGCTGTAGTGTCACATTGCCCATAGTTACAGCAAGACAATGTTTTCGTCGAATAAACTGTAAGTACAACAGACGTTTATATTATGTATGCCTCTCGTGATGCTAATGTTGCTGTTTGAAGCCGATTGCGGAAATGCAGAATTATTGATGGCTACAATACCTCATTCTACGTTGGCCAGTAATATTCTTGATTGTATCCAGTATTACCGACAAGACTTCTCGTACCCCATGAGAAGGTTATAATGTGAGAATAACTTTTGGTGGCGTAGCTATACCGCCCCGTTATTTTGACATCTTCCGTGTGTTTTGGACATAAAAACGTAGTGTTCAATTGCCGAACCAGTTTATGTCGAAATTATTCATTGTCGGACGTACAGTTAGTAATATTTTCCTTTTGTGTGCCAATATGTAATTCAGCTGAGATTAGTTATGTTATCGTAAAAACGCCCTGGCCAGACCGCGTTTAGTTTAGTTTCATTACTTACTGTATACGGCTTCTTATTATGTGTACAATTTTTACTTTGTCTTTTTTTATATGCCAGATAGACTTTTAATGGTTTGTTTACATGATTATTCTGACGAAAGTTTTTGTAAAGTTTACTCACACCCTGATGTCAATTGCTGTTCCTTTGTTTGTGTATGTTTTTAGTAAATCATTAAAGTAAGTTAAATTCAATGATTCGTTTTATTTCCACTTAAGAAACTATAACGTTTCAAATTCTCCCATGAAGGCATAACCAGTTTTCATAATATTCATTATTTCACTTCCCGAAATTTTCACGTTTCACGCTATAAAGATTACTAACATTAAGGTGTTTCAATTTCATTAGCTACGTCAACGATACTATCTGGTGAAGAAAAATAATATTTACACACACAAAATTGCATATCAAATGATGATCTTAAAGATTATTGTAGTTCTCACACATTTTGTGTAGTAACAAAAAAGTGTGACCGTTTGTTTTGGGAGTTAGTAAGTAGAACATGAATTTGACATAGAGCCTGGTCTAGGTGTTCGCAAAAGTCAACATAAAATAGCATCGCAACCTGTTATATTATGCTTTAATTTAAAAACAAATATTCACTGTGATAGAATTTCATGAGTCTCCAGCCTAAAAAAATCTGTTTAAAAATGTAGAAAGGAAACGAATGGCAAAAAAACATAATCTTTTTGATGACTTAAAGTATTTAAGAAACGTCTCTGAATTCTGTCTATATTTCGCACATGTAAATTATAATGAGGAGACCAATTAATAAAGCAATATTCCCATTTGGTCCAAAGAAAAATTCATATAGTAATGTCAGTGCGTTAATGTCATTATTGTAAAATCCCAGTATTCTAGATCTTTCATTAGTGATAACAATTAAATGTTAGTTTGTCGAAGTTGTGAAACGTTCATGGGCGTATAAGCTTTGAATTTTGCACAATAATTAAATTCGACATACTGGTATTGGTGCTTATTAATAAATTAGAACGTTACGCTTCCTTTTGCTTCACTGCAATTTGGTGAAATTATATCCTTCATGCATGTCATTTAATTATTACATCTCGTAGTTTTAATATTTTGAAGGCTTGCTTCTAAATCCGAATTTTAATTTTACGCTACAAATGCACGCCCTATCTAATAACAGTAAAGTTATTTCTTTTTCTTAAGATCTATTAGTAACTGCTATATCTATTTTGAAAGATCTAAGACGGAACTGGAAGATTTACGTTTTCAGTTGTCATCAAAAATTGCCTTATTTAAAAAAATATTTAAATGACTCTCACCTTCATATTCGTGACTGGTTTAATTCATTACAACGTATTTAATGTGACAATTCATACAATTGAGACTAGGAAATACTACTATAAGTTTTACAAGGTTGCGGTTAATAGATAAGTAACAGTTGAATGTTATAGAACTGGGGTAATAAATGATATTTTACCATCCTGCACATGTAGTGCCTGTACAGATTGTTTTTAAATTGCTGACTAATTCGAGACTCAATTCTATATAAAGAAATAAGTAAATCCAAACGTATCCACTTAAAAAATATAGCGACAAAGTCATAACTATTTTAAATATGGACGAGTTGTTTTGCAGATTGTCATCACTTTCTGTAAAAACAATTTACAGATATGTATAGGTAACAATTAATTACTTGAAAATAAATGCGTAAATTCTACATAAGAACGACTGCTTGTATGTAGGTACAGATCATTTTCTTGTGTCAACTTTCATAGTCGTATGTTATACAGGGTGTTTCAAAGTTAAAGGTACATAAGTTACTTGTGGATAGAGGCACTTTGGCGGTTCCAAATTACCCATCCATCGCCCTTCTTCACTGAGATATTGGATGTTTCATTGCTTTTGGCCTGATTTTTCTTTGGCCATAGCTATTGAACCACCCTGTACACTCGGTTCATACTTAGAATATATGTTTCACTTAATTTACTAGATAGAACTTCATTATAAACCAAAATAGAAATCCAGGCCCTGCTTAATAAAAAACTGACAATATGTTGTATGTCAAAATCAACAAAATTTTGTAGATCTGTTTAGATATTCGAAAAGAACGGAAAAAATTGAATAGAGTAAGTGTACTCTCCGTTTGCAGATTTCATTCATCAACCTTGATTACTTGCGTAAATCCAATTTCATTAAAATGGTCGAGACAATCGGAACTTGAATATTTATTTCAGGGTTTAATTAACAAAAACATTTTACTTGCAGCAGTGACAATTCTTATACTTCTAGACTTTAACTTTGAAATGCCTTTTATAGATAATATATGTGTTATTTATAATTGAATAAAACACCATAAATAAGTCAAATACTTACATCTTGCAGAAATAATAAACACTTAAACAATATCATAGAATGCAATAGCAAAATATACCTATGTCGTTAAATAGGGAAATGGCATAAATATGCATTTATGCGTGCACTATTATATTAACATTCATAGACACGGTTGCAAAAAGACATTTAAAAGAAAAGAATTTACTACATGCTACTTTTTACTCTTGACTTTTTGTTTCCTACCTTGGAAAATTATTTATAATTATATTTAATTTTTTATCTGCCAATTCATGAAACTTACAAGAGGCAAAGAATTTATATAGATAGAAGCAGATACACATTTGTAAGTGTGTTGACAGCATAGTTCAGACATTACATTTTATATTGAAACATATTCTTATAGGATTTTGCAAACAGCAGAAATATAACTATCTATAACTAAAAGAAAAACTTTGTGTAAAAATATTGATGAAATCTTTGCGTTCTTTCGATAACCTTAATTCTGGTTATGCCAGCAAATTAAAATCCTAAAATGAATTTGTCTAATTTCCTATTTGACACTTCACATTCTAACACTTGCATCCACACAGTCCCCTACGGCCATGCAGATTAAACTAGTATCTACATAACCTTCTACGATCCTGAAGATTCAGTTAATAATGAGAACAAAGACCTAAAATGAATTTATTTATCTATTTTGTCTTAAAAAAATTTCATTCTAATGGATTACATTTTCATGAAATCTGTCATTCTGTTTCTTGGAAATGCTTCTCAGTCTTTGAAACGTTTTTCGCCCTTATTCTGGAGCTCATCAGAAAGACATAAAACCACTCATAAAGATATTTCATGCAAACCCAGGGCAATTTCTATGAATAAGTATGAAATAATTATATTTGACATTGACTGATAAGAACAACCTCACCTATCTATTAGCTAACTAGAATTGGAGCCTATATACTCGATGCATATTTAAAAATGTATTATTATTTGTTTGCTTATAACTGTATTGAAACATATTCTTTATAGAATTTTGCAAACAGCTGAAAAAATAACTATCTATAACTAAAAGAAAAACTTTGTGTAAAAATATTAACGAAATTTTTGCATTCTTCCGATAACCTGAATTCTGGTTATGCTAGCAAATTAAAATCCTAAAATGAGTTTGTCTAATTTCTTATTTGACAATTCTCATTCCAACACTAGCATCCACACAGTCCGCTACTTCAATGCGGGCTCCAATACTAGTTAGCTAATAGATAGGTGAGGTTGTTTTTATCAATCATTGTCAAATATAATTATTATAAATTCTTTGATAAGAGATTGAGCTATAACCCATTTTTCGTGGTATGCTTTTTATATAGTCTTACTGAATTTATTTAATTTATTTACGGAGGAATCATATGATAAAAGTTTAGGCCCGAAATAAATAAAATCTCTCCACCACCCCCACTCCCTTATTAAAAGAGTTGATAAAATTAAATTTAGATTTTCACTTGAAATTTGGTACATGTATGTATTATAATTATATCTGAAACTTGAAATGTCCTAGAAGCCAAGACCTCAGATTTTTTAATAATATTTTTCAATCTCTCCACTACTCTTACTCCATTACTAAAGGGGTTGATAAAATAAAATGGAGATATTCACTTGTAACTTGGTAGACGTATGTACTATAACGACATCTTGAACTAAATTATATTTTGGGATGATTCCGTTGAAGGGTTGGGGGTTAATAGAAGTAAATAGGGGAAAAAGAGTATATCAAGCTGGTAAGAGTACAGAAATTTGGGATTTGGTTTAACATTGCAAAAAGCGTTTGTTCATTGTCAGACCAATCGCAATAGATAGAAGAGTAGTCGCGGCACAATCTGTTTGGACCTAGACATTTTAGGTACCGAGCTGAATTTTTCAGAATATGTAACCTATGATACGTACAATAACATACTGAAAGTCCCGAAGAATCCGAATTGAGCGTTAGCCGCCATGTTGAAAAAAGGGCACGCGCGCGTAGACGGAGAAAACATTTTTTCCTTGCCTTATTTATTATCCGTTTTTAATATTCTAAACAGATAATTATAGCCAAAGAATGTGGCTTTAACATATATTTTACATATTTTACTAAACATTGTCCGTGTAGTAAAAAACTGACTTAAACTGAAAATTAAAATTTTGGCAAATTCTATTTATATGATTAAAAAGAAAATTGTAGGGTTTATGAAAATATGTTTTAAGTAAAAGTTGTAGGCCATCGATAAACGAAGAGAACGTTTTTTTAATCCCTTTTAAAACTTTAAAAATAACGGAGATAGAACATTTCAATTATTATAAAACCGTATATGTTAACATATCAAAATCAAAATTGAAAAGTTAAAATGTGCACTTTTCGTCACGGCACAATTAACCTCGAACAGAAATGATTACTAAGCTTAGTTTTTAGAATTGGATGGTTTATAATAATAATAATGATAATAGATAATAATAATAATAAGGAGGTAAAAGGAAAAAATTAATAATTAATTTTGATCTTCAATATCGCTATCGGTTATAATTAGAGTGTTTGAATTAACACAACTTATGCCACGACAACTACTGCACATGTCAGAGCACTTTGTGTAATTGCAAGGACAATTTTTATTGCAGTCATTTTTACAGTTGCAATATAGAAGTTTTAATATATTGTCGGGTACAATTGACAAAGATGTTGGTACGGGTTTGGTGATATCGTTTTTCAATTCCCAGCCCCAGTCAGATGAATTAATTTCCTTATTAAGCCATATTTGCACCTGAAAGTATACCCTATAAACATGCTGTTCAATAGCTTTGGAAGTAGGTGGTAAAACTGCTAAATCAAAATTTTTATTTAAATTTTGTCTGCTTATAATTTTTTTAAATAGGAAAAATCTCTCGATGTCTATATCATCTGACTTGTATCCATATATACGAAGGAGAAACTTAATTCCCAATTCACCTAAATCCCGCTTATTAGCGTTTTCGTTATTAAACAAAATTAATTGTTTGTTTAGATCAACATTTTTCCTCAGACAATTAAATATTGTTTTTTTGCCCTTCCTGTAAGGGTACGACGTTGTGTCACAACTGTGAAATCATTTTTACTAGTAGAGGCGGTTGTTTTGGTTTTATTACGAGTGTAATTTTGTCTACATTTTTTGTGAACTGTTAGTTCTTCAGAAATAATTTTTTTATGAATATCATCATTGAGTTGTATACTTTTTGTAATTATTGTGTAATCCTCTTTTCACGACTACCGTTTCTTCCGTGGATAATGGAATTTGACAAAAAATACAAATACCTTCCATAATAACGAGTAAAATGTGAAAATAAAATGGCTTGATTAACCTTAAACAATAAACCTAAACTTGAACCTAAACAATAATAAAAGTAAAACAATCCTTGTACAAAACAAAATACTAATTAAAAAAATCAAACAATTCGTAAAAGAATAACGAAATCAAAAGGAAAACAAATTTGATATGAAAATAAAATAAAACAATATCCTGGAAAAAACCTATGAGACTACTAAATATATTTAAAAATTTTGTATATTCTAAACTCGATTTGAGATAATCCAACTTAGCAACTTATTTATATTAATAACAATGCAGCGCAAATGTACGTGTAGAGTGTTAGAAATATAATATCTAATACATATAAAGAGCGTGTGGTAGTCGATAGGTATATGAACATTTCTGTAAACATATTAACGGCTTTTACTCTCTTTCCGCGTGTCCCTAAATATTACAAATTTCATATCTCAGCTATTTTTTAAGCTAGAGAAAAGTTTCGAAAAAAGTATTGTTTGTCTTTTAACCGCCTACAACATTTATTTAAAAAATATTTTTATAGGATGAGCGAGTATTTTTTTAAATGAAAAAATACAAATCCTCAAAAAGTAATGTTTGCCATTATCTAATTGTTACACTACTAATAAACATTTTTTTTATAGTTTCTTAAATTCTTATCAAACTCACATTCTTTGACTTTAATTTGTTTGTTAAAATATTAAAATCGATTAATAAATAAGGCAAGGAAAAAATGTTTTCTTCAGCGCAGCGAGCAAGCCATATTTTTAATATGGTGGCTAACGCTCAACTCGGATTCTTCGGGACTTTTAGTATGTTATTATACGTATCAAGAACTACATATTCTGAAAAATTCAGCTCGGTACCTAAAATGTCTAGGTTAGGCCTATTGTTTACAGATTGTGCCGCGACTAAGAGAGGCCTCAAGCCTAATTAAAAAACAAATAAAGCATGTTGGTTTCAGATGTATTTTTCGCGTAAAAATGAAGGCATGAAAGGAGGCCTGAGAGGCTTAATTAACAAAATCAGCCGGTCAGACACGGTGTTACAAAAACTATATATAGTAAACATTTCAATTTTGTGCTTTCATTTGTAAATGTAAAATTTAAAAAAAAAATTGAAAATAACAAATGAAACATAGTCTGCCGGGCTTGAAAAATTTTAACAGGTTTTCCTATCATTCTCATAAGATTAACTTTTGTTGTTACGGGAGCTTGGACTAGAAGCTTTCTTATTTTTTAGCGAGATAATAGACTTCATAATAATATACTTTTTCACTTACACTTACAAATTCGTAGAACTTATTTTATTTTAAACAATTTCGTGCTAAATGTATTAGATATTTCGCAAATTATTACACCTCTTTCGCTTCTGGCTCTTCACATACATTCGTGACAATTATTAATTTCTGCTATTTCCCATTTCAGAAGGGATAGTATCTAACATTCCACTTGTCAAAACTGCGTTTGTACTCATTTGATCTTATAAATTTAGCTAACATATATAATTATAAACAAAGATAATTTTATCCCTAATGGCCATGGGATAATGACAGTTGTTGGAAACTCTATTTATAATGTGATACACTCTTTGGACCCTCATCAAAAATACCCAAGTATTACTGTGATACTGTTTTCTCAATTAGCAAGAAAAGATGAAGCTGGAATATAGGGAACTTACGATATAAGTAACAATTTTAACGTGTCATATATTAAAATACAAGTTACTATTACTTAATTGCAATATTTTTTATTTCTGCTTTCAATTCATTGAAAAAACATACTAAATTCAAAACTTATTCGCGCAATTAGTGTTTCGTACCATTAGTTGATTTGACAGATTTACACATATTTTGCCGTAAAACAGAGTTTCTCTTCGAGCTTTCTCTTTTTCCACCAAAAAAATTATGTAATCTGTTCTGATAATTTTCGTTCAATCTACACCTTGTTCTGATAGTTCTTTATTACTTCCACGTCAACTAGTGGATTGGAAGTATAGTAATCGTAAAAACATGTATTTTTTTTTAAATAGGCTTAGACTGTCATAAAACGTACCCGCACACTCACCCCTGTCAAATGGCTTTCGGTCAAGTTGCTTCAAATTCTAGTATGTTGTATATTTCGAGGTCCTGATGGAAAGTCTCCAGGTATACGGCACTCCAAATGCCTTGCTTTTAGCTCCAGAGCCTTGAAATCGTTGAACATGGCGTTTTCAGCAGTATCAGTGAGACATATGTTGAAAACTATATATACGACTATTATAAGGACCATTTTGAGAGTATGTGTTTGCGTGTGTGGGTGAGTGCGTATTGTCGCGCAAGCGGGTTTATTAACCTTCAATTATTCGTGGATTGTTCAGATCTATCTGCGGGGGTCGGTGTGCTGCATCCATAATTGTATTCAATAGAAGAGATAAATGTTTTATGTTTTATACTTTTCAAAATTGTCGAAATTTATTATCAAAACCAGTGTTCAGTGTTCAGCCGAAGTTATCGAGCACTCGAGAATTTTATGGTGCACATAATCGCCCAACCGAGCGATGTATTCACCGAACTATCGACAACTTTCGAACGCTTTTTACGCTCGTCAACATTAAAACAAAAACAAGACGGAAAAGTGTGCATTCCCAAGAAAATATTAACGCTGTTGCTGACAGTGTTGAAGAAGACTCAAATTTGTCAATTCGTCGACGTTCACAGAAAGTTGGGCTTTGTTAGTCGACTACGTGGAAAATTTTGCATAAAGATCTTGGTCTAGTGCCTTACAAAATCCAGCTTGTCCAAGAACTCAAGCCTCAAGACCATGGTTTGCGACGTACGTTCGCTGAATGGGCTCAAAATCAATAGCAACTTGACACAGAATTTAATCGTAACATTTTGTTCGGCAATGAAGCTCATTTTTGGCTAAATTAATAAACAGAATTTCCGCATTTGGAGTGAAAATAATCCGCAAATGACCCAGCAAGTGTCGTTGCATCCTGAAAAATACACTTACGGTGTGGATTGTACGCCGGTGACATTATTGGGCAGTATTTCTTTAAAAATCAAGCCGGACAGCGAGTTACCGTTAATGGGGATCGTTACCGAGAGATGATCAATAATTATTTAATTCCAAATTTGAATGGTATAGATCTGGAGTAGATGTGGTTCCAAAAGGACGGCGCCACATACCACACAGCCAACGCAACAATCAATTTATTGAGGGAACAATTTGGTGAGAGAATTATTTCGAGGAACGGACCTGTTAACTGGTCCCTAATGTAGTGATTTTTAACTTCTTTAGATTATTTTCCTTGAAGTTATGTTAAATCTTTGGTCCATGCCAATAAACCAGCAACTATTGTCGCTTTGGAAGCAGACATAACTCGTGCAATTGCGGACATAAGACCCCAATTGCTTCAAAAAGTGGTCGGAAATTGGACTGACAGAATGCGATTTGTTAGAAGTAACCGCGGAGGACATTTGTCCGAAATATTATTTAATTTGAATTGAAAATTCGGACCCACTAAAAAAGTCACCCTTTATAATAACCACACCTAATACTAGATTATATTTTGAGTTGATTCCGTTGAAGGGTTGGTAGTAAATAGGGGTAAATAGGGGAAAACAAGTAAAGCAAGTTGGTAAGAGTACAGAAATTTATTACTTGGTGTATATACTAGAAGCCACGGCCTCAGATTTTTTAATAATATTTTCGAACTGCCTTCACCACCCCCATTCCATTATTAAAAGGGTTGATAAAATAAAATTGAAATTTTCACTTGAAAGAAATTTGGTACAGGTAAGTAGAGATAAATCGGGGAAAATGAGTAAAGCAAGCTGGTAACAGTACAGAAACTTAAGATTTGGGGTATGTACTAGAAGTCAAAACCTCAGATTTCTTATCAGTCCCCCCCAGCACCATCACTCCATTATTACAGTGGTTGATAGAATAACATTGAGATATTCGTTTGAAATTTTGTGCACGTGTGTATTGTAATGACATCTAATTAAGATGATTCCGTTGAGGGGTTAGAGGGGGGGGTGTAAATTGGGGAAAATAATGAGAGCAAGCTAATAAGTGTCCGTTAAGTTCGGTTTTGGCGTATATGCTAGAGTCCAGCGCCTTAATTTTTTTATGACATGTACCTTAAACATTATTAAAACACTGACCAATTATTTTCACATACTAGAGTGCAAATGTGGTCAAGATATTTAGATGGAAAATGTGGATGTGGAAGTAGTGATTTCTTATCACTACTTCCACATCCAATTTCCGACCACTTTTTGAAGCAATTGGGGTCTTATGTCGGCAATTGCACGAGTTTTGTTGGCTTCCAAAGCGACAATAGTTGCTGGTTTATTGGCATAGACCAAAGATTTAACATAACCCCAAGGAAAATAATCTAAAGGAGTTAAATCACACGACCTTGGGGGCCAGTTTACAGGTCCGTTCCTCGAAATAATTCTCTCACCAAATTGTTCCCTCAATAAATTGATTGTTGCGTTGGCTGTATGGCATGTGGCACCGTCCTCTTGGAACCAGATCTATACCATTCAAATTCGGAAAAAAAAAATATTGATCATCACTCGGTAACGATCCCCCCGACACTGGTTTTTTCTCATATTTTCCTGAGCGATACATTTGGAGATATGGTGAGAGACAGAAACTTTTAACTGTTTTGCGGAAAAGTGTTAAAGAAAATGTATTTTACCCCCTTCAAAATCAATCCCCAAAATCAAAATTCTGTTTTTTGTACATCACGTCCGTAATTTTGGGCCGCAATATCCTACAACTGTGCCAATCTTCAAGTTTCAACAGTCTCTGAAAAACAATGCATATAGCAGACGGAAGGATGAACGACACAGAGGTGATTCTATAAGTATTCCATTTTGCCAATTTTGGTACGAACCATTCAATATGGTCAAAATATTATTTTTCAACAAATTATTGTTATTGAGAAATTTTTATTTAAGCGTACGTAAGATTCTCCCGAATTCGTGATTTTGTCGACTACTAATTACTTCATAAAACGTTAATTATTCCGCATTGCACAAAATAGTAAGGGAAAATCGCTGCCTAGGAAATCACTACTTCTACATCAACATTTTCCATTCAAGTCTCTTTAAAGGAAATTTTCTTGACTATATGGCAGATGGCGCTGCTCGAGTGAAGGTGTAATTGCATGAGCTCTGTTAAAATATTTAAATTAAAGTGGTTACCAGTATAAATAATTATTGCTGTCTAGTACCAAACGATCCTTTAAAGTCCAAGTTTAATATAACTATAATTGTGGAGTGTAAAAAGTGATTAATAAGTGCAAATTTATTAATAATATGTCTAGCAGAAGCAAAGCAGGTAAAGATAAGGAGGAACCCTCTGAATTACAAGCCAACATAAAAATGTTAGTCAATAAAATTTGCACATCTGATGACTTTGTAAATTTAATTACACAATCAATTACTAGTACTATAACCAAAGAATTTGAAGAAAAAATTACACTACTACAGGCAGAAAATAAAAGTTTAAAAGCTGCAATGGAAAAGCAAAATAAAATGTTGCAAAATGTATCAGAAAAATGTGAGAACATGGATCAGATACTTCGTAAAAAAACAATTAGAATTTATGGTGTGAAAGAGCTAAAAAATGAAAGTATTTACAAAGTTGTAACTGAAGTGTTAAAAACCAATGTACGAATAGACACCGAAAAACTTGAAATTGAGCACTGTTACAGAATTGGTAAGCACAATAAAGATAAAATTCGTCCAATTATCGTTCAGTTTGCACGACTTGGAGATAAACAACTTGTATATGGCAAAAAGAAGAACCTGAAAGGTAGTAAATTAATAATACGGGAAGACTTAACCAGAGACAAAATAGGTTTACTGAAAATGGTTATTAGCAAAGTGGGCGAAATCGGCAAAGTCTGGACAAGTGACGGTCGGATTTTTTACAAGTTTAATGAAGGCGAAGAAATTATTAGAATCAAATCAGAAACAGATGTTGAAAATTTATAATTTTATTAGTAATGATATCTATGTCTATTGTTTTTTTTTTCCATTGTTTTGTTTCTTTAGAATTTTTGCACTGCTATATTAAAGTCGATGTTTTCAGATTAGACAGTAAATAAAGTTTTATAGGGTATCAAGTAGAAAAACAGCTCTTGCATTCACCAGTTTTTTTTTCCCTTTTTATAAAAGAAATATTATCTTTTCTTTTTCTGCTCACATTTTATTTCTCTACATATTTTATCTTTCTGTATTGGGCTATAATAATATATTTTAATAACTTTTGACACTGAACCCAAGTATTTTCTATCCTTTATATATTACTCATAAGTAATACGTATAACTTATATCTAGTTTATTTTCTTAATTGTAAATAAAATATTTTGTCTCTCCTTGTTAATTGTTTGGTGCCTAGTGATTAAGTTCTTTTTTAGCATGCTTGTCTATATTTAAAAACAATGAGTTTAAAAACCTTAAAAGTCGGCCACCTAAATATAAGATCTCTGTTACCTTCAGTACATGAAGTAAAAGAAATTATTCTTCAACAATCATTTCATATTTTTTTAGTATCTGAAAGCTGGTTGCATGTAAATATACCAGATAACTTAATGCATATCGATGGATTTAAAGTGTTTCGACGTGACCGTGAAGCTAGGGGGGGAGGATTATGCATTTATCTAAAAAGTAGTTTAAATAGCGATCTAATTCTTACAAACAATACTATAGAACAATTATGGATTAAGGTAACATTGAATAATATTTCTGTAGCTATAGATGTTGTTTATAGACCTCCCACCCAGGATACAGGAGTTTTTCTGAACGAGTTAGAAGACAACTTAAGTTTAATATTTCCCACAGTAAACTATGTTCTTTGTGCAGGGGATTTCAATATAAATTTACTAAATCTTCATAATATTACTGTTAACAAATTTTTTTCTGTTTTAAACTCATTTAATCTAGAACAAATAATTGACGTTCCAACTAGAATCACAGAAACTACTTCCTCATTAATTGATTTCATTTTAGTGTCAGAGGGTTTGGAAGTTTTGGAGAAAGGTGTCTTAGATAATGATTTATCTGATCATCAAATTATATCTTGTACTTTAAAGGTATATGGTGAAAAAACTAAACCAAAATTAATTACTTACAGAAATTTTAAAAATTTTGATTACGAACACTTCGAAGCAGATCTTATTAATGTTCCCTGGTATGTAATATTTGATTTACATAATATTGATGAAAAGTTAGAATTTTTAGTCAATAATATTAACGACTTGTTTGATATACATACACCTTTTATCACATCCAGATTCACTAAGCCATATGCCCCTTGGTTAACATATAATATAAAAATGATGATGAAATCGCGGGATAAAGCAGAGAAACGTTATAAAAAAACAAAAAACCCAGTACATTTTCAGTTTTATAAGGAAATACGTAATTATACAACTCGAGCAATTAAAAAAGAGAAAAAAATCTATATCGAACACAAAATGAATAATTCTACCCCAAAACAGAACTGGAAATTTCTCAGAGATAATAATTTTGTACCTCAAAATAAACATAAAAATATTCCGGTTCATTTACAGAACGCAGACGAAATAAATAATTTTTTTATAAATGCTATTCCTCAGACAACTGCATCGGCTGAAGTTATTGACTTTTATAAAAATAATAATATAAATAATTCTAATTTTAAATTTCAGCCTGTTGACGAACTTGCAATATATAAGATTTTAAATAACATAAAAACTACTGCTGCTGGGTGTGATGATTTAAATGTTAATCTAATAAAATTGTGTTGTCCACATATTGTTTTATATTTGACGCATATAATTAATTTCTGTTTAACTGAAAATGTTTTTCCGGCAATGTGGAAGAGGGCCGATGTAACTGTGCTGCCTAAAAAAAATAATCCAGAAGAATTCAAAGATCTCCGAGCTATTAGTTTATTACCGACCATGTCAAAACTTATTGAAAGAGTAATGGAACAACAGTTAAGAGAACATACAGAAAAGTACAATTTAATACCGTCGGTTCAATCAGGATTTAGGCCCAAACACAGTTGCACTACGGCTCTCTTACACATAGTGGATGATATTATAGCGGCTACTGACCAGGGATTTTGTACCACCTTAATTTTGCTTGACTTCAGTAGGGCATTTGATACTATAAATTACGATATACTTAATAATATTTTACACTACATAGGGCTCTCTGAGGAAGCAATACAATTATTTAATGCCTACTTAAAAAATCGGGAACAACGTGTAAAATTAAATAATAATATTTCAAATTACCTAACCCTAAGATCTGGTGTTCCCCAAGGGTCAATCCTCGGTCCATTGCTATTTACTATATATACAAGCAATTTTATTAATCACTTAAATTACTGCAAAGTACATTTATATGCAGATGACACTCAACTCTACTATTCTTTCAGGCCCTCTGATGCTGATATCGCCTGTTCATTTGTTAATGAAGATCTTCAAAATTTTGTCAAAATTGCAAATGATCATTGTCTTGTCATTAATCCCATTAAATCTAATATTATAATTTTTGGTCCAAAGAACCAGCGAAGTAATATTAAAGAACATACAAATATTAAAATTGGTAATGATTCCTTGGTAAAAGTAGACAAGGCAAAAAGTTTAGGAGTTATATTAGACTGTGATTTAAGATTTGAGGCCCATGTAAATAAAATGCTACAAAAAGGTTACTCCATATTAAAATTAATATATGGTAATCGCCATTACCTCCCACATAAAACCAAAGTTCTCCTCTGTGAAACTTTGGTTTTATCTATATTAAATTATGCAGACTGTTTATATGGCCCTTGTATAAATACACTGTATGCAAGGAAAATTCAGAAATTACAAAATTCTTGTCTTAGACTCATCTATGGAATTTACCGAAATCAGAGAATTTCTCATAAACTCAAGGAGGTAAAATGGCTTAACATGTACAACAGAAGATTGCATCACACAGCTTGTCTTTTTCATGGAATTATATTAAACAAAACTCCTATATATCTTTATCAAAAAATTAAATTTCGAACTGATGTGCACACATTAAATATTAGATTTAAGGGTCTTCTAACTCCACCCCAGCACCGTACTGAACTGTTTAAGAGATCATTTAGTTACCAAATTTGTAAAATATATAATGGTCTGAATAATCAGCTAAAAAGGAACAGCATTACTAGGTTCAAAAAGATATATAAATCATATTTGCTCGAACGTCAATGTACAGGATTATTGTAGCCCTTTGTATAGAATAATATTGTAATAATGAAAAAGAAAACATTTTTCTTTAAATCTCATTCTTGCAGCCTTGCCTTTTTGTTGTATTCATGTTGAAATTATTATAGATTATTATTTTCGATTCTGTTCGAAGTGTGCAGATTTCGCCTCTCTTGTGTACCTTCAAGATACAGGAGGGACCGAGTCTGTACGCTTCAAACAGAATATATGGTTAAGTGGAAGAAAAGCGTTCATGATTTCTTATGAATTGTGACTGCTTAACTTCGCCATTTATTTTTCATTGTTTATTTTATAAAATCAATAATAGATTGTATTTTTTTTTAAGATGAAAAATAATAAAGACGTGTTATTATTATTATTATTATTATTATATTTGCACTCTAGTATGTTATAAAAAAATTGAGGCATTGGTTTCGAGCATATGCGCCAAAAATGAAGTTCCTGGACTCTTATTAGCTTGCTCTACTTATTTTCCTCTATTACACCACCTCTCCACCCCTTCAACACAATTATCTCAATCATACGTCATTACACGCGTACAAAATTTCAAGCGAATATCTCAACTTTTTTATATCAACTCCTTTATTAATGAAGTGATGGGGGGGCTGAAACATATTATAGAGAAATCTGAGGCCTTAGATTCTAGTATGTACACCAAATCTTAAGTTTCTGTTCTCTTACCAGCTTGCTTGATTAATTATCCCTTATTTACACCTATTTAATCCCCAACCCTTCAACGGAATCATCTCAAAATATATCTAGTTCCAGGTGTTGTTATAATACTTGGGTGTGCCATATTTCAAGTGAATATCTAAATTTTGTTTTATCAACCCTCTTAATAATGGATTGGGGGTGATGGAGAGATTGAAAAATTTAGTAAAAACTATGAGGCCCTGGCTTCTAGCGTGTACACCAAAACCCAAGTTTCTCTACTCATACTGGCTTGCTCTACTTATTTTCCTCTATTTACATTTACACTTACCCTCCAACAAAAGCAATCAGGTTTCAGATCTCGTTACAATGCACACGTGTATAAAATTTCAAGTCAATACCTCAAACTGTTCCAGTACTGTTCCGTACAAGAAAATAGTTTAAAAATGAATTATTATTTGCTTGCTTATAATTGTATTGAAACACATTTTTTTGCAGGATTTTGCAAACGGCAGAAAAAAAAATATCTATAATTAAGAGAAAAACTTTGTGTAAAAATATTAATGAAATTTTTGCATTCTTTCCATAAAATGAATTCTGGTTATGCTAGCAAATTAAAATCCTAAAATGAATTTGTCTAATTTCTTATTTGACAATTCTCATCTCATTCTAACACTAGCATCCACACAGTCCTCTACGGCCATGCAGATTAAACTGATATCTACATAACCCCATACGATCATGAAGATTCAGTTAAAAATGAGAACAAAGGCCTAAATTGAATTTATTTATCTACTTTGTCTTAAAAAATTTTTAGATAAATAAATAAATTCATTTTAGGCCTTTGTTATCATTTTAAAACTAAATCTTCATGATCGTAGGGGGTTATGTAGATACTAGATTAATCTGCATGACCGTAGGGGACTCTGTGGAAGCTAGCGTTAGAATGAGAATTGTCTAATAAGAAATTAGACAAATTCATTTTAGGATTTTAATTTGCTAGCTTAACCAGAATTCAGGTTATCGAAAGAATGCATAAATTTCATTAACATTTTTACACAAAGTTTTTGTTTTAGTTATGGATAGTTATTTTTTCTGCTGTTTGCAAAATCCTATAAAAAACATGTTTCAAGAAAATAGTTACAGAGAGACAGAAATTTTTCTTCTCAAATTTAAAATCTCGTCGTTTCATGACATTCTAATTTGCTAGTAAAATCAGAATTCAGGTTATCGAAAGAATGAAAATATTTCATTAATATTTTTACACATGGTTTTTCTTTTAGTTCTCATAGACAGTTAATTTTTTTCTGCTGCTTACAAAATCCTATACAGAATATGTTTCCAATTACAAGCAAACGAATAATAATTTACTTTTAAACATGCATAGAGTACAAAGGCTCTAATACTAGTTAGCTAATAGATAGCTGAAGATCTGTTGTTTTTATCAGTCAATGTCAAATATAATTATTTCATACTTATTCATAGAAATTGTCTTAGTTTTGCATGAAACATCTTTATGAGTGGCTTCATATATTTCTGATGAGCTCCATTATAAGGGCGAAAAACGTTTCAAAGGCTAAGCATTTCCAAGAAACAGAATTATAGATTTCATGAAATACGTTTTCATGAAATCTATAACCCATTAAAATGAAAAAGTTTTAAAACAAAGTAGGTAAATACATTCATTTTAGGCCTCTGTTCTCATTTTTAATAATTTTCATGACCGTAGGGGGTTATATAGATACTAGTTTAATCTGCATGGCCATAGGGGACTGTGTGGATGCTAGTGTTAGAAAGAGAATTTTCAAATAAGAAATTAGGCAAATTGATTTTAGGATTTTAATTTGCTAGCATAACCAGAATTCAGGATATTAAAAGAATGCAAATATTTCATTAACATTTTTACACATAGTTTTTCTTTTAATTCTCATAAGTAGTTATTTTCTCTGCTGTTTGCAAAATCCTGTAAAGAAAATGTTTCAATTCTAAATCTGTTTCAACAAGAAAAATTTTTGAATTTTTTGTTTTCGATTACTTACTATATTTCTACTCCACTACGTGGATCTGGAAATAATATATAAATAATACAAAATGTCTCAAAAACTATGAGAAATATATGTCTTGTGCGATAGCAGCAAATTCTTCAGTATCTCATTTTTCAAAACTGATGCAACCAATTTAGGCTTTAGAAGGTGACTGTAAACATAGTCATATATACACATTAGGGTGAATCAAATTCATACTTGTGCAAAATATATTTAAATTTTTTTGTATTAGCTATTTTTATTAAACTAAGTACTGTCATTAATTCGCATGCGAGAATAGAGACACACTGCGTAACTTCTATGTTCATTTGTTCAGAGAGCAAAAACAGCGCATTTAATGTCATAATTTGACACGAACCAATTTAGATAATTACAAGTACACTGGCAAAATACAAAACCACAGTTCGTTTGCCCTCCGGACAACATGGTTTTTACTGTTAACTCTGCGTAATATTCTGAAACATTAACAGAATTATGGGGAAGTAACCATTATTTAAATACGCTGAAATTTCAGACTTCATGGAACTTCGTAAGTAGGTAAGTGAGGCATTGTTTCAAACATTCCTGATCTATACACTACACCGCAAATATGTAACACGCTGGTAATATTAAAACTTAAACTAAAATGCTTTAAAGCGTTAACAAGTTTAAGTTAGTAAGAGAGTACAAAATATATTACAGCAAACTTGGTAATGGGAGTTATAGCGCTTATTAACACTTGCGCCTTAAAATGAAAGTCGGCAAACTACGAGCAATAAAATTATTAGCCAGCGTAATTGACCACTGTAACGATTATGAATAGCTCTTCGACTAATCTTCAGTTGTAATAATATAAAAATTGGTAAAATAATTGTTATTTTAATTTTATATGTAAATACGGGATTTTAATATTACCTAATTGAATTAGGATTTGGTCGAAAATTGCAAAATACTTCATCTATAAAATAACCGCTGCCTAAGAAATACTTTCACATCCAGATTTTTTATCCAAGTCACTTTAAAGAAAACATCTTGTCTATATTTGCACTAGTATGTAGAAATTATTGATAGAATTTTAATAACATTTGAGGCAGACGTCATAGAAAAATTTGAGGCGTTGGTTTTTACCATATACGTTAAAAATGAGGTTTCTAGCTCTACTTATTTTCCCCTATTCACAACCTACCGCCTCTCACCCCTTCAACGGAATCATTTCAATCAGATGTCATTACAATACATACATATACTAACTTTCAAGTGAATATCTCAATAGTTTGAGAAATATAAGAAAGAAATCTGAGGCCTTGGTTTCTAGTATATACACCAAATCCCAGGTCTCTGTACTCATACGTGTACAGAATTTCAAGTGAAAATCTCACTTTAATTTTATCAACCCTTTTAGTCGTGGGGGGTAGAAAATATTATAAAAAAAAATAAGGCCTTCGCTTCTAGTATTTAGTATTATTGTCACCTATTTACCCCTATTTAAGCCCCAACACCTCAACGGAATCATCTCAAAATATATTCCAGATGCCGGTATAATACATACGTGTACCAAATGAATATCTCAATTTTATTTTATCAACCCCTTTAATAAAGGAGTAGGGGGTGGTGGGGATTGAAAAATATTGTAAAAAAATCGATAATGGTATTTACACAGAACTTCCCTGTTTATTTGTGCATGGCGGCCACTCTAAGAAATTAATAATTACGAAATGACATTGAAAATAATAATCGGAATATAGTTATCACTATTATTACAAAGAAAACCTGATAAGTTTTGGTCAAAAAATATACAGAATGCTCATCCAACAACAAAAGTTCAATACTAAATGACAGGCACCAAATATGGAAGGCTTGCGCAAATACCTTTACAAATGTCCACCATGACTGAATTATTTCTTGGGATGACCATTGACCACCCTGTACATTTTTCGATACAAGTATAATAGCATATGCCAAATATTACGGCCATCTGTCACATTTTCAACTCAACATTCACGTAGTGGAGTGGAAGTATAGTGCTGATTAAGAAATATATATATTTTTTTTATTTTTCAAAAATGTTAAAAAAATGTTCAAAATTTAATAGGTTTAGAATGCCATGAAACGTAGAAATTTTAAATTTGAAAAAAGAAAACAAATTTCATCGATTTTAGTGGTAAAAAAATTTTCAAAAATATTGGTGAAAAAAAATTTTCAACAATTTTTTTTCTGAAATAAATTTAGCGTGTCTTGAAACGTGGAAATTTTAAATTTGAGCAAAAAAAATGTATTTATTATTTATTATTAACAGACAGACAGACAGACAAACTGACGGAATTGAAAAACCTGTATTTTCGTAATCTACGTGATCTGAAAAGTCAAAATCTGAAACAATCTCGGAGGGTGATTTTTTCTCGAATACAATACTTCCCTTCGTTGTGCGAGGGAAGCAAAAACTTAAAATTTATTTTCGTTAATACCACCCAAAAGCATATAAGAAAACATTCACAGATTTCGCAATTCTTGCAACCATCGGCACATTGGAAATGATAACACCATACATAAAACATAAACATTTCCGGACTCGGCTTCGGCTCGCCCGGAAACAGCTACGATTCATTCTCGATTGCGACACCGCTGTATTTCGACCCTAAATGAAAACGGTAACTTGACCCCCTGTGATATATGTGCAACCCATATTACATTTGCATATATCAGCCATTGCATATATGACAGTCTCACTCTACTGCGTCACCGCTGTCTTTTGACCTTGAACGAAAACTGGTAACTCGACCCCCATATACGAACATAAACAAACATTTCCAATGCTAAAATCGATAATCCGAAATAAAAATATTTACTATACGATTTGATGCCCTTAAGCTATCGACGATTCAATTTTCGATATTGCAATTTCTCTTAGGCTCTATTATGGACATTTCAATTTAAAACTTGGCTGGATACTTTAGCTTTACACGGGGTATAGTCTTCTAAAATTTCATTAAAATATTGGCATTATTGTTCAAGTTAACATCAACTGTTTAAGAATGGTCTCTCTAAAATATTTTCATGTTTTGCGACTTGGCATATTGACCAAAAATGTTTGGGCAAATCTAGTTCTCTTCACAATTTCGTTGTGAATAATTTGTTTCTCTTTCTCTATTGCGATGCGGGTTATACAACAAGAGATATACAAGAAAAATTGTGATTATGAACATTCCATTGTTTAAACAAAAGCTTTCCACCTCACGGATTTAACCCAAAACTTCTTCCTACACTTCTTCAAATGTTTTCAACAAGTTCCAGCAAAGAAATTACTATGAGAAGGCAATTCCCCAGAAATTTTAGTTTTACTCCACCCTTGTACCAAATTTCATTAAAAACTGTTGTTACTTTCGGCGACATCGTGTATCAATACATATATACACACAAACATTTTTAAAAACCGCTGTGTCGTGTTCCTGGGACCTCAAAACGTAAAGATCAGGTCTTATTTCATTTTATTTATCAATTGCAGTAAAATGCCTATTTTCCTGATTAGTGGAGAGTTTAAAACCCCCCTTCGATTATATTCCAAGATATTGACGAAGGAGCGTTAATAGTACCCCATTTGTACCTATATTTATTGCCGTTATTGTTCTCTTTTATATGAAAACAAGGGTCATACATTAGGGTGGAGCGATAAAATTAAATTTTGAGTTTTAATATGTAATAGTGATTAAAAGTGGTTTCAGACATTTAGTCACACAGCTAAAATTTCAGCAATTTTATTTAAAATCTTGAGGTCTCTAGGTACCACACTTTAAATTTAAGTGAATAGTTGATAATTAAAAATTGATTTTGCAAACTAGTTGCGATAGATAAAATAGCACTATGAATAAAATATTAACCGTTAATAAATTAAACACTGCTTTTAGATGAATCAATCAATATATTATAAATACTCTACATATGTTTCGGCTTACTAGGCCTTTATCAAGAGTATTACATAGTGAATACTAAAGTTTCCGACGTGCATATTCAATTTAAAAAAACATAACAATCAGTTGAAATTTAGCATCTACCGCAAACCTACTACCACAGATACAGTAATACATTATAATTCGCAGCAATCATGGCAAATTAAGATTTCACCCTTTCATAGTCTAATACATAGACTGACAAATTTTCCTTTAGATCAAAGTGATTTTGATAGAGAATTAAATATAATTAAACAAATTGCAAGAAATAACGGATACAACGAGTCACTAATAGATAACATGGTCAAAAACAAACAACGCAAAATGCTTCAAAAAGAATTTTTCACTGTGCCCAACAAACCTACAAAATATAGTTTTATTAATTATGTTCCGAAATATAGTAACAAAATTTCTAAAAAATTGAATAATTTGGGTATCTCTACAATAAGTGTGAACAAAACAAATATAGGAAACATTTTGGTTAATAACAAAGAAAAACTAAATAAAATTGATAAATCAGGTGTATATAAAATTAATTGTAAGGATTGCGATGCTGTCTATATCGGTCAGAGTGGTAGAAGCGTTGTCAACCGGGTAAAAGAACACAAAAAATCAATCTTAAATAACAATAAAAATACAGGAATGTCAACACACTGTATTGAAAACAACCATTTCATAGATACTGATAACATAAATTTACTTCATTCAGAAAGAAAAGGTAAACGTTTAGATCTGCTAGAACAACTAGAAATCAAAAAATCTTTCAAGTACAACCCTTGTACCACAAATGACCAGCAGAATTTCCTAAACACCCCTATAATAAACCAATTGTTAAGAAATATCCTTTGATTTATATAATCAGCTTAGGTCCACTCCAAACATTCAAATAATTAAAGATGTTAAATTAAATCTTAAATAGCTTAAGTCATAAATAGATTAAGACATAAATACTTTTAGGTATAAATTGAATATGCACGTCGGAAACTTTAGTATTCACTATGTAATACTCTTGATAAAGGCCTAGTAAGCCGAAACATATGTAGAGTATTTATAATATATTGATTGATTCATCTAAAAGCAGTGTTTAATTTATTAACAATTATTTTCAAGATGTTTCACAAGGTACCTACCACAAGTTCAGTTCAGTGTATTAAAATATTAACCTTCTACCAACAATTTATTAGTTTTTATGCGGTGCTAAAACAGCAGTGACGGAATAAGTACGAGAGTTTAAGGCTCCCCTACACGTTGGCCAATGCGTGTGCCAATATTGCTGGCCAATGCTTATGGCCATCGTGTAGAGGGGACTATTGGTCGTATTGGCGGCATTGGCAGAACTGGTCCAAGCCTTGGCGACCGATCCGTCGCGCGTCGTGTGTCTGTTTTTCAAGACACATCAAAGGACGTTAGCCCTGGCGCTGGCGGACGCTGGAAGTCACGTCCACACGTTGGCTGCATTGGCCTAGTGTGCGGAGTGCTCCCGCAGAGATTGTTGGTTGATATTTTGTGCTGTGAATATAATTCTGTGATGGTGCACACTTAGGTAGTACCTACTACTATAATATATAAATAAATCGCTGCAGCCGCTACTCTCATGACATCCATTGTTGATATTGACCTTCGTCGAAATAAACTAAACGTCCTTCCAGCGTGTGGACAGATTACCAATTTCCTTGCCAATAACGCCCAATACGTATGCCAGTGTGTTGGCCAACGTATTGGTCAACATGTAGACGAGCCTCTAAGAGGTTTAAGGGATTTTAGATTGGTCTGTGCCAGTTTAACTCAGTTTAAACTATCACGCAGAATCACATAATTTTATTTCGCATTGAAATCTCCCCCCCCCCCATTCAGTTTATGTTTGGCTGCCATCAGGTGATAGTTGCTCAACAATTTGTCTGCCTCGTTTTGACTATTTTATTATTCACTCTTCCAAAATGAGTTGCAGAAGTAAAAGCACAAACACTAGAAGTTCAAGTGTTGGCCCGATGTTTGGTGCACCATGTGAACTACGAATTATTGTTTTACCGAAGTTGAAAGACGTTTTAAAGTGTTATAACTTATTAGAAATAACTTAAAGATCGACAGATCAGGTAAAGATCCTAATATCCTTGCAATCGCCCCGAAATTAGCAGGCAGAGTAGAAATCATTTGGACAAATGCGTTTTAGAATAGAGGCTAGTGAGTTGTTCGATGTTGCCGCTTGTAAATGCAGTTTTCGTATTTTGTGCAAATGTGAAAAGGAAGAAAATTCATTCAAGACTAAGAAGCAACAAGGAAAATGTGTATTGGCACAATAGATGTAGCAGAATCGAAGAAATTACAAAAGCGAGAAATGAGAAATAGCAACCAGTTATCAAATCTTTCGACAGGAAGTTTCGATAATTCTGATAGTTTACCGGAGAATGTTAAAAAAAATAGGTGATGGCACAGCAGTTAACACTGGAAAGAAAAATGGTGTTCTACGATTCTTGGAATTGAAATTAAATCTTCCCATGTGACGGCTGATTTGCCATTAAATATGAAGGAGCTTCCACTTCGCCATTTATTTCAATTCCTTGATGGACGAACCACAGATCCAAAAGAATACTCTGGAGTTACCGGAAAAGCATTAGAATGCTGTGAGAAATTACCTGCTGTAAATTTTGAAACAATTCATATTTTTTTACCAAGAACTGAAGCAGATAAGATCAAAGACCTTAGTATTGATCAAAAGTACGCGTACTTGCAATGCAGCTATTTCTGGCAGCTGTCCTTCACAGTTAGCTTCACGAAATCCAGATACACGTCACATGCCGCTGGATTACAACTGCTAAACGCATTTTGGGCCTATACGTAGGAACTGAAAATCCATCCAATAAATTGAAGATTATCTCAACATACATAGTACAGGTTTAGGTGCCATTGTGGTTTGTGTTTTTCCAATTAAATATACAGGGTGATTCACGTAGGCCATTCATTAGAAGTTTTTCAACTTGCAGTTGGATTAGAAACTTGAAATTTGGTATGCAGCCATAATCGATTATGTCCGTTCTATCTAAAATATTTTCAGTCCTGCAACTATACAGGGTGTGCCAAAAATTGGTACCAACTTTCTTATTTTAAATGGAAACCTATATTTTTCCTTACACGGTTCGATTGGTCTTCTAATTCTGAGTTTAGAGAACATAAGTTATGTTAACTTATCTATTACAATTTTTGATATATGTCCAATTTTTTGAAAAAAATTGCCGCTGTAGTAGTTTACGAACAAATTTGTATCTCGCAAACCTTTCAAAATTATGAAACCAAATTTGTGAAGCAGTTAGCTGGAAGTCCAGGCTAACTTTTGATGTCCCATCGGTGGTCCCATTTTATACAATATGGGCGCAGTCGATTTTCAAATGTCGCAATCAAAAATTGGCAAAAAGTCAATTTTTTCAAATGGCACCTACTATTTTTTTTCACACCATTTGAAAGAAAATTGAATTTTAGGGGGAGTTACTTAAGCATTCCCTATACCTAACTTCACCCCATATCGAGTTATTCAATAAAAATCAAGAAATACCTTATCTTGCCGAGAGATTCCTTACTTCATCAAGTATGCCATGGAAACAAAAGACAGTTGTAATAATTTTTAAAGAAAAATATGGATTCTTATTTAATTACACACAACACCAACAAATTATTATTAACGAACAAGAAGAATGTTGACGAAATTCTGTCAGTGAAAATGGTGCACACATTGAGCATTTGTATTGAAATAATTATTTTGTTAATCTGTTTATTTGTTGTTATTTTGCTGTTATTATTTATTATTGCAATACGATTTTTGAATAAAAATTAAAATAAAATGATTGTTTCCAAAGCCTACTACCCTTGAGAAAAAAAAAAACAATATTTTTTTCAAAAAATGACAATAACTCAAAAACGACTGTAGATAGACATACACAATGTTAATAAAAGTGGCCCTAAAATTCAATTTTGCATTGATTTCTGGCGTCAGAAATGGTAGGCGCAAAGATGTGCTACGCAATCTGTTGAAAGTAGAATAATAATAATAATAATAATAATAATAATAATAACATTTATTGGCCATTTGAGATACATCGAGGTATATGTGGCAGGTCATAAAATCAGTAGAATACATGAAATGTATGTCAATAGTACAATTCGTATAAAATTATAAATAAAAGTTTATGAAATAATTAAAAAACACTAGCTATTATAAAATGTAGCTATAAAGTCATATATATCAAAGATCTACATTATAAAGTAATATGTTAGCAATCCTATTAATAAATATTTTTATTTTCTGCTCTTGTTGCCACAATAGGTAGGTCAGAATTATAAATATATAAAATTTTGTTAAAAAAACATAAAATAAGAATAGACAATAAAAAGACAACATACAATAGATATTTACAAACAGTGCCGAGAAGTAAAATTAAGTATTTTTGATTTATTGTCGATTTACTTATTGAAAGAAAGGTGTACAACTGGATTAAAATAGAGATGATTTTTTTGTTAGATGTCCATCAGCTATTATTGAGAAACGTTTCAAACTCTTTCAGATTATAGAAACAGTTTTCTATAAGCAACTTCTTTATTTTACTTTTAAATTTTAAGTTTGTTAAGTTCTTATAATCTGTTGATAATAGGTTGTAATATATGCACCCAGTATATATGGGTGATTTTTTTAAGTAGCTGTGGTTAAAGCGATTGATATGTATGTGATTACTGTTCCTAGTGAGGTATGTATGTATATGATTGTTACTCACAAATTGATTTTTATGCTCGTGTATGTAGCATAATAACTTTAATAGGTATATCCCTGTGAAAGTTAATATCTTTTTGCTCTTGAAGCTGGCTCTGCAAGATTCCATATAAGTCAAATTAAATATAAGTCTAATTATCCTTTTTTGAATAATAAAAATTCGATCAATTTCAGTCGCCTGCCCCCAAGATATTATATTATAGGCGATAGCAGAGTATACATTAGCATAATACACATTTAGAAGTGCATCTTCAGTTAGAGTGTTTTTTAATGTAGCAATGGAAAAATACGACTTGTTCAATTTAGCGCAAACTTTATTTATGTGATTGCTCCAACTAGTTCTATAGTCTAGATAAGTACCAAGAAACTTCGTATCCAGTGATATTTCAAGAACTGTGTTGCTTAGTTTAAATCTCCATTCTGTGTTGGGGTGTTTATACTTTCCTGAGAATTCAACACATACCGTTTTATTAACGTTTATGATTATGTGATTAGAAGCACACCAATTAAGAAATTGCTCCATCACTTTGTTCACAGTGGTATTTAGAGCATCTTTACATTTATCTGCAATAATTATTGTTGTGTCATCCGCATACATGATCACTTTTGCATCTTGTATGTGGTTTGGTAGATCATTTATATATAACAAAAAGAGTAGAGGCCCTAGTACACTGCCTTGTGGAGTACCTAGCTCCACTTCAAACTCCTCCGAGTATGTATTTTCGATATTTACAACTAACTGCCTGTGAGTTATGAATGAGATAATCCACTCGTTTACATTTCCCCTAATGCCCAGTTTCTCCAGCTTTTTAGATAGGAACCTGGGATCAAGAGTGTCAAACGCCTTCGATAGGTCAAAAAATACACCCACAACATATTCGCCCTTGTCCAGTTTGTCGGCAATATACTGGTAAATTTCCGTTGTTGCTGTTTCTGTCGAGTAACCTTCCCTAAAACCGTGCTGACTGTTCGTAATTAAGTTGTTTTTGTTTAAAAAAGATGTTAATCTATTATAAACAGCTTTTTCTATTATTTTTGATATTGGACTTAGAATTACAATTGCTCTGTAATTTTCAATTAGAGTTGGATCTCCTTTTTTTAATATGGGGATGGTTTTTGAGATTTTTAATTGCTTTGGAAAGTTTCCCTCTAGTACCGATTTGTTAATAATTGTTGTTAAATAGTGACTTATTTCTACATAACATTCTTTGATAAGTTTGACAGGAATTTCGTCAAGTCCTACCGATTTTTTATTTTTTAGTTGTAGAATTATATTTTGCACTTCAATTTCCGTGTACGGCATGAAAAACATTGAGGCAGGTGTAGATGTTGATAAGCTACAAGTTTTATTACTTTGAGGGAATAATAAATCTACTTGCTCTTTTACAGAGCATGCGAAATATTCAGCAAATGTGTTTGAAATCACGAATTGGTCAGTTACCATTTTATTGTTAATACATAGCGATTCTGTTGTAGAAGATTTTTTTTGGCGTCCTAATTTATGGTTAACAAGTTCCCATGTCTTTTTAGTTTTATTGTCTGCGCTTTTAATCTCATTAGAGTAGAATATTTTCTTTTCATTTTCAATCTGTCTATTTAATATTTTCTTCTGTTTTTTGTACAGGTTGTCAGTTTCATTATTGGGTAAGTTTTTTTTATACCAGTTTAAATGTTTTAGATACTGTGCTTGAATATGTAGTTCATTAGAGAATTTAACTTTTTGTATTTTATCCGTGAGTCGGTTTGTTATTTTTTTATATGGATGTGATACCTGAAAACACCATACAAAATGAGACCAGAAATTTTCAAATAGCCGTTCTGTACTGGAATTATCATCTAGATTTAAGTATTCCTTATTAAATAGGTATTTGAATTCCGACACGGTATTATTATTAATTTTTCTACGGTACACGTCTTTTCTATTACTATTTTTTACATGTAATTCTCTATTATTTTCCCAAGTACACAACTAACTAATAGAATATTTGAACAAAAATATGGTGGTCACATTGAACATTTACGTCAGAATTTCGTCAACATTGTTCTTGTTGGTTAATAATAATTTGTTGGTGTTGTGTGTAATTAAATAAGAATCTATATTTTTCTTTAAAAATTATTACAAATGTCTTTTGTTTCCATGGCATACTTGATGAAGTAAGGAATCTCTCGGCAAGATAAGGTATTTCTTGATTTTTATTAAATAACTCGATATGGGGTGAAGTTAGGTATAGGGAATGCTTAAGTAACTCACCTTAAAATTCAATTTTCTTTCGAATGGTGTGAAAAAAAATAGTAGGTGCCATTTGAAAAAATTGACTTTTTGACAATTTTTGATTGCGACATTTGAAAATCGACCGCGCCCATATGGTACAAAATGGGACCACCGATGGGACATCAAAAGTTAGCCTGGACTTCCAGCTAATTGCTTCACAAATTTGGTTTCGTAATTTTGAAAGGTTTGCGAGATGCAAATTTGTTGGTAAACTACTACAGCGGCAATTTTTTTCAAAAAATTGGACATATGTCAAAAATTGTAATAGATAAGTTAACATAACTTAGGTTCTCTAAACTCAGAATTAGAAGACCAATCAAACCATGTAAAGAAAAATATAGGTTTCCATTTAAAATAAGAAAGTTGGTACCAATTTTTGGCACACCCTGTATAGTTGGAGGACTGAAAATATTTTAAAGAGAACGGACATGATCGATTGTGGTTGCATACCAAATTTCAAGTTTCTAATCCAACTGCAAGTTGAAAAACTTCTAATGAATGGCCTACGTGAATCACCCTGTATGTACAAAAATATCGTAATTTTACTAATCTGTTATTTTCGGTAGAGCCCTGAAAATGTCACTTTTAGGCAAAAACAAAGACACTGTATTAAATAGCTATGTGAGAGACAACTTTCCAACACTATTACTAATTTAATATCAAAAAACAACAAAATTACTAAGCGTTTCACTTCACACTATTATACATATCTTACAATGAATATGGTACTCTAAGACAATTCCATTTCTTATGATGGCGACTTGCAAAGACTGATATTAGACAGAAATATCTATATCTAATATGCTTGGGCTATAATGCTTATTAATAATTACCTAGTCTAGTAACTACGTAAACTACATAGTTACCCTAGGATAATTTTATTAAGAATTGAATTAAATAATCCACATACAAATATTCAGAAGTCTCAATTTTAATGATCTCTAAATGGATTATAACATAAAAGCGACATATATTTCATGCAAGCATGACCTATGCAGATACAAAAATAAATTTACTTTGACTACTAAAGGAAGCGAAGGTTTTTGGAGAAACTCCCTCGCTCAGACAGTTAATAAAGCATGTAGTCAAACAAAAATTCCTTTTTGATGTATGCAATATTCAATCAGATTACCACTGAAATTTTAAATTAGACCAAAATGCCAACATATTCCCATTTTGTCTGTAAATAACGGCAAATAAAATTTAATGTAATTGTAGCTAGGTTGCCAGTTTAGTATTTGCATTTCTTGATATAAAGATGCAATAAAAGATAATGCTGTTTACTTATAACGTTGAACTACTTTAGATACTAAGACTTTTCGCTTTAAAGAATGAAACATCATGCATTATTAAAAATCATGTAATAGTACCCATGTTTAAAAGGATATATTAAAAAGTTATGTGACATTTATTCCAAAACAACTAAAAACTTTAGCCGATTTTCTCCTTATGTTAATCGATTAGTGGCCACTTTATAAGTCGCTTTGATATGTTTATGATATGGCGCATGAATTGGTTATCAGCGCCGAATAGAGAATAGTGAAAAAGTAACAAGAATATAAAACTGAATCTTTTCAGTAATTCAGTATTCGGTATATATACGAGAATAATACAGCATTTCAGAGTCTTAATGAGGACTTGGATGGTGTCCCGCAATGGACACAGGACAATGGCCTACAGTTAAATATATAAAAAAATGATGCAATAATTTTTGTAAGCAACAAAAATAAACATTTAATACTTTACAGAGCCCCCACTTTGAAATTGAACAAAATTATTATAAACTTTAGTGTACAAGTAAAAAAATCTTGGCTTGATAATGGATGAACGTTTAAACTTTAATCACCATGTATCAAACTTGTGACAGCCAGCTTATGCTAGTTTGAAAAGTTTATATCCTTTAAAGAACTACCTCTCCGAAGGTGCTAAAATTAAAGTATGTCACATTGGTGGTCTCAAGGCTAAATTATTGTGTCACAGTATATGGTCTATGTCTTACTGTTGCAAATTCCCACAGGTTACAAAAAGTACAAAACTCTTGCATTAGGTTTTCCAAATCTATTCCCTACCATGATCTCATAAGTTCATATATCCGCCAACTAAAATTGCTTAATACGCGACAAAGGCGATGGATACATTTGTGTTGTTTGGTGCACAATGTGATTGTCATTATGTTCGGGGTTAAGTGGACTGTAGTTGGGGGTTGAACAGAACTGTTTTAATTAAAGTCACCTGATAGATATTTCCTTATTTACATTTATTCACTATTAGAAACACTATTTACAAAAGTTCACTCGGTAACTACCTATGTACATTAATTGCCACTAAATAACATAGAGCCACTTGGACGTGTGTATGTTGGTTGTTCTTACACTTTCGATGTCTTATGTGATACTGTATTTTTAAGGGGCTGGAGTCACAGGGAACAGAGAGTGACTTATGGGGGTGTGTCTGCATGTGACTATAGTGCAGACATAGTACAGGGTTATGCTAATACTAATTTTAATCTGACTACACAACATCCTCCCCCACGTTGAAATCAATTTTCAACATCATAAAAGGGCAAAGGACATAATTTGCGAATGGGTCTGGTAAATACACCGGTTTTAGTTTTTATTTTTACGACACGTACCCTTTTGTCTGATCCAGGAATTACCTCAAGTATGCGTGCTAACATCCATTGCAAGGGACGAACATTATCCTCCTTTACCAGAACTAGCATATTTTCCTTTAAGTTGCTAACAGAGTGCCACCACTTTGGTCTATTTTGAAGTCTGTTTAAGTACTCCACAGACCATCGCTTCCAAAAGTGTTGACGCAATTTGCTTACATGTTGCCAGTTCGTGAGCCTGTTGTCGGGAATAAGGGAGACGTCTTTGTCTGGAAATGAGGATAAAGGTTCACCTATCAGAAAATGAGCGGGAGTAAGGCAATTTAAATCGGTCGGATCATTAGATAAGGGACAGAGTGGCCGTGAATTTAAAATACTTTCAATTTCATATAAAACTGTAGTTAACGATTCAAATGATAAAATAGAGTTGCCCACTATACGGCGAAGATGATACTTAATAGACTTTACGCCTGCTTCCCAAAGTCCACCCCAGTGCGGGCTGTTTGGAGGAATAAATTTCCATTGGGTCCCACGAGTAGAGAGGTAAGCGACAATTGAATCCAAGTTTTGCTTGGTTTTAAAAAACTTGTACAAATTATTTAAAATGTTACTTGCTCCTTTGAAGTTAGTGGCGTTGTCACTGTAAATAGTATTGGGATTGCCACGACGTGAGATAAATCTTTTTAATGAAAGCAGAAAGGCTTCCGTGCTGAGGTTGGAGACAAGTTCAATGTGAATAGCCTTGCTATTCATACAGACAAAAACAGCAATGTATGCCTTAGAAATAATTGACTTACGTAGTCGAGATTCTTTCACCATGACTGGTCCGGCAAAGTCAATTCCTATGTTTTTGAAAGGTTTTATTACATTAACACGATCGGGGGGCAATGGTCCCATAAGTTGCTCTGCACTTTGGGCCTTGAATCTGTGGCAGATTGTGCAATGTTTTATAATATTCTTTATCTGTCTAAGAGCACTGAGAGACCAAAATCTTAGTCGTAAATTATACAGTACGTTGTGCGCGCCAGCATGACCTAACCTGAGGTGTTCGTATCTCACTAATAATTCTACAAAATGACACTTCGATGGAAGTAACATGGGGTGTTTTTGATCGTATTTCAGATTAGCATGGACCAAGCGGCCAGCAACACGTATTATTCCATGTCGGTCAAGAAACGGATTAAGTGATAAAATGGATCCTTTTTTCAGATATTTATTTGATTTTAAACATTCAATTTCATCAGAGAAATGTTTTAATTGAACACATTTTACCATTGTTGTTAATGAATTATTTAATTCATTTACAGATAGAGGGTCAGTTAGTTTATCGTTTTTGAACATACAGTTGTTCAGAAATCTAAGTACATACACAAATGTGCGTTGTAAAGTGGTGAATTTCGAAAAATTCGGAAACATAACCGTATTATTAATAGTGTGTGTTACAACTTTGCGTTGTTCAGGAATTACTTCGAATTGTTCAATATGAATTTTCTTGTTTACTTGAAACAGAGGATTAGACAGACATTTTGGACCTGTCCACCAGATGACGCTTGTGAAAAACGCTTCTGGAGTAAGACCTCGGGAAATGAGATCAGCGGGGTTTTCTTCCGAAGAAACATGTGACCACTGACAGTTGACGGTAAGGTCCTGAATCTCCGATACTCGATTGGCTACGAAGGTGGTCCATCTGGAGGGTGTTGATTGTAACCAACTGAGAACTATTTGTGAGTCTGTCCACAGGACAGTCTTATGTATCTCAAACGAGAAAATATTGCTTATTTTATGTACTAGTCTAGCCAGCAAGAGAGCTCCACAGAGTTCGAGTCTGATTGGGGGTAGAGAACAAACACCTGGGAATTTTGTGAGAAGATAACTTATAAAGATTTTGAGAAAATGTTTTCCAAGCATTACATAAATCTATGGGTAGGGTGTCATCCCAATCAATTTTTGATTTCCATATTTTTTGCATAATAATTTTTGCGAAAACTATTATTGGACCCATTAAGCCCATGGGGTCATACATTTGTGCTATGTGGAATAAAACTACGCGTTTTGTCATCAAAGGAGTGTGTGGCACATCTTCTGGAATTGTAAATTTAAAACAGTCGAATTGAGGGTTCCATGAGATGCCTAAAACTTTAGAACAATAATCTTCTGGAAGCGTCACGTTATCCAGAGATTTGTCAGAAGTGGGTAGCGAGTTTAAGAGGGAAGAACTGTTAGAGCACCATTTATGCAAACGAAATCCTGCAGATTGCAATAGTGAAACAAGTTCTTTATGTAACTGAAATAATTCTTGTTCGGAATTGGTACCTGCTAAAATGTCATCTACATAGCATTGATTTAAAAGTGCGTTTGATGCTAAAGGGAAGTCGAGAGATTCATTTGCTAATTCTACTAAACATCTTGTGGCAAGATATGGAGCACAGTTTGTGCCATACGTAACTGTGTTAAGTTCAATGCATTTTAGAGGGTCATTGGGTGAATCTCGCCATAATATATTTTGGAGATGTCGCTGAGTGGGATTAATTTCAATCTGCCTATACATTTTTTGTATGTCAGTTGTGAGAACATAAAAGAAACATCTGAATCTGCAGATGATATCAAATAGATCTGGTTGCACTAAGTAACCTTTAAGCATACTGTCATTTAGTGAGAAACCTGTAGATGTCTTCATTGAGGCGTCAAATACGACTCTGAGCTTTGTCGAAATACTATCTTCCCGAATGACACAATGGTGTGGAAGAAAGTATTTGTTGAGAAGTGTATTATCGTTGAGAGATAAGGGAATATATTAGCCATGATTTAGTGCGATATATTCATCAATAAAGGCTTTATACTGAATGTATAAATTTCTGTCTTTCATTAATCGATTTTCCAAAGATTTGTATCTTTGCAAAGCTGCCTTGTACGATTGACCTAATTTTGGTCATTGTCATGTTGGAGGGGTAAGTCTACCTGAAATCTGCCGTTTGGCAACCTTTTAGTGGAATTCACAAAAATGCTTTCGCATAGTTTGTCTTCAGGCGAGAGGAACCTTGTACCAGTAACCTCCTCCAATTTCCAAAATTTAGAAATAAGTTCTTCAATGGTAGGATGTGCTGTAAATAGAGAAATACTCAGATTTGACGATTGATGACAGATCGGTGCTGGGCCAGCTACTACCCAGCCTAACCAAGCATTCTGCATGGTAGATAAATTAGGACCTAATTTTATTAAACCGGGTTTCAATAAATCGAAATATGAATTTGCACCTATCAGCATATCTATTTGAGAAGGTAGGAAGAACTGGGGATCGGCTAATTTTAAATCGGAGGGTATGTCCAGTTGATTAGTGTCCAATACCATTTGCGGGAGAATGCAAGTTATTTTGTCTAAAACTGCACAGGATAAATTTAGTTTAAAACTATTTTCTATCTGTGATTCAATCAAAACATCTACCTGTGGTTTCCTTATCACCTAAACCGCAAACTTGCATAGAGCCCTTATAATATTTTTTGTTTAATTTGTTAAAAAGATTTGTTGTTATAAATGTGGTTTGTGAGCCCATATCTAATAAAGCTCGTGCTTGTATAATATGTCCCGATTCTGATCTTATATTAAGTAATGCTGTCGCCAAAACAATTTGAGATTTGTTGTGGTTTACGCTCGTCAATGAAGAATCATAAACACTTAAATTTGCTTGATGTACCGTTGGGTCTAAGGGTTGACTATTGTTTGTTGGTTCTAAGAAAGACGACGCCGACGTTTGTGTGTCAGGCCTAGTTTCATGTAATAAAGAATGGTGCCGTCTTCCACAAAACCTACAATTCCTCGACTTGCATTGAGAAGCAGTATGTTGAGTACCCAAACAGTTTAAACACTGACCACTTTTTATGGCATGTTCCTTTCTTTGAGCTACAGTAATTTTACTGAATTTATGACAAGTGTAGATTGAATGATTAGTGAGATTGCAATAACTACATTTTTGTGGAGGCAGTCTGTTAACTGTTGAATTTGTCACGAAAGAGTGTTTTGTAGTTTTGGGTTTATTAGTGTCGGTGCTTACTCTTTCTAAAGCTAAGCACCTGTTTTCGAGAAATTCTAGCAGTTTGTCCATTGTCGGATACACATGCGGCTTCTGTTCTATCTCATATGCTCGGTGTGTATAAGTATCTAATTTTTTTGGTATAATGTATACTAAGATAAGATCCCAATGATCTACCGGAACCTCTAAACTTTTAAGTGCATTTATATTTTTTCGAATATTTGTAATAAATTCTCGTAATGAGACTGAGGTTATTTTAGTAATCTGAGGTAATTCTATCAACGATTTAATATGTGCATTATTAATTGACAACTTATTGTGGTATCTGTTTTGTAAAAGATCTAGTGCAATTTTATAATTTTCGTTAGTCACTTTTAAGTCTCCAATGAGCGAGAAAGGCTCACCCACTAAAGCTGTTTTCAGATAAAGAAATTTTCGTACATCACTTAGTTTTGAGTCGGAATCAACTAGTGCATTAAATATGTCTATGAAAGATTTTCAATCTTCATAGTTTCCATTGAATTTGGGTATATCTAAATTTGGAAGATTTACTTGAGAGGAGGTTGAAGCGCCTTGTTCAGTACTACGAGAATTTGAATGTATGTTCATAACCCTATCTTTACTAAGTATTATTGATTTTAATTTTGACAGCAAACTCAGATATTGATCTTCTACTTTGTCCCTGTCTGTTACCTGTGAGTCATCCAGGTCTTCAATAACATTCAAAATTTCAGTATAATCATTAAAGGCTTTCTGTAAATGATCTTCTCGTACTGAAAAGTCATGTAATGTAATATCTGGATTATTTTCATGTGTTTTTAGAAATTTTTCTATTCTTGTAATAGTGCTTTTCGCACGTGCTCGCGTCTTAATATGACCTTCCATTTTATTAACTATATGAATTTTCAGTAGGGCTTTAGTTGAATAGTACAAAAATTAAATTTAAATATGGTAACAGATAATGAAATAATAACAGTTTTAATGTATGTAAACAATTGTTTTATTTTTCGTGTTGCACTTCACTTAACCTTGCTCGAATTTAATAGCGACAGAATTCACTGAACATGCATGCATAAAAGTTTAGAATCTACCTTATATCTGCGTCTTCTTTGCTTGTATCACCTGTGCTATACCTGTTCCTGAAGTTAAGTTCCTTGGTATTGAGTAAGAGTGGTGCCTGTGTTTATTTAGCAGCGAGAGAGAGGGCGAATGTCGATGGATGCTGTATCGTTGCGTCACCGTGCGTATGTGAGAGTGAGAGAGAGAATGTAAGCTTGCCTTGCGTCCTGAAGTGCGGGGTGTGTCCAACGTAGAACTTGGCTTGGGCACGCTTAGGGGTTGCTTTAACGGGTACAACTTCAACAGCGATAATGAGAAGTAATTACCACTGGCTCGAACTGATGCTGATGCACTTGTAATAAATGTACTGTACTAATATTCTGTAGGTACCTTAAGCACTGCAAATGGGAAATATCTCTGTGGCTGATTTTTTAATAAGATCCGGCTCGAAGGACCATCATGTTCGGGGTTAAGTGGACTGTAGTTGGGGGTTGAACAGAACTGTTTTAATTAAAGTCACCTGATAGATATTTCCTTATTTACATTTATTCACTATTACAAACACTATTTACAAAAGTTCACTCGGTAACTACCTATGTACATTAATTGCCACTAAATAACATAGAGCCACTTGGGCGTGTGTATGTTGGTTGTTCTTACACTTTCGATGTCTTATGTGATACTGTATTTTTAAGGGGCTGGAGTCACAGGGAACAGAGAGTGACTTATGGGGGTGTGTCTGCATGTGGCTATAGTGCAGACATAGTACAGGATTATGCTAATACTAATTTTAATCTGACTACACAACACATTAAAAAGCCTGGATATCTACATGAACAACTTGAAACACGCGAAGATGCACACTCTGTGGAAACCAGAAATCGTGATGTTATTCTGACTGTAACCGTACAGCATACACAACAATATAAAAATCTCTTTCATACCAGGTAAAGAGAATGTACAACCTTCTTCTAGTTTATTTAAAAAGACTCAGTCCAGCTTGTTTTAAAAAAAGACTGATACAGCTAGTAAGATCGGAACCCTTTATTATTGACCATTAATATATGTCATGAACCTTTTACAGTTAGTAATTTAAATATACAGGAAAATTATCCTTTTTAATGTTTCAAAAAGTTTAAACTTTTTGAAACCTTAAAAAGCATAATTTTCCTGTATATTTAAATTATTGAAGAATGTTTCACAAGGAACCAACCGTAGAATCAACCCAATGTATTTTACAGTTAGCGTATTTTAACAATTTATTTATTAATTATTTTTATACTATTCGTCAAATGTTGCATTATGCATAACCATTTTAAGTATATGTGTATTTTCTTTTTATATATATTTTAACCTGGTAACATAAATAAGCAGATCAAATAGGCCTGGTTTAAAACCAACTTTAGTTGTCACCTGGTCTCATTTTGTATACAATCCATTTGCAAAATCAGCTGACTTATTCTTATCATTATTACTATTATATAAAATGCGTGTCAGCCTACATTGAATGCTACTTCTAGGTAGATTGGCAATACCAATTTTGAGACTGGTGTAACGACGAACAAACAACAAAATCGAGCGAATTTTTGTTTACGAAAAAGTCTTAATACGACTTACCTACAAACTGACACCATTCTCATCCCTCTAATCCACGCGTCTCTGGAGTAAATTAAATAAGTATATGATCTCTAAGTTACCTTAAAGAAATATACAACTAACCCGAAGAAAGAAATTCGTTTTTAATTCCAGAGATACAACGATGTACTCATGAAAAGTGAAACACTGTGTATATGTTCTTTTCTTCTAGTTATGTAGAATTATTTAGCTTTACCGGTTATTATTAGTTTAGGTTTAAATTTTAGATTATTAACATATAAATTGTTTACTTACATTGATTCTTAACAATATTGCACTATTTGTATTTTTAAAATGTTATGTACTCGAATAATAATAAACAAATTAATTAATAATTAAATAATGATTGATAGCTCAAAATTTTATTATTAGTTTATATCGAATTGATTATGCATTAATAATATAATGGTTTAGAGCTTATAATCATCTTTTGGATAAACGAAATTTGTAACGAGTTTACACAAACATTAAATTTTTAATTATAACACGTACTAGCAGCTTTAAAATAATTGGTCCCTATTTAAAAGCAGTGAATATTCTTGCTGGGACAGTAGAATTTTGATTGTCGCTTGATTACATATTGGAAAAAATGAAAAGTTAACAATTTAACTGGAATTGGAGAAGTTCCTATGTATTCAACAGAAAATCAAATTTGCAAAAATATATCTAACCTACTAGTGAACAATACGTATGTTTGCTGGTGCAACCAATAAGTTACATTCCACTATTCAATAATGTATTTATTTCTACACCTTATCCAAGAGGTTACAATATTCTATTGCAGGCCAACAATTGAAGTATAAATATAAAACATACCTAATAAAAATCATAAATTATTAATATTAAAATGGATCATATACCGGGTGTCCAAAAATTCTGGAAACGGTGAAATATCTCCAGAAATTCACATTGGATCCAAAAAAGAAAAAATACGTCCTTATTAATTTTAAAAGCGCTATTCAATGATACTAGATGCGACCCCTCGCCCCCTCCCCTCGGGGTGGGGCAACTATAAAATCTTACCCCTATTTTTATTGCAGAATCGGATATCCTGACTAAGAATAAACTACTTTTGTTGGAAATATTTTTTCCTGAATTGTCCTTTTTTTATTTATCCGGCGAGGAAATATCAAAACTTTAAGAATTTGTGATTTATTTACTAGAAAAAGAAGAAGCGTGAACAAATATTGCCAGAAGCAAAAAGAGTTTGGGATCATCTCGGAAATATTCTCAATTTTTTTCGGAATGCCTTTGCAGAAAATAGCTTTGCAGAAAAGAACATTGTGGAATTTTCAAATGCATCAAAATTGGATAATTCGGAAGGAATTTGAGAATATTCTCGGGATGGTTCCACACTCTTTTTGCCTCTTGACTTGTTTGTCCAAACTTCTTCTTTTTCAAGGAAAAATCGCAAAATTCAAAAATGTTGATTTTTCCTCGTCGGATAACTAAAAAAAAATGACGATTTCATAAAAAATCTTTCGAACAAAATTAGTCTATTCTTAGTCAAAGTATCTGATTCTGCAATAAAAAATAGGGGTACCAATTTAAGATTTTAAAAATTCCCCTCGCTCCATCCCAAGAGGTGGGGTGGGGATCGAGTTTGATATTATTGGATGGAGCTTTTACAATTATTAAGGACGTGTTTTTTCTTCCTTAGATCCAATGTGTATTTCTCGAGATATTTGACCGTTTCCAGACTTCTTGGACACCCAGTATATCTGAGTCAAGTGTGTTTCTGTTAGCAGATATAGGGTTTCTTAGAAAAATTAATAGAGTTTACTCTATATAAATGATTCAAAATAAATCTATAAAGACATTTACACAAAACTTCCTTCTTTATTTGGTACCTGTTATTTATGAATTATATCTTCTGTTGGATTATTAAACTGTATATATTTTATTATACTTGGAAGTTTCAAGTTTTCTTCCTGCTAATAATTACAATTATAATCCAAATATGCTTTATTCCATCGACTTAATTAATTTTTGGTGATCATCCAAAATATTTTCCAGACTTTTCTTTCCCTTGACGTTTGTGTTAATTGGTCAAATATTATGTTCTTTTGTTCATTTTGCTCATTAATTATTATTACTTGAGTATAGTAATCATAATAAATTAATTTTTTTCTTGAAATAGGCTTAGAATGTCATAAAACGTCGATATTTTAAATATGAGCGAAAAAATATTCTGTCTGTCTGTCGGCCGCTCTGTAACTTTTCTTGTGCGCACGTTTTTGCAGCAACAGTTTAAGATATTGACTTGAAATTTGGTACACATATGCACTATGGTAAGATCTGGAACTAGATTATATTTTGCGCCAATTCCAGTGAAGGGTTGGGGGTTAAGTATGGGTAAATAGAGGAAAAGTAGCAAATTAAGCTGCTAAGAATACAGTAACTTGGGATTTGGTGTATGTATCAGAAGCCAAAACCTCAGATTTTTTTATGTTATTTTCAACCACCCCACCTCTCCATTATTAAAGGGTTTGATAAAACAAAATTGAGATATTCACTTGAAATGTATTATAACGACATTTTGGAACCAATTTATATGTTGAGATGATTCCGTTGAAGGGGTGGTAGGTAAGTAGGAGTAAATAGGAGAAAATAACTAAAGCAAGCTGGTAAGAGAACAGAAACTTGGAATTAGGAGTATATACTAAAAGCCAAAGCCTCAGAATTTTTTATAATATTTTCAAACCTCCCTCTTCATTATTAAAAGGTTTAGGAAAATAAAATTGAGATATTGACTTGAAATTTGGTACAGATATGTATTATAACGACATATGGAACTAGATTATATCCTGAGATGATTACATTAAGGGGTTGGGGGTTAAATAGGGGTAAACAGGGGAAAGAAGTAATGCAAGCTGGTAAGAGTACAGAAACTTGGTATTTGGTGTATATACTAGAAGCCAAGGCCTCAGATTTTTTCATAATACTTTCTATGACCAATAATTTTTACCTACGTCAAGATGTTTCCTTTAAAGTGACTTGAATGGAACATCTGGATGTGGAAGTAATGATTCCTTAGGCAGCGGTGTTTTAAAGGTGTGTATCCCTATGTTTTCCACCAATAGTATATCCCATTTTAATTCGTTGACTATTGTCAGTATTATTATTCTGTGTGAAATAGTTATGTACACATAGCATCAAGATGCACAGTCACCACATCTTTCGACAGACATATAGATTAATGGAATTGAAAGACGTCAATTTCTGTATTCTACGTAGTCTGAGATTTGAGTGATTTTTCATGGTCAAAGTACTTCACGTCGATAAGCAAGGAGAGCAAAATGTGGCACATAAATTATACAGGTCAAATGGTTTTTTAAACCATTTTTAGGCCTTAGTCGTCGATTCTAGGGGCTGTCCCATAAAAACTAACGTCAGATTCGTATTCAGCGCATCGATTTGCTTAGGAATACGTAGGTCTGATCTAAATTTCAGAATTTTTTTTGTGGACCTATGTTATTTGAAACACTCAGATCAAACTTATTTTCGTTGATAAGATCAAAACGTTCTGCTAGGATGTTTCAAAAATGTAAATGGAGAGAAGAGGGCAGCTAAATTTAATAAAATTCCCTTTACCACTAGCATATATTTAAAATTTTAATAAAAATAAAATTTGGTGAACCGCTATGTTCGTCTCATCTTTGGCATTTTCCACATTCTCAAAATGTAGATTAGAGAAGGAAGACATGAAGGTGCATTCTTATCGAACCGCTTTGTAAATTATTAAGTTAATAACTTTACTACTCTTCTCGTACTCAATAATTCGAAAGATTATGATTTTGCTTTCATTGTAAGAACTGCACTAGAACTAGCACTATAGTTTCTCTTGTGTTACTCCAAAGGACGCAAAACTTAAACGCACTACACACATTAGACAATCCTCCAAATCCTATCCGGAAGGGCTTACACATATGAAAAAAATGAGGCAACTATTAATCCATTACATGCAAAATGTGGAGGCGGGTAGTCGAATTCAGTCAATGATAAACAATGTGACAAAGAGTCTTCAACACTAACATGATTTAGCCCGTTGTACTATCGTACCGATAAATTGTGTCAATAATTGCTTTTTCAAATTTTCTGAATAATTCTTAATGTGTGATTTGATAAATAATTTCAGGAGACTAAAGATCCTGTAATCTGTTAAGTTTTCTTGTTATTCTTCGGCAAGGGAATACTACGTACAGAAAGATATTCGGCAGGATATTGGGTAGCCTTATACATTATGGTGAAAAGTACGTGGGCTGCAATGTATTTTTGTGAAGTAGTATGATAAAATCTTATGGAATTTCATCGAGACCAGCAGATTTATTTACTTTTGACATGTGAACTACTCGTTATATCTCTGTTATTGTTTACCTGTTTGGAAACCCCCTTAGACCATATCCAGCTCATTTGTAATATTCTTTCTAAAAAATATTTCAGACTTCCACTTTATACTCAGATTACTTTAAATGCAGTAAATTATGTGTTACAGACATACATTGTTAATTTAAAATGTGGCTAATTACCTCGAATTTTTCATTATCCGTATTTAATTTTTTTATTCACTATATCTAATTAATTGTGTGTGAATAAATTCATGAATATTTCAATATTACTTGAAAGTAAAAGGTTTCAGCAATAAATAATAATCGTCAGGTTATTAAAATAGGAACAAATGATAGGGGTCTCGTGTTTGATCCTTGCGGTGCTATCGATTGAGCACCAGAATGGTTGGATTCAATCGCGTTATATGCAATGAATTAAATTAAATTAGATAGAGATGACATGAAATTGACAACAGGAGCTCAGTGAATCCGAGTTACTAAGGTTTCTTAAAATTAGCGTCACGTTGCCACCAATAAGTGAGTTTTAGAATATTGGATGAGCTTGAAACCCCTGATCAGTCACTGAAGATGAAGTAAATTCCACACATATCAAGCCACTACATTCAAATACTATTGTCCATACAATTTTCGCTAGTCATGTTAGCATAATCATGGAAATTCATTTCATTTCAGATACATACGTTTTTTTTTCATTATAAAGAGGTTTCTGAGCATTTGGCCTGATTGTGAAAGAAGTCGAGGAAATTTAACACAAAAGTAGGCCAAACTATCGAAAACCTGTACAGTAAGGCCGATCAATAAGCGGTTTTTTGCATTCGATTCCTTGATGCATTTATTCAATTTGTTACCTATTTTAATCTTATACAAATGGGGAATTGCACTTGTGCATCGAAAAAATACATTTTGTGTGCAGTTTTTGAGGTAATTAAAAAAAATCATTATTCAATAATCCATGGTGAAAATTAGCCCAATTTGGTTACTTGGGGGTTTTTGGGATCACTGATCATGAATATAATGTTCAAGAAGTTCCTCGATGTACCTAGTAGGAAGTCCTTATGTGAAGCTCACCCCCTTAGTTCTTTTCTATATTTGCTCTGAAATCCAACCACAATCTTTACTCGGGTATAAAAAATGTCGGGATCTTTGTTGTTCACCGCGCCGACAAAGGCACCGGTATTTTTTATACCGACAAGAAGTTTAGGATAAACTATAGTTTGCCATCGAGTAACTCGCAACCAAAACCACTGACGTGTTTATGGCACAACGTATCACTAACGGTATATCAATTATTTAATCGAAGGGAAATTGGTATTTAAAGCTTAAATTCCTCTCAAAACAGAGTAATAAAATAACAGTATATTTGTTTGCGTTAATGATGAAAATTTTATAACTGAATTGATAGCCGTAGTTTTAATAACTCATTTAAATTTTAATTTGTTTTAATGTGAGATATATGGGATATCATGCGTTCATTAATATATTTAATGCATGAACGTATGGAACCGATATTTAATGAATTTACCATTAACACTATTATTACTGCATTTCATTAAAACAGAATAACTTTAAAATTTCACACTATTCGATGAGATAAGAAAATGTCCCTTTATGCCACGATGCATATTAATGCACGTAGCTATACTCTGTTTCCTTTAGGGCATGTTTAACCTCCACCGCTTGCATACGAAAAATCATGTAATCGTAAAAAATTACTCTGCAGTTCTAATTCCGCTTCTGAGTTTATGTAAATTAGCATAATAGCATGATATCATCAACCTTCTGAATAAAAAGTCTGCCGAGAGTAAACTTCTTTATGATATTCTGGCCATTTTTAATCTACATCAAATAATAGTGGATCCAACAAGAATCACAGAGAACTCAGAATCACTCATTGATCTTGTGATTACAAATGCTAAATAGCTTATTTATGACAGTGGTGTTATGTGCTGTGAACCAATAAGTACAGATCATGAAGCAGTATCTTGTACTATTAATTGCCCTAAAATAAATGAGTAGGCAAGAACTGCATGGGTCAGAAATTTTAACATCAATCTGGTCCAGTTTGCGCATATCTCATCTGTTGAATGAAGTGCTCTCTATCACGAGCCTGATATTAATGAAAAGGTAAATATTTTTAATGGTGCCTTTCTAGAAGTATTTGATAAACACTGTCGATGTCAGACAATTGTAATAAAAAACGATACTCTCCATGGTTAACTCCGAATTTGAGACAAATGATTAAACTAAAGAACAGTACCTTCCAGAGATACAGAAAACACAACTAGCACATCACAAAAGATATTACTTAGACCTTAAACATATTGTGAATACAGTTATTACCAATGAAAAGAACGCCTATTATAATTACGAAATGGAACAGTGTGGTAAATATAGTAAACTAATTTGGAATAAGGTGCAAAAACATAAGGTTATTAACAAAAGTTATACTGAAATACCCAATACCTAACTTGATCAACGACCATTTTCTAAATGTATATCTAAAATAACTGTCAGCCCAAATACTTTGAACCACTTTTTACAGAGTCAATACAACATTAATGAGCCCTTTAAGATCAGTTTAATTACACCATCGGATGTTCTATCCTGTATAAATGACTTAAAATAATGCCATAGGTGCACATAATATCTTTGCTAAAATGCTAAAGCTGTCATGTCAGTACCACGTTGTTTAAGTCCGTTAACAACTATAATCAATTACTCTCTAGAAACTAGCACTGTACCCCACTTATGGAAAATTGCGATTGTAACACCTATCCCTAAAAAAGATAATCCAACCGTAAATTATTTGAGACCCATTAGCATCTTACCTGCTCCTTCTAAGATATTAGAGAGTAGTAAATAGTCAGGTTATCGACTATCTTAACAATAATAAAATCTAACTTGCTAGTCGAGATTCGGGAAAGGTTTTAGTTGTACTACAGCACTTCTCAAGATTACCGATGATATAACAAGGGATTTTGATAATGGCCAATGCACACCACTAGTCTTAATTGATATGTCAAGAGCGTTTGACTCAATTAATATGGAGCTGCTTCTTGCAAAACTATCTTTCTACAAAATTACGAATGTCGTATTGAACTGATTCTCCAGTTATCTTCTAGAGCCGTCAAATTATGTAAACAAGGCGAATTATTCTTATCTGATTTTAAAACAACCCTAACAGGCGTCCCACAAGGGTCAATTTTTGGGCCGCTACTATTTTCAATCTATACAGCAGACATTTGCTCAGTAATTCAAAATTGCTCAGTACACATGTATGCTGACGATCTACAGATTTACTTAATTTCTCGGTAGATACATTAGAATCCAAATCAAGATTTACAACATGTGTATCAATGGGCTACAGATAATTTATTGGGAATAAATCCTATAAAATCTCAAGCAATTATGTTTAGTCGGTCTGGTTTCGACACTAATAATTTCAGTATTAAGCTGAACAACAATACAATCGAATGGAAAGAATCTGTCTAGAATTTGGACTTGATTATGGACACTAAATTAAACTTTGATAAACATGTCAGTAATGTTTGCCAATCAAGTTTCTTCAAATTAAAAAGTATTTATGAATTTCGGGATAGCCTACCAATCAATATCAACAATGTTGATGTTATCTAGCATATGTGTAATATCGATTGCCAATTACTCAGATATCGTCTGTGAACCTTACTTAACAGGTTTTAATACATACAGATTACAAAAAATACAGATTTCTTGCTTAAGATTTGTGATGTCCTTACCAAGATTAGAGCATACTAGCCATAATATCAGAGCATCATGTTGACTTACAATGGAACAGAGAAGACTCTTACATCTGAACTGCCTGATACATAAAATATTAAAAACTCACAGTCCGACATACCTACGGAAATTAATGACACGTCGTTGAGAATTTCATAATGTAGAAGTTAGAAACAACAATATGGTGTCTATTCCCCAGCACAAGATAAAGTTTTATAAAAACGGTTTTAGTTATCAGGCAGCTTATATTCTTAATAATATGAGGCGATTACAAAATGATACAGTAAGCGCTGCCACGCTCAAAAGGCAGGCCAAAAACTGTATACTTCTTATGTGATAGCCAGTGAACCTTCTAATGTTTTATTATTCGACGCTATAATATATACTGTTTTATTTATTTTTGCCCTTTTAACTGTCCCTATAATATTAATATTAAGTAAATGTCAAATTAGGTGTTGTGTGTAGTGAAAACACGCTATGCGGTATATTCCACCTTTTGTCTGCAAAATTTGTTTTTCTGACAATAAATGTGTATTTATTTATTTATATATAAGTATATTTGTATTTGAGGCTCCTCATGTATAGACAGTGTATTTTACACTACTGCACATTCACAGAAATCAGCTTATCTAGGAAGCTAGAGTCCTGTTTGGTTTAATGAAATAAGCATATATATTGTAACCAGGCAAGAATCTCCAATAGTCGCCTTAGAAAATATATTTTTGTACAGGTATCCGCTTCATAACAGACTTAACTCAAATGTGAAATAAAATAAAGTATCTGTATGTATGTATGCGTACGTGCGTGTAAATTATTTCGGTTGGGTTCATTTCGTGAGTAAATTTACTCACGAAATGAACATTTCGGAAACATTTAGAAAAATCTGAACAATCATTAATATATTAAATTTTATCAAGTAAAAATATAATTGTTCAACACTAGGACGAAAATTATTTTCGGGTATAAACGTGACTATCACACATGTACTAAATCAAGTACAAATACATTAAATATAACTTTTACCAATGACATTAAAACCTCTTGTACCAGCATCTCCCAGCCTCGTATTATTTTCAAGAATCTCTCGGCCGTTTACCTTATAAATTAATAATTCACGAGCTAAGCACATTACAACCAATGAAAGCCTTGCGTTTCCCAATACGAAAAAGAATGATTTCAGAATTGCTATTTGATTTGTATGTTTGTAACATTTTTAAGTAGATAGAAGGACTTTTCTATATTTTCAATCACGTTTACATATGGACAGAATACATTTCAATTAAATTTTAACTTTGTTTTAAATGTAAAATAATGCTTAGAGAAAATTTGTTGACAATTATATCCCACACATTTATTACATATGTTAAATCTTGGACGTTTCACGAAAAAATGAGCTATACATGTGTTTTCTTTCCCCTTTTACGGACGTGAAAAGCATGTATTTCATGTACGAGCGAACCACATATGATTTATTTCCCTCTTGACAAGAAAAACGCTTAATATGATAAATTACAATACAGCTGTAAAATAATTGGATACATCGCATTTAATAGAACCTTATTATATTTTTATTGTATAAATTCGCAATAAAATAGAAAGAATTATGGCGACCAATACCCTACTCTTTTATTCTGAGGCATAATTTATAATAGTCTACGTAAGTCTAGCAATAAACGAATCTTTAAGTTCCTGTAAATAAGACATCCATTTTAATTGATTTATTTTTAGCGAGTTTAATATTCTCTTTTGTTTTCTCAACGGAAACGTAAAATAAAACTGGTTTGCTCTTCGTTTTTAGGGTGAACATTTTATTGCTGAAATCAAGATTATAAATGGCAAATATAAAATTTCCCATTAGTCCTGGAGTCAACTCATAGAGCGTGTCAACTTTTAAGTGTTATGGTCTGGCTTTACTACACACGTACGTGTGCCTAAAAAATTAGTCCCGTGATCTGGATTATGACGTTTTCACATGATTTAGATTTAAAACAACTGTGCTGTTCTTCGTTACTTACTAGTAGGTATACAGGATGTCTGCAAATGTTTTGCATGATGGTAGGTTTACCCACAAGAAATATAAAATTCAATCTATTCAACTGAAACCTATTATTTTATTTAAAGTTAAGTATAAATGTAAAGTATAAACAGAAAGCTTAAATCGCAGGAATATTATTCCCACTTCTCATGTTATTGATATGGGTTTTACAGTGTTGCCACTCTGCTGATTAAGAGTGACCAGCCTTACCATTACCTTGTTACTATATTTAAAAAAAAATGTAGTATAGGTTTTGCATTTTCCGGTGGACCCTCGAAACCCGAAAGAAACGTCTGATAGAAATGAAAGTCATCTATTGACTCGAGAGCGAATTTAGAAAACTCCGTCCGTCGGTCAGTCGGCCTGTCTCACAGTGGTCATTTTAATTATTCTAGGAAATAATAAATAGCGGTGTGAAATTTATTTTTCTAAATCATGGTATAACTGATTTGTTTAAGATTAACTGATCAATAACTTAATATGGAGCCCTTACCTATGATATGTAAAGAAAGAAAGACAACAAATACATCATTAACATGTTTATTTCTCGATCAAAACTTTCTGGTTTTATGTTGAAATAAATTTTAATTTATATGTAATATAAAACAGTGTTAGAGAAATCTAATAATGAATATCACTATTACCAAAGTGTTGGGAACTTAGTCTATGAAATACAGTTTAATATTAATAATAATAATAATAATAATAATATACGACTTGAGGAGAGAAAAAATAATTACACAGTATAGGGCGAAGTTTAAATAATATTATCTATTCTTGCACATAACCCTAGATATATTCGATGTCAGAATCGTCAGAATCATCAGGATCACGATTTGTCGGTTGCAAAGTACTCACAAATTGTGGCTCTTTTAGCAATTGTAAAACCTCTTTAATCAATGGTTCTTTGTGTGAACGTTTTCCTATGCACTGTGATAATGACGATATAAGAGGGTCTGAAGAAAATAAAAGAGCATTTAGCAAATCTCGCATGGTTTTTTCCCTGAAAAATTTCCTAGTATAAAATGCACGATATAATCTAAAATGTTTGTTTCGAGATTCTAATGCTTCCTCTGAAAACATTCCAATCGGAAGAGCAGCTGCCTTGATTATATCAGAGCCATGTGTACGGTGGAGGCTCGAAGGCATATAATACCACGAGTAAAGTTGCACATACATTTTAGCGGTGTTTTTTGTGTAATTGGCGAATGCTTCTGTATTGATGGCATACCCACACGATATTGTTAATAATATTACGTATAGATGTTTTAGAAAGTCTTCATCTAGGCCTGTTATTGAGGAAGCCAGAGAATACTCGTGGAAGAATCTTCGGGCAGTGTTGCCATCGTTTGTTGTTCCATAGCCAGGCTTGGGTATATCAATCAGTACATTCATCTCTTCTTTTAACCTATTAATTATTCTTGCCTTCCTTCTTTCAACTTTTTCCTTATCATTTTTACCACGGACTTGCCACTTATTTAATTCAAGACGATAAGAAATATGTAAGCAGCATTCTAGACACCTTATCCACGCATGAAGATTTGAAATCCCATAATCAAATAAATGTGATGCAGGTTGGAGATTCCAAATTTTGTCAAGCTGATTCATCATCTTGGGAGTTGCTCCACAGATACCACACGTTTGCGTAGATGCATCACTGATGACTCCAAATGTCTTGCCATCAATCATTGTCATTTTAAATTCATGTTTCACAATTATTTCATTGTTTAGTGAGACACAAATTGTTGGTTGGATTTCCTTTATTTGATTTTCAATGTTGCGGATTTCCCTTTTTGCCAATTCTGTGGTTTCCTTTTCAAAAATTAACTTAATAGGTCTACAGTACCTCGTAGATGATGGACGCGGATTCTGCCATAATATAAGCTCATTTTCTGTGCGTAGCTGTAGTGGAACAAGACATACAGCAAACAAGTTTGTGTCACTTTAGACTGACTACCCTCACCGCTAAACCTTTGTTTGTAGGTGGACTGGCCTGCACTACCGTCACATCCCCATTTATATAGAAGAGTCGCACCTTGTGACAACTCTGACATTCTTTGGCTAAAGACATCATTTTGTACTTCTACGATTCTACTTGCTGTATGATTTACCAGTGCTTGCAAGTTAACTTCTGCTGATATATCTGACACAATAATCTGTTCTTCCTGTGGATAGCATTTCTTTCTAGTAGAAAATTGTAATTAGGATATATATTTGCATTTCTAGACTTTGCTCCGGACTGCATTAATATATATGAATTCTTTGTATATCGACCATCTACATACAATGCCAGGGCTTCCTCTGGAGTATATTTGATAGGTAATGAAGTTGGTGCCTGTAAAGTCTTTTTTATTCTAGTTGCTCTGGTGGGAGAATAATCTGAAACTTGTTGGATCATTTTAGCAGCATCTCGACGTCCAGACATTTCAAGGCTTTTGCGAGCCGCAAAGGTCAACTCTTCCCTGGAATAATTTTCCAGCAAAGGTGCAATTTTTTGTCTTTTACTTTGGTCACTGAGCTCACCAAAATCTTTATGAGGTCGGCCTTTTTTGGCATGTGATGAAGTTTCTCCTCATGTCTGGGCGGCGGTATTTTCACAAAAAAACATTATTTTTTCATCAAGCCATTGGTGATGTCTAGCTTCAAAAACTTTTAAGGTACGTTTACAATCCTTCCACATTTTCGCAGTTTTGCTATTAAAACTGCTCACAATTTTTTTAATTTTGGAATATTTTTTTTCATTTTCACACTCCATTAAACCCAGTTTGTCGAAAGCATAAGTCAAAACTGACGAATTTTTTCTTTTTGCTACACTTTCTTGACGCCAAATGCTGAACAGGTCTCTCCTCAATATCGACATGATACCTAAAGAGATTAAATATTTTAGTTACTGGCACTTCTTTGCAGCTAGTTTTAAATTTAGTGAGAAGCTAATAAAAGCACCTAACTAAGAAAAAAAAATTACTAAAAACAAATACGAACACACGTAGTGCAAGTCAATTTAATTACACGTAAAGAGAGAAAAAATTTATAAGTGGAAGGATTTGCAGTACGTAATTTTCTACAATTTGTTAAGAAACAATAGTAGTATTTATGATATAAATTGCATATACAAACCTTTAACTCAGTATTTAACACAAAAAATTAAGAATCGTAAAACACAAACAGCCACTATAGACTTTATTGTAAGACGCACGAAGCACGACTGAATTAAAGTAAATATTTACCCTTATATTTGACACATGTTTATACCACTATAATTAATAGGCGCCTTCACTGATTTAATTTATTTTTACAGCACATATGATATAACCATATCTCTTTGGAATAAAATTAAAATAAACGAATTTGGTGAAGTTAGATTTTTAGTATTATTAATTCCTAGAATAATTAAAATGACCACTGTGTGTCTGTCGGTCTGTATGTCGGTCTGTTTGTCGGTGTGTCTGTCGGTCCTGTCTGTCTGTCTGTCTGTCACGCCCAGTCCCCCTAATCCGTTTTCGGCTCTCGATGAAACTTGGGTGGTTAATAGGAGCTCTTTAGAAAACCTTAACTCCGGAAGCTCGGCTCCGTTCGGAAACCGGAAATACCCGATATAGATGTTTCGAGTTTTTCGGGAAAAATTGAATGACTCGGCAACGGGTAGTCGGATCGAGATATTTCTAAAAAGAAATGGTGCCGCTAGCAAAGCTCTACAAATAAGTATACCAGAGGCTATGTCGAAAAACAAATGAAAATTGAATTTTTGTTTGCAAAAACTGGTTTTCTCGAAATCGGGTTAGGAAGCACGATAACTGTCCAGAATATTGATTGATTTCGAAGAGACTTAGTGGGATCGAAGGTATACGGCCACAAATGAAGCTTATTGCTGGCGGCCCGAATCCGTTGACTGCAAGTATTTTTTCCAGGGCCGAGTATGATTTTCCAAAGAAATTAATAACTCCCGAACCGAAGGTCCGATCTTGATTTTCAAAAATGGCAATTGTAGGGCTCAATTAGGTCTATTAGTTAACGTTTGTGAGAAATTTGATAAATCAAGAGCGAATCTAAAAATCCTGGAAAACTTGATTTTTTTGACAAATTCTACAAATTCCGAACAGTTTCCTAATAAAAATCGAAAACTAATTATTCCGTCGATCAATTTCTATAATCAGTAAAAGGCATGGAACTTTTTGGACAAAAAATCTGATATAGAGTTTTTTCAAAAAATTTAAAATAAACGAGTTATTTACGAAAATGCATTCCATAGAATTATTTTAAAAAATATTACAAATTGATAAATTCTCCGTGCGATATTGGTGCAAAAAAAAAAAAATGTTATATTTAAAATATCATCATTCATTTAATTATTTTTATTTACTAAATAAAAATAGAACCGATGCCCTTTCTGTGTTTCAGAATGTAGTTAGCCTTTACTTTAGTCAATGCAAAAAAAAAGATAAATAAGACGTCAAAATGTACCGAGTCATCTTGCATCCCGCTGCTGAAAATGTACTAAATCATCCCAACAGTGATAAAAAGCATATCGCAACAGGGATAAAAAGCATATCAAAATGTAGTTTTTTTAGCACTAACTGGAATTTATTACAAATATCTCGGTATAGCCATTTTGGCACTTTCTCACAAACATCACAATCCATTTGGAGTAAACGGTCCCATCCTTTTTAATTACTGGCACAGAACATTAAACATCGAAGCGATAATACTATTTTGTATTAGGTAGGTGTGAAATAATTCTACTGCAAAACACCCACATCGACCAATTTCTGCTGCAGAAAATGTATTTTAATGATGACAATGAAAATAAGTTTTTGTTTGCTTTAATGCCATTTTTTTAACTAGTGCCAGTAGTTAGATTAATAGAGGTTAATTTAATTTCAATAATATTCAATTCATGATCTCGTCCATCACGCCGAGTTATGTTCCTTTTCAATTAAATAATGCAAGGCTGAGAACACATAAAACGTGTCTTCGGGTTGCCGACGCCGACTGAGGTGACTTTCTTCTGAAAGATTTCTTTTTTATTTCATCTTGTGGATGTAATTATGCGATGCACATAATATGGCGGGAAATGTGGGTCGTAAAGTGCTCGAACTTGACTTAATTTGACCGGCGCTACTGACCTAGTCAATATTATAGGTGCTATTGTCTGATCCTAGCAAATGAGGTCCATCATTGTATAACATCATTTATATTTTATCTGCTGGATAAAAACAAAAACGATGGGAGTCGATGGAATGACTGGGGCACCTTTTATATCTATTATAATTTAAAAACCTCTATTAAGCACTTCTCGATAAATTTATGCTTGTTTTTGTTAAGTTTTTTACATTTTTAGAGATAATTAAAATGGTTAAGAATTAAATGAGCAAACGGAAATTATCTTTATATCATGCAGGAAAATGAAATCGAAAAAACCTGCTTAAGTAAATTGTCAATAAATAAAATTATAGTACAAATATGAGAAGAAGGTTTTTGTGTAAGTTTAATTTAAGTATCGACTGATCAGGGGGCATGGTGCGGAAATGATAGGATTTTCAACGGGATTGGGGGTTTTGTGTGTCGTGGGTTTTGTGGCGTTGGTTATTGTCACCGTCTTCTGTAGAAGTAGAAGTATGGTGACGTCAGTTATGTTCGTTGTCAAAGCCGATAGCTGAATTTTGGTGGCAAAAAACTTTTGAGAAGTCTCGTCGATATAATCGAGGATCATTTGGAAACCCCTCGCCCTGTGGAGTTCAGCTATCAGCGTATACCGATCGGCGTTCGTGAGTAGTCGTATTAGTTTGTTTTAAGTCGTCTGTATCCTCTTGCATTGTGTGGCAGAAAGGTTATTCCATGCAGGACATGCGTAGGTCATTAACGGTCTAAAAATAACCTTGTATAACGTTAACTTGTTTTTGATGGATAACCTGCTCCGCCTGTTAACAAGAGGATACAGTTTGTTAGGTGCTGCATAAGTACGGTTGAGTGTCTGAGTCACAAGGGGAGCGAAAGACTGTCGTTTGTCCAGGGTTACCCCCAGGTACTTGACCGTCTTACACTCCTCAATTGTCTGCCGTCGATTGTAAGTTTGTTGAAAGTTTTAATGTTAGTGAATTTCCTGTTAAAGTTAATTGTCTGAGTCTTGTTATTGTTAATTTTATTCTTCCATTTTTGGAAGAATTGTTGTAGGATTTGCAGATGATACCGTACTTTCTGCGTTGCGGTCTGCGCATAGAATGACTGTGCATAAAGCACAGTATCATCTGCATATAGGAGGATGTTGGAATTGGGGTAGGATGGGACGTCTGAGGTGTATAGGTTATACAGGAGAGGGGGAAGGATTGCCCCCTGGGGGACACCTGCCGATAGGTTTTTTTTGCATGAGTACGTATTGTTCACACAAACTGTAATGTGCCTACCCCTAAGAAAGGATTTAATTAGGGCGAATATGTAATTGGGCAACCCCAGGATGCTGCTCAATTTGAACAGCAGCCCGTTATGCCAAACGGTGTCGTAAGCCTTCTTTATGTCGAGGAGCAATAAAACTGAGCACTGTTTTTTATTATATGCGTGAAGCCAAATTGTATATTCGGTATCAGCCGATGTTTGGCTACTATTAAATGCAATAGGCTGAGAATAACCCTCTCCGTTAATTTGGAGTGAGTATACAGCAGACATATTGGCCGGTAGCTTGCAGTGTAATGTGGCGGTTTTTTTGGCTTCAGAATGGGAACGATGATGCCTAACTTCCAATATTTTGGGAAATACTGCAGTCGGAGGTTAGAGTTGATGATTATTTGGCAGATGGCTTTATTGTAAAGGTTTTGAGGACGAGGTTAGGAATAGTGTCGGGACCGGGGGCTTTATTGTTAGGAAAAGTCTTGAGTATTTTTTTAATTTCTGTGGGGTTGGTTAAAATTTTTGGCAATTTGTTGGGAGTCGTCGTTGTCGCGTGCGTAACTTGGTCATGAAAGGGTAAGCTGTTAGGGGTGGTAGTGTTTGTACATTGTAGGTGGGTTGCCAAAATATCGCATTTTCGACGTCTTCGTTGTAAGTTATACCATTTTCTATTAAAGTGGGAACAGCGGAGAAGGGCCTCTTGAGCAGGCGAGCCATTTTCCATAGTTTTATTTTCGATTTTTGCTGAAAAAAATCTATTACTGGCGCAATATAATAGTAATTAGTTCTAAAAGTACGCAAAAAACTATTAATTAAAAAAAACTAATAATTTTCTATTGAACTTCATGTGTCCAGGATGCGTAGTTAGAATGCGCCTTTCGTGGAGTTAGTGTCCATGTTATCTTGGTATACAAAGGTGAAAACTTATAAACGAAAATAACTGTATTAATTGTATTATTACAAATAAAAACATATTATAAATTAGTTCCAAAGGTAAAAATAAACTGGTATAAGAAAAACATTAAATTAAACGTATTGTCTTATGCTTGTCTCTGAATTATTTGATTGACTATCAGTATCACTCCTTTCATTTTTAAACGAAAAAAATAAATTGTCATGATCCATTTCTATTTCGTCATCATTATGATTTTGATTTTTTAAGTCTAAACGATGACGTATTACTTATAATGTCATTAGATGCTGATGAATATTCTGCATCGGAAAGTAATGTAGATTTTCCTATTGAAAGCTTGTCACTTAATTCTCCTTCATTATCTATAACACAATTTTCTTCGCAATTTAAGCATATGCTAATTGTAATATTTTCCAATAATACATCTAATAATTTAGAAAAGATATGGTCCACATATCTCCAACAAATAACCGGACTGCATGTGCCATATTGAACAAATTTAATTTTAAAATCCCCCATAGAAAGTTGATTAAAATTGGTGGCAATGGAGACCCCCTTGCCAGATGAAATGCTGTTGATAGAAACCATTTTCCATTTAAAAATAAAATGTTTCTCCACATATTCAATTTAGTACTAGCTTCCAAGTTATTATCGTTTAATAACTTGAGTGTGATTCATTTTCAAGTGTTATCTATCGTAACATTGGTAAAGACACTAACTACATTAAAAATAACCATTAGTTGTATATTATGAATCATATTTTCATACAATTTTTTTTATAAAATATTTACCAAGAAGAATAATAGAAGAGTCAAGAATGTCACAACTACCATTTAGGTAACGTGTCTGATCACGCTGTGCATTGCGTACGGTTCGACCCACAGCCTAATCGTTGGCATGGTCGGTGGATAATGACAGTTTGTGCACGTTTTTTAAAAAAATTGCACAGCTTCTGCTTTGGCTTTTGGGGGATTGTCTAACATGTTTGGCATGTGTGTGTAAATTAAAATTTGTCTGTTCTGACTTACCTAGGCTCATTATTGAGAATGATTATTAAAGACCGTATTTCCCTTTTTAATTTTGATTTGACTTCAGACTTTCACATCACTTCTGTTTCTTAATTAATTGTATCAACATAATGAAGAAAAAAAGAAAAATAATGCAATGAAATACAGCATCTTTTTCAAGCCGAGGCAATTAACTCGAAACGTTTTTCTTAAATTGTAGCAATAAATTGCTTACCACAATGTAAACAAAGTATTTGCATTTAATAGTGCCCTGAATGTAAATTTCTTCTCTTATTTTATTACAAATTGGATTTCTTTTGATAATGTCTGGTCGTAATGAAAAATGGAATTTAATTTCTTACATATATTTTTCGAATTGTTTTATAAATGTAATTTTACAGGATCTCTCGCTTTGTGCCTCATAAATATTCAGGTATATTTCTTATTAGTTCTTACAAAAGTCGAGGAATACTTGCTATATTTCCCGTCTCGGATTAATCTATTTAATACCACATTATGCAATTATACAGATTTCACGAAAATAAGATATAGTTCTCGTGAATTTCAAAATTGACCATGTGCTTTTGGCATTTGAACTTACATTATTTCCAAAACAAGCCAGACGAACACGATTACATTCTTATTATTCATAATGTTTTGTCAGACGTTTTGTGATCTCAGCGAATTCTAGCTGACTTCCTTTTATTGCATAGCATGCCTACCAACATTAGATAACCTGTCGTGGTTGTTTGTTATGTGCACGGACACACCAAAACTATATTTTATTGATTTCTTGGTAACATCGGACCAAAGATATCTAATATACAGGGTGTTATTAGTTTCATGTCATTAAAAAAAACTGGTAATAGGGACCGACTAGACAAACTAAAAACTTATATGACTTTTTTCTCTAGGGGCACTTTGAAGAAAACTGACTTAGGTTTAAAATTTGAATGATAAAGTGGGAAACATTTGAGAACCACTATCTCTCAGGATGAGTGGATGTTATAGATCCGAATATTAGAAATAATAAAAAACTGTATACCCGACTTGTGTTCTCGCCGAAGAAGTGCGGCACTTTGATGGGATTACTTGTACCGAACTTTTTATACCACTAGTTATGAAAATGTAAATAATTTCTTCTCTTTCGGTACAACGCAAGCATAGCATGGCCGCAGGGGTTTAAATAGGACTTGTCTACATGTGTTTTTTAATTTGGAACAAAGTTATTGTAGCTTTTATTCTCGTTTATAAGAATTTATAAAATTTAAAAGTGGTTTATTAACATTTGTAACATTGTGTTAAAAGCTTAAAAAATTAGTAATTATTTTATGAAATTGGAAAATGAACAGTTAGACGTCCGAGATACGATAACAGAAAATAGTCGTGTATTTTAAGTTAGAAAAAAATCTGATTTATTTAATGAATTGAGCGCATAATTTTTCCCAATCAGGTATCGAAAACTAAAAGTCGAGTCTTTGGTCTCTATGAAGATCAATGTAAACAATAATAAACACTGAACTGAACTTGTGGTATTTACCTTGTGAAACATCTTGAAAATAATTGTTAATTATAAATTAAACACTGCTTTTAGATGAATCAATTCATTCATCTAAAAGCAGTGTTTAATTTATAATTAACAATAATAAACAGATCGAAACAAGACAGCGAATACTAATAATAGTAATAATAATCGTAAAAAAATCCATTGGATTTAAATCGGGCGATCTAGCAGGCTATGGTACTGTCTTCCAGCAAATTTGGCAATGTTTCTTGCAAAAAATTTAAGTATACATTACCATTTAATTTAGCGAGTAATTGTATATGTCTAATTATTTCATTACCGCAAATTCCTACCAACAAATTAACGCTGAACCGTTGTTGAAAATGTCCCCCTCTTATTACACATCGATTTTCGTCTGCCCAATATTGCAAATTTTTAAAATTAAATACTCCATTTCCGGTAAAACACGACTCATCGGAGAAACACAGAACGTTTTAAAAATCCTCATTTGCCGAATGTTTTCTTAAAATGCACCTACCAAATTGAATTCGCTCTGCAAAATCTTGAGGTTCTAGTGCTTGGACACGTTGATAGTGACAGGGATGTAAGTTCATATCTCTCAATGTCCTCTATACCACAAAATGGGATATTCCCACACAGTTTGCGATATCGCGGGTGCTTAAAGTTGGATCCTCTTCTACAAATTCCAAAATTTGAATCTCTGCGTCAATTACCCTTTCTTCGCATTGTGGACCTCGTTATCCACCATATCCATTGAGACGACCTGTTTCTCGAAGACGCTGGTCAATACTAACAAATGTACGAGCACAAGGATGACGTCGATTAGGGAACCTTAAACAATAAAGCTTTTCCGCACCAGCTGCATTTCCACCACTTTCTACATGCACCAAGTGCATATCCGCGAGCTCTGGATAAGTGTAATCTCCCATAATGTCCAAAATCTGCATTTTAAAACACCACACTAAACTGTGAATTGACGTGATCAATAAAGAAAACAAAAAGAAAAACTTATGATGCCAGCAAATTTTGTCATCCAGGATATGATAGTCACCCCAAATAAAGCACTGAAATATTTAGGAGTGTGGCTAGACACGAAACTCACTTTTGCCGATAACGTAAACCAAACAGTGCAAAAAGTAGAAATAACTACAACAGCCCTATCGTGCCTAATGCCAAATATAGGAGGGCCCAGAGCATCTAAGAGGAAGTTGTTAGCCAGCGTGGTTCACTCACAAATGCTGTATGCTGCCCCTGTGTGGCATAGGGTAACGCAAAATAAAAAGCTCACGAGGAAACTAGCCAAAATACAGCGGCTTGTGTCTATACGAATATGCAGTGCCTACAAGACAGTATCAACAGAAGGGGTGGGGATTATAGCAGGTATCCCCCCATAGAACTTATGATCCAGGAAAGGTTGAAAATATACAACGGAGAAGAGAAGAGGGCCGATAAAACCAATCTCATGCATAGGTGACAGGAAAAGTGGACAATTGGCACCTACGGACGCTGGATCTGGCATTTAATACCAAACATTCATAGATGGATAGAAAGGCCATACGGAGAAGTCGTCTATTTTCTCACCCAAACACTGTCCGGACACGGGTGCTTTAGAAAATATCTATACGACCGAAGGAAAATTGAGTCAGAAACGTGCTCCTATTGTGGAGACATAGACGACGTGGAACATACATTGTTCACATGTCCCAGGTGCGAGGAGATCAGAAATAACTTCTCTGTGGAAGCAGGAAGCCCCTTCAACGCCGCTAACATGGTGGAAAACCTGACAACATCTGAGGAAACTTGGAAGATAGCATATAAGGCAGTACGGAACATAATAGAAACCAAAGAAAAGGAAAGCCGATAGCTGAAAACGTATTAATTTAATTCAAGCCTTTCTATTAAACTCTTCCTTTCTCAGTTTAACACGTGGCTCGATTCTGTAGATTGAATGGGTAACTGATTTTGAAGGAACTTGACCTAGGTCTTCAAACCTGTCCAGTTTCCCGGCTATTGCATGAAAACTAAACAAATAAACTCTAACACTTTAGTTTTACGATAAAATGTAGAGTAGCAATTCAAGTTAGGTAGAAACTATTCTTTCACGTGTATTCTAAAACTAAAGTCCTAAGCGGTTTTCCATGAATTCTGACAAGTAAACAGCCAAATATTTTGAAATGAAAATAAGACTGGTGCTTTTAAGTTATCAATTTTTGTTGTGTTCCTCAGAGGTAAGGTGTTGAGATAATCCAGATCAACAAATCAAAGGAGCCACATTTCAATAAGGGATGAAGGATATGGAAAGACAAGTACAAAACACATACCCCATACGTACTCTATTAAATGCGTAAATAAAATATAGTAGTCTTACTCTTTAAGAGCAGCATTAGACAAGTTTCAACTTGTCATCAAAATCGGTAATATAAGAAAACATATCTTAACTGAATTTACAAGACATTAACCAAATTTTACATTTTAGAATTTTTTTCTTAAGGAAATGGCTTTGGGAACGTAACCCGTATAGCCTCGACAAACTGTAGGTATTGCAAAAGCCATTCTGTCTATTCTAGTCTAATCGAAAAAGAGAAAGAAAAAAGAAGAGAAACAACACAAGGAATAAACAAGGACACACTCTTCACGTCCAGGGGCCTTTCAAGGCGAATTTATATAAACACACAAAGTTGGGGACGGTTGGTAGGTGTTCACAACATAGGGTTAAACAATAGGATATAATTCTAAACCTACGACAATCTATAGTTTAACTTTTATCAAATATAGGGAGTCCAGTACAATTTTACCCAATGGTGTTTAGAAATTTATTTTCTCAATAATTAATGCGCGAAAACTAAAAAAAGTTATACTGCTCAAATGTGGATCAAAATCCCTCTCGCAGGAGGTGCCATTGTCAAAGTACCTTTCTTAAATCGGGTAATTCATATTGTCAAAATTAAGAATTAACGTCCCTCTATCGCTCTGTAAAGCCCGCGAGCTAGAAAAAACACTTTTTACATTATTAGAATAATTCGAAAAGCAAGCTTTCGCTGATGGAAAATATACACGAGCCACTCTCCCCTACCGATCGAACTTTCGGGAACGGCGAACGTCTAGAGCGACTAGGACGCCTGGAGTCTTCGATTTTCGAACACTTCAAGAAGCTTTGATTTATCTTATATAAACCGATACGCACTCAACGTATTCAGTCGAGTCGAGGCAGTAAGTCAGTTAGTTCGGGATCCAGCCACGCGACAAAACAACAACAACCAAAGGCAAATTTCTACTCTAAAGTGTTAATATTCAACATAATTACATCAAACCCATTTAGTGATAAACAAATGTATTGTTAGAACGTGAATAGTAATATATCGTTATGTTGACTCCAAAAAATTTGACTTTTAATAATTCGTGTAAAATCGATACAGGGTGTTACTTTTTCGCCGAGCCAAGTAAAATTAATTCATTCAAAATTAAATTGTGTAGTGTTCTTGTGCGCGAATCTGACTGAAACGAAAGTCACGTTCGTGTTCATGGCGCCCGTACAACGTGGGGCTAAGAGAAGTAGCCGAGAAGAAAAGAACAAAGAAAGAAGAGGATAGTAGTGTGACTTACTCGAGGGGCTCTGAACTGAGTAGGGGTTTCAAAGGTAAGGCAAGAACACTACGTGAAGACCCATCGAAGGGCCAGAACTTCTCAAGTCCAATTTTCACAATATAAAGAACATGGAATCTTACGCAAACGTTATGAAAATGCTAGGAGAGGCAGCGGCATGACAGGGAATAGAACTGCCACACCTAGAAGGACAACTATCTTCCTCAGGGAGGGAAGAGGACCCCATACGACATATATTCCCGAATACTGCACAATCAGGTGAGTCGATTTTACATACATCGACCCCACAACGAGGGGAGCAAACAAATGTAAATATCGAACTAAGTCAAATCTTCGTGAGCATGGCGGAGGCAATCAAGCAGGCTATTGAAAACGCTACTACAAGTCCTGAAGGGAGCAAAATGGAAAAGGTTATGCAAACTATAAGGAACTCCCCTATGCACACTTTCCAAGGGCTGGATCACGAAAGTGCAAATATGTTTATATTTAATATGGAAGAACATTTTCGAAAACATAATATTACTGACCGAACAGAAAAATTAATAATGATTACGTCACAATTAAGAGGCCATGCAAAGGAATGGTATGAGCCATATACAAATTTAATATACGATTACGAAACGTTCAAATTGAGGCTGAGGCAGACCTTCGACACCATAGCGAAAAGGGCTCAGGCAGAACACATTTTGCATACAAAAATGCAAGGATATAACGAATCAGTTACATTTTTCATCTCTAAGAAAATAGCTTTATTTAACAGAGTAGACCCAACCAGACCACCTAAAGAGAAGGCGCACTGCATCTATAGACTACTACGCCCCGAGATAAGGGCACAAATTCGATTCAGTGATTTCGATACCCCCGAGGAGTTACTAACTGTAGCAGCAGAGGTAGAAGAGTATCATCTTCCGAGAAGCACCAATAATGACAATTGGAGAAATCGACCAAACAACAATAATTATAATAATAATAATAGTAACCGTGACGAGGCACGAAGACAGGCAACCAATACGACCACCAGAAATACGAACCAGAGGACAGCATCACCAAGGAAAAATACGCAAGAAAGCCGACCACCGACGACATGCCGATTTTGCGGAGGATGGCACTGGCAAAGAAATTGCCCACAAAATCCGTACACCACAGGGCAAAACCAACAAGTCAATAGGAGTCAGGAAAACTACCAAGGGGCCGGCGCCCGTCCCAGATCCAACAACTAAATAACGATTCCTCGGCGTCCGGCCCAAACAATATAACCAACCCGGCGACTCCACCAAATTTCGACAATGTCTCAAATATCTCTACAATTTTTCAAGAAAAACCGATAAATAACATAGCTACTCAGACTGATTCTGAGAATATTATGAACATTTCCACTATCCTAGAAAAAACAACGCTAAAAAACGTGGCGACGCAGACCGAAACTGCCCCGTTGTTATCAATGCAAAATTTACGAAAATCAAGACAATCACCACATATTAAGATCCTCGCAAACGGACAGGAAATAAACGCTGTTATTGACACAGGTGCGGAAAGCAACATAATCAGGGCAGGACTCGTCGACACCAGGCCTCAAATCAAAGACAGAAAATTGTTTGCAATGGCATGCGGAGGCCAAACAACAGAATCCTTGGGAAATACCATCCTAGATCTAGACATACAAGGTAACAAAACTCAGGGTGAATTTGAGGTAATTAACAAATTAAATAAAGATCTTATTCTTGGTACTCCATTCCTGGAGGACGAGGGTGTCCATCTAGATTACGAAAGGAAGTGCATGTATATGGGAAAAACGTTAAGGAAAACCGTATACTGGAACCAAGAAACTAGGTATACCCCCGAATCTCGACAACTCCACGAAAAAATTCGTATTCTACCGGAGGCTGAACAATTACGATACGAATTACCCCTGCAGGGCGAACTAGATATACCAGCCTATCAAGAGGAACGGGACGAGCAAGAAGAACAGACCCCGGAAGAAAGAACAGAAGAGATAAGGGCAAACCAAGCAGAATATCAAGAGAGGTATTCTTCGCCAAATGATAGACCTGAGGTTACCTTCGAAGAAGGACAGGAAGTAATGGTAAAAGCCCTTTGAAAGAAACCGAATGTATTCTTACCCTCTTGGACAGGCCCACATCTAATAACCAAAAAAGTATCCGACGAAGTATACGAGGTCCGACGCGGGAACAACACTTACCTGGTACACGTAGACGATATCAGGCCCCCAGTCGCCGGAAACGAACCTCCTGAGCAGCTGGATACCGATGAAGAAGTGGATCCCGATTATGACGACTTAAATGACGAAAATCCTGAAGATGATTTCCCAGATCGTCCCGAAGGCCCTGAAGAACATCCCCCTGATGATGACGATAGAGACGATGAAATCCTATTACCTGCCTCAGCGCATCTACCTGCCTTAGCGCATCTACCTGCCTCAGCGCATCTACCTGCCTCAGAGCATCTACCTGCCTCAGCGCATCTATCTGCCTTAGCGCATCTACTTGCTTTAGCGCATCTACCTGCCTTAGCGCATCTACTTGCCTCAGCGCATCTACCTGCCTTAGCGCATCTACTTGCCTCAGCGCATCTACCTGCCTCAGCACACCAAGAAAATTTACCTGCCTTAGCGCATCTACTTGCCCCAGCGCACGACGAAAATTTGCCTGCTCCAGCGCACGAAGAGAATTTGCCTGCCCCAGCGCACCAAGAAAATTTGCCTGCCCCAGCGCACCAAGAAAATTTGCCTCCCCCAGCTCACTATGAAAATTTGCCTGCCTTAGCTCACGAAGAAAGCTTGCCTGCCCCAGCAAATAAAGAGAAAGTAACCGTATCCACTCCGGCACCCGATGAACCAACCACCTCCACGAGGCCAACGCAAACACATGGAGAGACGAACAGACCATATAAACCAAAGCAACGACGAGCAAGATTGGTCATCATGGACCTCTAGAAATTGTATCCTTCTTTTTAGAATCACGTTTATTTTTCATTATTGTACATATCTTAAGTTTTAGCATTGTATAACTTTTAGTTCTTATTGCTTATAAAAAACGTTGTAAATATCTTAAGTTAAATACAATTGTATACTTTAGGTTTTCAAACACTCAATCGTAGAAATTTGCCTTAGAAAACGGGGGGAATGTCAAAGTACCTTTCTTAAATCGGGTAGAATATACACGAGCCACTCTCCCCTACCGATCGAATTTTCGGGAACGGCGAACGTCTAGAGCGACTAGGACGCCTGGAGTCTTCGATTTTCGAACACTTCCAGAAGCTTTGATTTATCTTATATAAACCGATACGCACTCAACGCATTCAGTCGAGTCGAGCCAGTAAGTCAGTTAGTTCGGGATCCAGCCACGCGACAAAACAACAACAACCAAAGGCAAATTTCTACTCTAAAGTGTTAATATTCAACATAATTAATTACATCAAACCTATTTAGTGATAAACAAATGTATTGTTAGAACGTGAATAGTAATATATCGTTATTTTGACTCCAAAAAATTTGACTTTTAATCATTCGTGTAAAATCGATACAGGGTGTTACTTTTTCGCCGAGCCAAGTAAAATTAATTCATTCAAAATTAAATTGTGCAGTGTTCTTGTGCGCGAATCTGACTAAAACGAAAGTCACGTTCGTGTTCACCATACGCCTCCCTTTCTAGATTAATGTCTTCGAAGGAGTAGCTAGAATTCAAAGGAAGTGAATGCAGCAGGTGCCACTTTCGTGATAAAAAATTCCAATTTTAAATTAGAATTAGTACTTGTAATGAAATATATTCTTTATAGGATTTTGCAAACAGCAGAAAAGAACTAGAGAACTAAAATATAAACTAGGTCCAAGATCTGCGAACATGCTTGGGAAAACGGTTACTCGGCAAAAATTTTAACAAAGGAGGCAGATAGCAAAACAAGAAAAATTAAAAAATCCGCGATAATATTATTCAATGAGGATAGATGCCTGTCGAATTGTTCCGTAGATGTCTGTACAACTTGGGTGACAATGTTAAAAGAAGAACTTCACAAACTTAACATTGAATAAAAAACTAAAAAAATCTGATAACTATATCAACAGTTCTATGTAAATAGTAAGTATCTATGGATATTGAATATAACAAACATTCTTAGAGCTGTGTATTTATCATACATAGCAAAGATTTTTCAAAAAAGCCCTGAAAAAGGAAACAGATTAGATTACCCAAACATCGGCGAAATATTTAATTCCAAGTTTTTATGCTTATTTGTGTTATTTATTTAAAAAAAGCAACCTCTAACTGATCCTTTGACGTAAAAATCACAGGCGTAGAGGTTATTTACCAGTAACATACTGGTAAATTGTGATATTTTGTAGATTCCCCGAGCATCACTTAAAAAGAAAAAATACATGTGGCAGGAAGTTCCGAAGAATTGAATAAGAAAAAAATTAAGATAATGCCACAAATAACATTTAGACAATATTTTACAAATAATTTTTATAGTTTTTATTTTTTTTTTCTGCTGTTTGCAAAATCCCATAAAGAATATGTTTCATTACAAGTATACGCAAACAAAAAATTATTCGCTTTTAAACATAGAACTAGTACAGTTTCAACATTTTTTCTAAAAGTTCATTATTACGCTTAATATGAATTCATTCCATATTTATGAACTCTGTATTATAGTAAAAGTGAAAGTAATAATAGCGGCAGAACCCACAATATTGGCTTTGATTCATTTATAAATCATGAGCACAAGCAAGGTAAAACAATGTCAGTCTTCTGCATTATGATATATTACAGTTTAAAAATAGTAAATATAAAAGTTATTCCAAACATTGTAGCCTGTTGATAGGATATTTTTCTCAAGGGTGTGCTAGTTGTGTATAACACGACTTATAATAATTTTATGTTACGGTGTAGGGAATTTTCAGATATAATGCTACGTATATTTCATACCTACATTTCCACTATATCTAACGAATGTGTTGGTGTTTCGTATACTATGTAAGGTAAAGCCACCTCCACAGTTCATGCAATTCATTGCTGAGAATATATCATAAAAGTATAATGCTAAGACTAAGACGTCAGTATCAGACGTTTCTCATCTGATGTGTTATGGAAGATGTTAAGGAGATCAAATACATTGTGCTAGTATAACAAACGCTAACGCAGAGCGTTATGTATGTAGCACTAACATATATATTGTATGTTATGCGTTATCAACAAGCTGTTCAGCTTATGAAATATTGAATGTAGTGTACATTTATCTTTAACCTTTCAGGGGTAACGCGGTTGCATTTGACATAAGTGGTTAGTTACATAGGCCTGTGATATAACATAAAAATAGTACACATGGCATTAAAATCATTGCAATAAAGTGAAATTATTCATCGGTACCTGCAGTATAGCAGTCCCTGTACAGGCCAGTTAAATGCTCTAAACACATATGTTTTTTGCACCCTTCACGTAGGAATCTAGCTTTTCTATTTTTTTTTTACTAATACAGAAAGCACAGAGTCCGTAAGTCTGATTTTACACAGGTTGATATTCGTAATCTCTAAAAATTTGGACCAGTCTCATACGAATTGATCTTGGAATATTTTCCGTCTTCAAATATGTTCTTCAAGAAGTGCAAGTCCCAAATCCTCCAAAAATTTCCTTCTAGGAATCTTTGTTTTTTTGTTAGGTTTATAAATAACACAGGAATTTATCCCAGCTACATTTAGAGAGCTATAGAGAATGATCAATGGCCAGCACCTAGTCGTTCTGGCACCATCATATGCGGCACACAGCTTGTCCACAACATATACGCCTCCTTTTGTTTGGTTGTAGTCTATTATGATTTGTGGTTTTCCTGTTACCTCATCAATGCCATCTTCTTCAAGGTGCATAGTAGATAAAATAATAAAAGAAGACCTTTTTTCCTGAAATCCAAACATGTTCATTTTCTCTGGCCTGTCTTGTTCTGTTAGAGCTGTAGGTAACTGACGTTTATTTTTTCTTAGGGTTCCGTGCATAGTTAGACGGTATTCACGTAGAAATAATTCTGCAACGTCGGTGCTTGTAAAAAAATTGCCAGTGGTGACATTTCTCCCTGTTCCCCAAATAGGCTCACAAAGTCTTTGTACTAGTGCAATCAATATTCGATGTATTAATTTTAACTAGACCAGGAGGTTGTTGGCCTACATAGACCTCCATTTTTGCTGTGTAAAAGAGTTTTGCATCGACTAGAGCATAAATTTTAATACCGTAACGGTTCGGATTTTTTGGCACATATACATCTACCTCGAAAGGCTTCCAGTTTTTCAGCTAAAGTAGTATATGCGGAAGAAAGTAATGCTATTAATTATTAAATTAAAATTGTTACTAAAATAGTCATTGAAGCCGTTGGCACATTGATTTTATATTGCTTGTTTCACTTGGCCATTATGTTCATCATCATCATCATCATCATCAATCTGCCCAGTTGCGTCCACTGCTCAACATAGGCCTCCCGTAGTCAATTCCATCGTCTGCGATCACGTGCTGCGTTCATCAAGTTCGTCTCTATCCTTCTTATATCATCCGTCCATCTTATTGGTGGGCGTCCTCCATGTCGTAAAGCGTCTTGCCGCGGTCTGCACTCCAAAATCTGTCTCGTCCATCACCCGTCTGCCATTCTTGCTATATATCCAGCCCAGTTCCATGTCAATATTGTTATGCTTTAGATTGCATTGGTTACTAAGGCGGAGCCTTACCTTTGAGACTCGATTCCTAAGGAAAACACCCAACATTATCCTTTCCATAGCTCATTGTGCAACACGTATTTTGTTAACAGTCTTCTTTGTTATAATGGTTGTTTCCGTTCCATAAGTAAGCACAGGAGGTATACATTGATTAAAGACCATCTTCTTTAAACAAGTTGAAATGTTCAACTTTAGCGTGTAGCAGAGTATCCCAAACGCTGCCCAAGTTAAACCAATTCTACGTCTTATTCCACAAGTTTGGTTGTTTCTTCCTATGCGAATCTTTGGTCTGATATTTATATGAGCTTACTTGTTCTATGTGGTTATCGCCCAGGGATATCTGTTCGCTAATTACCAAAATTGTATTTTGCTGGTATTAATCTTTAGATCAGCTTCAAAAGCACTGTCTAGTCTCTTTAGTATCTCTTTTACTTCGTCAATACGATCAGCTATTATGACAATGTCGTCCGAGAATCATAAATGTTATATTTGTTATTTTGATTTAGACTTTTTAAAAAAATATTTATTTGATTAATTTGGAGCCATCGATGACTCTGAATAAAATGTACAATTGTAGGTTAAAGAATTTAATATGAATGTGAGTATAAAACTACATTTTGTAATGAGTTGAGTATAAGAACTGACTTTAAAAGCGTCTGCTGGTCATATTTATAAGATAACAAAAGCATTGTCAGCTAGACGTTAAACAAAGGAAAAGCAAAGTTACAATTTGGCATTAACTATGAGAATAGAAATATTAATAATTTATGTAACTTGATACGTGAGCTAAGCATAAGCAAAGGAAGTCGTTATCAGTTTATGTAATCTGACATCATTAAGAAATGTACTTTGTAACTCTGTTACGTAGTGTTAATTTTTAATATAACAACTTCCCCTTAATAAAAAAGTTGATTGTTATACAACAACTTTTGAATAGAATGATTATTGAATACAATGTAAAAGTAATAATAAAACAAAATGAATATAATGCAAAGATAATAATAAAATATTGAGTGAATAAAATAATAAGCATAAAATAGAAACAATAAAAGTTTAAGTCAATAAACAAAAATTAGTGGTTCACTGGAAAGTCTATGATAACTCGATATCTTCTTCTTGAGGTTTGATACCGGGTCGCTTTCTTGGAGGGATTAAACTGGGGAATTCCATGAACTTCTTGCTTCGTCCTGGAGGAGGTGAAGGAGAATCGCCTGTAGAGGGTTCAATTTTCAGTAGACGTCTCTTCCTTCTACATTTACAAAACACGTAAAGTAGAATTATAGAAATGATGAAGGTGATGGTGAAATACGTGAACCAGGACATATGTTTGGTCACGAAAGGTTCGTTGATAAGATCGTCCAGATCCTTAGAGTATTGCTCCAATTTGTTTTTAGCAATATCCAAATCTTCGATATTTAAATTATTGAGTTTCAGTGGTTTTAATTTAGGTAGTTGAATTTTGTCGGGCATCTGGTTACAACATTCAAATGGGATTTGCACAGGATGGGAATTGTCTTTAATTTCGGAGAGGTCCTTGGCACTGGCTTGTATCCTGGTAATACCTGCGAAGGCGTAACATCCAGGTTGTAATTTTATAATTGAATTTTTATTAATCAGCTCCGTTGCTGGTTCTCTCTTCGGGCAGCTAATAGTAATATGGAGAGGTTCGGAATTTATTATCAGCCACGTGTTCTCTTCGAGTTCTTGAACATTGTACCCTTGACTAATAATGAAGGAGGTTTGGCAATTTTCAGGAAGTTTAATTGGTTGCTTCAGAATCCTAGCTTCACATATGGCATTCTGATCAATAGGATATGCGAACAGGTTTGAGCAAAGTTTGGTTCCAAAGTAGAGGGGTTTGCATTCTTTTAGATTTGTTATTGGTATGTACATTAAAGAATCATCATCTCTCGCGATAAATTTTTGAGAAATAGATAAAATATGATGAAGACCAGTTCTGTTATCAAATATGGGGATAGGATATAAACGGTAGGTATTATAGTTTTGAGGTTCAACAAGTGGTATCTTTAAAACGAATATTAAGTTAGAATCTACTTGAAATGCTTTTAGTTCAATAATATCTAAATATTGAGCAACTGCCGATAATTTAATAGAAAGAGACAAATTGTTTCTTCGCAAACTCTGTGAAATTTCTTGTAGACCTGTTATTAAATAATTAGGGTTATGATTGACAAATATATGATCCTCAATCTAGCAAATGTTATTGAATTTTGATTGTCGTTCAAATTATCCTCAATATACAAATAACTTGCCAGTAATTGTTCGCAAATGTGTAAAAATATTAGTTTAATTTCTAGAGCTTCTATGTTTCGCGTCATGATCGACTTTTTTATGTCCTTATTAAAAATTTCTTCGTTAATTTGCAATTTTTGAATGATTGAAAAGAAAATTATTATTATTATTATTATTATTGATTACCGATGTTGTAACTGGAATTTGTTTTTGTTTCAGTTACATTTTCTAACTGGTGTTCGTCGGTATTTAATTTATTAATACAGTTGGCATAATATTCACCATCTTCGGCGTCTAGATTTCCAGTTACTGATTTGAAGATTGTGCCGATATCATTTAATATTCCGTGTTTGTATCTCTTTGTGTCTAGAAATACTCCATTAAATTTATATTGCATAGTCTTGGAAATTTGTGTCAAAAGATTAATGTCTGTTTTGACTTCGCTTCGAAAAGTGATCATTTTTCTTTATGAGCACCATCAAGAGTATTTGAAATCGTGTCTAAAATTCGTTGGTTCTTGTCGAAGGATAGTTTTAATGGATGATATATTTTTATGTACCAGTAATGTCTATTTTTCGTTTGTCAACACGATGTTCTTATCTTTATGGTAAAATACATAAACAGTGTTTTTGTTTATTGGTATTATTTTGTATCGAGCGAGTGTTGATAATAAATTTTATTTTCAGTATATGGCTTTATTCTATCGAAATTCACTTTAGTTTTTTTTTCATTTGTTTCAAGATTTAATAAGGTTTTCAATGTTTTTAGTTAAGTCTAGCCAATTGTATTTTACTATTTTCCTTCTTATGGTTTTGATGGTACCACGATGTAAATTATTTTGTCTGAATGATTTTGATCTAAAATAATTGCATTTTCGTGTTCGTCAATAGTTTTAACATTTGGACAGATTACTAATTTTAAATCTTTCTGTGCAGAAATAAATTATAGAATTTCAGGTATTGGAAGTTCCAAATTATTTTCTACATAATATATCTTAGACAGGTTCAAAATGTCTTGTCTTTTGAATAAAATTAAAAAGAGATATCCTATTATAGATTCAGTATCAAAAGGTAGACAAATATTGAAGTACTTCCTACGCATGATTTACTTGCAACGATATTATTTGAATTGCATAATTCGGGGTGTTCTTTGAAAATATACTCAATTATTTTATGATGCAAATCTTCGAATTCATTTTGTTGCAAGAATGTTATATTTTTGTGTACCCTGTATAAATGTTGTCTGTTCGAAATTTGAATTTTCGAATAATATATTAAAGATTTTGTTCAACATAGATTGAGAAAGATAAGATTACTCAAGATAAATCTTAAACGTTTTGAAAAATTATTGATTTGTAGAACGCACTGTATATTTATTGATTTTTTTTTGAAGTTATAAGTGCCTTACTAATTTAAAATAATTTGTTCCAGTTTTAGGGTTCACTTTAATTTTGAAGAAATTTCTCCGTACGTTTTCGTGATTTCTTGAACATTAACCATTTAGTATTATTATTTTGTGTTACATGTAAAACGTATATATAGACGAGTAAAATTGGGAAGCAAAGACGCTTAGTTTCCGAGAAAAAAAAACTGGCGTAGAACCAAACCAGACTTGGTGCGATTCTTTAATTAGGTGATCGTGTACATGAAACCACTTTTCACGACATTTTCTGGTGGTCTGGAACTTTTTTATTTCGAAAAAACTGTAAAAAAATTAATTTTCCATGAAACATGTTTTTTAACGTCCCCATCGTTATATCTTTAAAAATAATTGTGCTATGGAACTGATTTTTTTTAAATTGAAGTAGACACAATAGCGCTTCTAACTATGTACAATGTGATTGTAAAATATAATTTTTTTTAATTGTTAAAATAATAGCAAACTTAAAGTTGTTATTTTCGTGAATGTATTTTTCAGCAATCGAGAAAAATTTTTATTTATGAAAATATGTATATACATGCTGTGAACAAATTGAAGCCAATATATGAAAAAAGTTTTTAGAATCATAATATTTGATGTGCAGGTTATAGTATGCAGTCAGCGATTTTTTTAAAACGGGCTAAATCATATTCTTGCACGCCCGGCTCTCATTATACTGCTTACCGCCTGCGGACTACGGTTGTTGGATTCATATGTACTAATCGGGCTTTTATTAACAGCTCCAAAATAGGTACGAACCTACCTTTTGTTGTTTTAGGGTAAAAAATATTTAAAAGCAGGTAAATATAAGTCATTGTTATAAAGTAAGTACCCACCTAATAAGTAGGTTATTACACATTTTTGATTGAATTAAACCAAGACGCAGGAATAAAACAAGTTTATTTTTTCGAAACTATTTTTGTATTGAAAAATGAGTATTTAGTTACGTAGGTCCTGCGTTAAAAGCATTCTAGTTCGTCTGTACATTCATCGAAACCTTTAAATAACAGTATTTCAAGTACGGCATTTACACTCGTTACACCATTTTAGGCCTTCTTTAACATAATCATATTTTCGATTTTCACAATTTTTATCTGAACAATAAATACTTAATGAAAATATTGTCCAAACATCGTCACTTAAATTCCGTCCTGAACCATGTGCATTTATAAGCGTAGTTGGCATATTGCTTCTGTGCGATATTCTAAGTTGATACATAAACCTGCAATAGTTAACTAAATGTATTAGATAGGAAATCTATGATTTAAATATATATGTTTACCTTAAGAATGGGTGGTAAAAGGTGCCTTCAGTTGAAGGAAGCTCCGTTTGTTGTTGTTGCTAATTGGATCCTTAGGTCGTTTAATATCTGAATTTGTTTACTTTTGTTTTTTTTTGCAGTACTAAAATCAATTTTGTAAAGATTTTTAACGCTTCGTCTTTAGACAGCAATGGCAGTTCCGATAATTTTTTAAAAACAACAATATTCTTTAAGAACATCAAACGCAGATTTTTTAAATATTTAAAAAAAACCATTAGTGGTGTCGGAACCAGTAAAACAATGAAGACAAGAACAAACTGTAGTTCATAAACTTTGCACTACCTCCTATATTTACAAAAATTGTCTGCTAGTGCCGTGTACAAGTTGCATAAATAAATTAGCTCCATTTAAGTCAGAGTCCGAAAAAAGGAGAGTAAGTAAAATTAATACATCTATATCAACTGATTTCACCAATGTTTGTTTGCTAAATTTAGTTTCGTACATTGCATGCAAAATCATCCTGGTATCTTCCTGTTTGCTAAATAGATTTTTGGTTATTTCTGAATGACGTTTATGTAGTGAAACTACTTTTTCTGTTAATTTAAATCCTCCATCTATTATTAATATTTCGTATTCGATTAAGTACTGTGCAGCATCTGTTGCAAATCGGCGCGGCGCGGCGGCACTGTATGATTGCAAAAAACGTTCATGTTTTCAAAACTTGTCTACCTATACGACAGTCTATATGATATTTTAATTAAATTTCGTCATTTAAAATATCTTTTCTGACACAATATTTCCGCGATGTCGTCTTTTTTCATCATCATCCCGCGCAATTTTCTTACAAATAATGCACTCCATTATTTTAGAAAACTAAATTGCGAATATTCTACAGCATCGCATTTATTTAAAACTATTTATGCGTATACTCTAAATCCCGCAAACTACTAATATACGATTCAAATGTATTGACCCCTCATTTTAACCGCGAAATCTCAAAAATGGCGGACCAGAGAAAATTTGAGAAAATATGTGTTCATTATGTGTCTATTGTAAATTATTCACTGAAGTTTGAATAATGTACATTGGACGGTTTTGAGGTTCTGCCAAGTTATATTGAAAGATACCCTACTTTTTAAGGAAATTTTGACCATACCAGTTTTAAATTCATTATATCTTGAAAAATATGCCTACTATATGAATAATATTTTAGATACCGATAAAGCATGGCATTTTTTGTACGAAGAAATTCTTTCATCATTTTTTATTCTAAAATTTGGCAGTTGTTGTCAAAAACGTGACTTCATGTTTATTCGGCTATTTATCAAGATATATAAAAGATTTTTAATAAAATAGTTAATCATATAAAATGTAAGGATTTTCAGAAAAAATAATTGGATATCAAATATTAATTTAGTTATCAAGTGCAATAGATAATATTGCAGAACGCGGGCAATAATATTATCTATTGCACTTGATAATTAAATTAATATTTGATATATACCAATTCTATTTTCTGAAAATGCTTACATTTTATATAATTAACCGTTTTATAAAAATGTTTGTAAACACCTTGATAAATAACCGAATAAACATGATGTCACGTTTTTTAGAATAACTGCAAAATTTTAGAATAAAAAATTATGAACAAATTTCCTCGTACAAAAAATACCATGCCTTGTCGGCAACTAAAAGATTATTTATATAGTAGGTAGGCATATTTTCAAATATATAATGGATTTAAAACTGGTATTGTCAAAATTTCCTTAAAAAGTAGGACATTTTTCAATATAACTTGCAGCACTTCAAAACTGTCCAATGTACATTATTCAAATTTCAGTGAATGATTTACAATAGACACATAATATTTTCAATTTTTTCCGTTCTTCCTTTTTTGAGTTATTCGCGGTTAAGGTGAGGGGTCAATAGATTTGAATAGTCTATTAGTTAGACGCATCTTATCCTACCTTCTATACGGGCGGGGTGTACGTACCTAGATTGTGAGCCGCAATAATACATATGACTAATTTAGCGCGCTTTAAAAAAAATCGCTGTTGCCAAACGATACACATTGGGAAAAAAATAATTATATCAAAAACTTTTCTAATGTTTGGGCTACATTTGCTTCACTGTATGTATATAAAAATTTTCAAAAATAAAAAAGTTTATCGATTGGTGAAAATTGTAATACGTAAAATTCAAATGTCTAGATTTCCTAATTTTTAAATAAATGAAATTGCGAACTGTGTAAAAACCATTAGTACAGTTAAAAGCGCTATTGTGTGTACTTTAATTGAAGAAAAAAACAACGTCGATAGCAACACTAGTTTTGAAGATATGACGGTGGAAACAAAAAAAAACACATTATATTTAAAATACAATATTTTCCCTTTTTTTTAATTTAAAAAGGTCCAGACCACAAAAAAATGTCGTGAAATACGATTTCATATGCCCAGTGACATGCTTAACAAAACCTACCATGTTTGACCTGGTTCTACGCCAGAAAAAAAAAACGGCACGATAGAGTCTCGAATTCGCTCCTCTAATAATGAAATGAGACATTATAACGACTACAATACAAAACTAGAGAGTTGGATTTCATGCAGGTCTTTACGGAAGCGCTGAAGGGCCAAGATAAACCTCTTTTTTTTAAGTCGCTTGTTAGTCGCGTTTAATTCGACTAACAGTAACATTACTGTTAGGCGAGTTTTATTGTAACTAACAGACGCGCGATTCTTAGTTGCGTTTATCTCGGCTATTAGACGTGTTTAATTCGACTAACAGGTGCGCAACTCTTAGGCAAGTTTATCTCGACTATTAGGCGTGTTCATTGTTCTGCGCTACTCCATACTCGAATCCATCTTCACAATAAATCTAAGGCCTAAAGAAACAGTCGTACGTAGTACTAAAATTCATAATTTCTTAAACTGCCTAAGACAGGAACGGTTCTAGAAATTTAGAACAAAAACAAACCTTTGGAGTGGCGCAGAACAATGAACACGCCTTATAGTAGAGATAAACATGCCTGAGAGTCGTGCACCTGTTAGTCGATATTAAACTCGCCTAACAGTAACGCATCTGTTAGTCGAATTAAACACGTCTAATAGCCGAGATAAACGCAACTAAGAATCGTGCATCTGTTAGTTACAATAAAACTCGCCTAACAATAATGTTACTGTTAGTCGAGTTAAACGTGACTAACAAGCGACTTAAAAAAAGAGGTTTATCTTGGCCCTTCAGCGCTTCCGTAGGTCTTGATAAAATGTTTTGTTTAAGAACATACCAGACGTGCTTGTATGCAGATTCAGATTATTGAGCATTTCTTGGAATCTAATTCAGATAATAAAATAATTGCTTAATTAGAGTTATAGTTAAACTATTCTGACTAATATAGTATTTTTATTTCCTACAGTTATAAAATTTAATCAAATAAAAATTAGATATTTTTTTGTTCGAGAAGTAAAACAGAGAAGTAGAATAAAATTGCCTGTTTATAAAAGATAGAATAGAAGTCATTTAACTGGGAATTTAAATACTATAAAAATTGTACACAGTGTTTAGAGTATTATAGGTAATAAAAAAATTTAAAAGTTTGTCGAAAAGGATAAATGAATTTAATGAAAGATTGTTATAATTAAGTATAGCAAATTTTAAATATTTTCTTTAATGAAATATTTCGTTTGGGCAACTAAAAATTCTTAAGGCATAATTTCGAAATAGTTGTTTACAAAAAGAATTATTATTTTTTTTGTGTACATAATATTTGATAATAGGTGCTTAATTTTTTTTCAAAGGGTCGTTATGTGATTGGGACGAAACCTGGTATCACATATTAAGTAAATATTGATCTAAATTTTTGAATAGGTTCGAATTTTAGGTTTTAAAATTCTATAATTTTTGGTATTGTTTTAACAGGTGTTAAAAATGAATTTTCATTGTTTTTTGTCATAATCATGGGTAGTTTATAAAATTTTCCTTTATTTTTATTACGCGAGATTGCGTGTTTATTTCTTAAGTAATTCTTTATATTCTTAAGTGTTTTTCCAATTTGTTGTTTTATTTCAGACATACTTTTTGAAACGGTTATTCTCGCTGGTAGTTTCGAATTATTATTCGAGATGTTAGGATTTATAGTTTTCAAATCAGGTTTCTTTTTGATATGCGATTTTGTATCTAACAACGAATTATTTGTTTGTTGGTTGACCACTCGGGAAGTTAAATTTGAAACATTAGCTATTTTCTGTTCTGGTATATCATTAATTTTAGCGATATTACAATTTGGTTGAAATGTTTTTTCTGTGCGTGGTTCAACGAAAATTAAATTTTGATCTTTGTTTTCGTCTGAAATAGGATTTTCAGGTTCGCGTTTTAATTTATAAACTTTTTCAGAACGACCGTCAATTTGGATTTTATTTTGATTTTTCATATTGCCTGAAATTTGATTCTGAATTTGATTTTTAACATTAGAATTTGTAGTTGGTTGCAAAGGTAAATTTTGCGTTATTTTGTTATTTGTGTTATCTTCCGAAACTTTAAATAGCGGTACGGTTTTGAAATTCGTGACTAGTTGCTTATTTTTAAAATCTATTTTACAGTCATAGTGCTCTAAAAAGTCTGCGCCTAATAGTCCGTCAAAGTCTATGTCTACATTGTGGATATAAACTTTGTGTGGATCATTTTCTACGAAAGGCACGAGAACAGATTCGCTAATAGTAATTCTCCGATCGCCTATGCCTTGTAAGGTTAGATTTTCTGGAAATCTTCGTTTATAATTTTCAGCCGTTTTTGGTTTAAAAACAGAAATACCTGCACCTGAGTCAACTAAAATTTTGAATTTATTCGTAATCTCGTTAATATAGTACCGGGGTTTTGCATTTATGGTTAATAATGCGTGTGGTGTTTTTACATGAACTTCTGTTCTGGGAAGTCCAGGGACGGCTCGGAATTGTCGTTGAGGTTCATATTTTGAATTTGGTGGGAAATTTGGTCCAATTCGCAATTCGCTGTTGGAGTATCCGTGAGATACTCCGGACTTTTGCAAAAATCCTGAGGATTAGCAGTATAATCCTCCTGTGGTAAGTGAGAATTAGCAGTATAATTCTCTTGTGGTAAGTGAGAATTAGCAGTATAATTCTCTTGCGGTATCTGAGAATTAGCAGTATAGTTCTCGTACTGTTCTTGAAAATTAGTTGCATAATTTTCCGAAAAATTTTGATTATCTTCAAAATTAAAATTGTCGTACATATCAACGTTTTGATATTCAGGAGAGTAATCTTCGTACTGATTAAAATTATATTGGTTATCATAAGGTTCATAATTTAAATGATGAGTTTTTTGTTGATTGAAACGGTTAAAATTCGGATTTGGTTGTATCGCTGATGGTCTTTGTTGTGCTTGGCTAACTTGATTATTTTGTGGAAATGTTCTGGTATTAAATTGACTAGTTTGTTGTGCAAAATTTTGAAAACCTGTATTACCTTGAAAGTTTGGTCTTTGGATATTTTGTGAAGTTGATGGCATAAATAATTGTTGTTGCTTTGTGCGACATTCGTTTATTATATGCCCGCTGCCTTTACAAAATGAACAAAATTTTTGTTGGAAATTTACGTTTGGTCGTTTTTGTTGAGGAGGCACTGGATTTTTAACATTATTATTATTATTTTTTGAAAATTTCTGTGATTCAAAGTAGGAGAGTTGTAATTCTCTTCTAATCCTATTAATTGCCTGTAGCATATTTGTTGGATTTCCAGCACGTATTATTTGGCCTAGTTTTGACTCTAAACTCGTCAACAAAGTGTTCAGGGTCATAGTTTCTATTAATTCCGATTGAGATTGTTTTTGTTCTCCAGATAGGCGTTGCTTCTGAATAGCCGCATGCATTTTCGCATTATGCGTCTGTAGACGCGCAACAAAAGTTAATGCAGATTCACCTGGCATTTGGTGAATACGCTGTAGATCTTGGATAAGCGATGTCAAATCACGAGAGTCGCCAAAATGAGTTTCTAGAAGAACTCTAATTTCTGCCCAAGTATCGGGGTTGCGAGAATTTATTAATTCGGCAGCTCTGCCGCGCAATTTATTTTTAATGTGGAGAGTTAGTAATATTTTTTGATCATTGATTGCCATGCCTTGTGCATAAATACAAGAATTTAAAAATGTTTGTAAATTAATGGCATTGCCATTGAATTCCGGTATGACGGAGAAAATTTCAGAGAGTTTGTAAGGCTCAATTTGCTCTATCCTTGCACTTTGTACTGTTTGTGTAGTTTGCGAAGTTTCTGGCATTGTTGCTTTTATTTGGAGATTACAAAAAAAATTAATTAAATGTTAACTTGAAATTATTTTTTTAAAAAATTACCTTTTTAGAAAAGGAAATTAGTTTTAATAAAAAAAAAAAAAATTATTTAGGCAGTTTGTGTATTAACTGTATAATACACGGTGACGTATTAGCAGTATAATACGTTTCTTATGCTAATTAAAATTAAATTAAGGTTGTTGCGTATAATTATATTTGGTAAGAGAACTGTATTTTGTTCGTTGAGTGTATATAGCACTTTTATAAAATAATTGTGAAAAAATAGTAAAATAAAGCGAGAAGTTTCTTAAAATGACTTACGTTATTGTCTTCATTCGTAGATTCTTTTCTCTTCTAAAGGATTGGGATCCACCACCTCTGTCCTGAAGTACTCCTTGTTCTCTCGGGCTTTCCCACTAGTTAGGCACCTTCTTCAGATGAACTCCTTGTTCTTTTGGGTAGTTTTCCTCGAGTTAGGCTCCGTCAACAGGGTGTTTTGAAGATCCTACCACGACTGCGCCACTGTTATATTTGTTATTTTGATTTAGACTTTTAAAAAAAATATTTATTTGATTAATTTGGAGTCATCGATGACTCTGAATAAAATGTACAATTGTAGGTTAAAGAATTTAATATGAATGTGAGTATAAAACTACATTTTGTAATGAGTTGAGTATAAGAACTGACTGTAAAAGCGTCTGCTGGTCATATTTATAAGATAACAAAAGCATTGTCAGCTAGACGTTAAACAAAGGAAAAGCAAAGTTACAATTTGGCATTAACTATGAGAATAGAAATATTAATAATTTATGTAACTTGATACGTGAGCTAAGCATAAGCAAAGGAAGTCGTTATCAGTTTATGTAATCTGATATCATTAAGAAATGTACTTTGTAACTCTGTTACGTAGTGTTAATTTTTAATATAACATAAATGATTTAGTCTCTTACCGTTGATGTTCACGTCCATGTCTCGTCAAAATAGATTTTCTTGAGCAAGTGTGGTAAAAAGTTATGAAGATGTAACGTCACCTTGTCTCACGCCTCTTTCTATTCGAAAGTCTAAATTTTCATTTAAAATTGTCAAAATTGTGTAAGATCTTCCCCTTGGATACTGTGCCTACGGAACGGTATTCAGTTAAACAGACAAACGATATTTCCGTATGGCACAACAAAACTGATTTGTCTGGCAATTTCATAGGCTCAAATAAAACAAATGTGATAACCTACCACCAAACAGAATCAGACACGGCTAGTCAGTTTTATAGGAGGCAAGTGTCAACGACAACTTAAATTATAAGGCCAAGAGCGATTTAAATATTGAAAATAACAATTTTTAAGTCTTGAATTTGGATGTGTAAAATAATCTCAAAAGTACCTTGGGCCCCAGTACCTAAAGAAAAAACAGAAAGAAAGATACGAAACACACAAAAAAACGAGAGGTAAAATTTGAAACCGATTTAATATCGATCGAAATATAAATCACGAGTAGTTAAATAATGACGTCAGTAACGACAATAATATGTAGTTAGTACAAACCGAAATATATAGTGTAAATGTACAATTAGAAATATACTAGGTTAATAAACGACAAAATCGATAATATAGTACAGACGAATAGATAATGTAAATTTACAATAAAAAGTACATAGGCACAAAATAATTTATATCACTAAACTATACACAATACGGCTCCAGCGATAAACAAACGAGATAAAATCTAGAAAATATTTAAAATTTGACAGTTAGAATTTATTCCAAAAAATAATAATACATTGTTGGTGATCCGATAAAGTAAATTCACACTTGAGGTAGTGTGACTACCACAAATTTCTCATAAACTAGGTATACTCAAAACGATAGGTAAAATTTCTACAAGTTGAATGAACGTACGATAACGTGGCAACAAATTCAGCAATCACTGGTAACAAATCAACTGTTAGGTAAGATAATACAATTTGTCCAAACTATATAAAATAATGGTACCGGGGACTTCACGTCGCTACTATTATGACATTTAATAACAATTGTACCTAGGTACTGTTATGTATTACGCCTATGCCCTAATAGTGAGTGACTGGAAACTTGTAGAAGGAAATGGACTTTTTCTAGAGTATGGTGAGAAGATTCTGGATCAATCTGGAGGTAATTTCAGAGTATATAAGGTGCGATTAACGGCGCAGAAGAGGAAGTTTATTAAGAAGGCAGTTCGTTTGTTCTGGTTTTGAAAAGTGCCAGTCCTCGGATGTCGGGAGCATGCGCAGTTAGTAATTTCAGGACGCGTTTTACTAACTGCGCGTATGCCTGACATCCTCGGATGTCCTCGGACAGGGTATTTCTCAAGACCAAAACAAACCTAATTTATAAAAGTAAACAAGTTGAAAAGTGAAAAGTGAGGTTAAATATTAAGTAAACAAAGTGTAAAAGTTATTTTGAATTTGAAGTATTGTATAGTCAGTAAATTGTTAAATAAGGTGTTAGTAGTGTTTATATCTTGTTGAAATTATTTTAGAACCCACGGATTCTTATAGGGTGTTTCCTAAGAGGTGGAAATACGCAACAGTACATTCATTAAACGGTTGTATAACTGTTGCCCTCTCTAAGTCAGCTGATACTAGGTATGTTTATGTTTCGCTAGAGTAACAGAAATCTAACTCAAAATTAAGCAAGAAAAGCAATAAACACTACAAAATAATGACACTTAGTAGTTAAATATAACGAACTTTGTTTATCACTAGACGTACGACAATTAATAGAAAATTGCTAGCACTCTAGAAAAAACTTAATACTAACGATATCGGATACTAACCTAAAAATTTACAAAATCTCCTATAGAGAAAACATTGCCCTTGGCAACAACCTTGACCCCTGGTCAAATAAGATACGATAAATTTTACAAAGATAAAATTAGTAAAACCAGAAGATAAGAAAAATTTCAGTCGTTAACTAGCTTAAGGCTGAAAACTACCGGTGATTTTATGGCAGCACCAAAACATAAAATCGTCCTTGGGACTTGACAATTAATGAAATTTTCACTAATAGTGCTGTTGCCCTAGGTCTACTACCTAGCACATCCGGTATACTAATAATTTAAACAAATACAAAATCATACGAGTTTCGCATGGATGGCTCTCTACTGCCACATCTATTTTGATAACACGTAAAATTTAGAAATTTTTTTTAATTAAAAACACATCCCGCAATGCGGTAAATAAATTTCACGAAAATTGTATAGAAAATTAGTTGGAAGGTGAAAAACAGAATAAAGTAACTTAGCTTGTAAACATTTCCTCATGTCGGCATAGTTGCAGGCACTGATAATCCTCGAACACATCAGAGTATGGACGCCATGTTGCCAATATACTTGGACAGGACAGGCTTTACGGAAACCTCGAAATTTATCCTATTGCATCAATACTATGCTCCACGATTAAAACTCCTGGAGATCTTCATTAACTCTTATAAACAGTCGGAATCGTAATTATATCCATAAAAAAGCAAACGTAGGTGCGAACAGTAAGTATGGTGAATTAGCAGACGGCCATTAATTCCAACTGGCGAATCTTCGTGTAGTGGTAAAAATAATGCACAAGTCACGTACAAAACTACAATTAATCGGCGAGGCATTCAATTCGGCAACGATGCATTTATTCATCCATATGCTTAGCTAACGATATAGGTGTCGATATAGGTAACGATATAGGTAGGTAAGGTAATTAAGGTAATTAAGGTAACTACTCAATCCATTATCCAAAATACCAATAGAAAACACATTAAAGTCTACACAGAATTAAATTGAAATAAGCTAACTTACATCCAAATCTTCCAACTAAGTGATTGAAATAATATTTTAAGACGAGCGGAACTAAAACATGTTGCTCGGTTAAAACGTAGGAGTACTGGAGTAGAGTAGAGATGTGTAACACTGTGTTGAATGGCGCATTTGTGCTGACACCTATTGGTGTGTCACATGTGTTGAAACAGCTACATGATACAGTGACACTTTAATGACACTCAAGATGGCGGGAACGGTCCGCCCGTGTGCGGTATCACAGGTCAAAGAAGGATTAACACACATTTAAATATTCTTGTAACTATTATCTGCATGTGCATAAGAAAACTCTAAAAACCTAAATTACCTACATTACTATAATGACGTCACAGAATGTTCACCGTCTTTGTCTGACAATTTTTAAGTTGAGCTAGTCTGAGGACAGCGCACGCACGCAATTTAGTAATTGAAATAAAACTAATAAACATAAAAAAATTTATTTGAAATAAAAATATTTCTCCGGTCCATTTTGGATATAACAAAACTTAATATTTACGTCAAACTGCACGAAAAGAGACATCATATGACTAATCTTTATTGTTTAAATTGTAGCTTAAAAAGATTACTTGAGATATCTTATCTGATTTTAATCTCTCTCGTTTTTCATTAACTATCTGTCCCGCTTTCGAAAATATTCTTTCGCACGGGACAGATGTAGCCATAATACAGAGTCTTGTTTTCATAATTTGATATAATTTTGGATATATATGTCTTCTTTGATGCCACCAGACAAGAGGATCCTGATGTGCCCCTGAGCTGTCCATTCTAGGTAAAATGGGCTCATCTAAATATTTATCTACTTCAACAATAGCTGATGCCGTTGGGTTACTAGGTTTCAAGGTTTGTTGAACTTCCACATCAAAATCTTTCCACAAACGCTGAAGTACATCTTCTTTTTCTCGTGCGGTATTTTGGTTGTCTGGTTCGCCATTATCTTCGGTATTATCATTATTATTCATATTTTGGGGATTTTCGTGAAATAATTTTGTATTGGCTACCTTTGTATATAAACTTTCTACCGCTCGTTTATACTTCTTCTCGTCAATAAACCCAAATTTTTTAAATCTGGGGTCCAAGATAGTAGCTTGAGCTATTAAATGGTTTTCTTCTATATCCTGAAAGCGGTGTTTTAGTTCGAATTTAAGTTTTTTAATCATATTTTCAATTTGAGGCATTACTGTATTTAAATCAAATGTATTTAAATGTTTAGTGATTTGCTTGCAATAAAATATGATAGTAGAGGCGCTAACACTTTGCTCTGAACTTATGGCGGTTGTTACTAGATTGAAAATTTCGAGTACTTTTATTGATTGTTCTGCTATAATCCATTCTTCATTCTGCAGTTGAGCAATCGATTCAGAATCATCGCCTTGTTTTCTATGCGATGAAGTACTTAATATGGCTAAGGTGGATATAATCGCATTTTTCATTTTTAAAACTCTATTTATCATGTCATAGGTAGAGTTCCAGCGTGTTGGGACTTCATTTTTTAATTTTAACGCGGGCATGTCCATACGCTCTGCTGAAACTTTCAGTTGAGCAAATGCATGGCTACTCCGTCTAAAATAACTAACTATACTTTTAATCTTATCCACAACTTCCTTAATTTCACTTAAGCCTGCTTGAGTAACTAAGTTTAAAGAATGAGCAAAACAGCCCCAGAAACGCCAGCCTCCAACGCGCACAGCTGCTTTCATGTTTGCCGCATTGTCTGAAACAATGGCAGCTATTTTGTTGGTTATTTTCCATTCGTCTATTACGTCTTTAAGCTTACTGGATATATTTTCAGCAGTATGCCTTTCTATGTAGGATATACATCCTAATAAATCTGAAGCCAAGAAGGTATTATTGTCTTCTTCCACAATATAATGAGCAGTAACACTATAGAAACTTTCATTTGTTCGTGATGTCCACCCATCAGTTGTTAGACATACTGCAAAAGATCTATCCAAACGATTTTTAACAAGGTCAACTGTTTCATTGTAAAATGCTGGAATCATCGAATTTGAAACTGGTTTTCGTGTAGGAACCTTGTAATTAGGATTTAATAAATACAGTAAATGTTTAAATTCCTTATCCTCGACGATGCTGAACGGATGATATTCTTTTGTGATCATACATATTAACTGTCTATCAATTTCTTTTTGTTTACTAAATGGCAGAGGCTTTTGAAAAAAAGTTGTGATGGTTTGGACTTTACCTATAGTTGATGGTTGAGACTGTTTTACTGTAGATGTAGACGATGAAGCAGTTTCTGCTGGCTGTGACGATTGTTGTACGCATCCGGAACGAGTTTCTGCTACTGTTTGTCTACTGATTGGCTGCGTAGGATGTTTTTGGTTCATATGTCGGATAAGCGTAGATGTCGACTTATTTTTAACGGATAATGTTTGTCCACAATATAAACATTTTACCTTGCCCTCAGTCTCATCTGAAAAGTGAGTCCAAATCTGGCTTTTCTTGGGACCCATGTTAAATAATCTAAAATTAACTTACATAACTATACATATATACTAATTAACATAGAATAAATATTCATACTTTTAATATGATTACACTTTATATCCAAAATTCTTAAATTTTTATTTTGACTACATTTATTTGTAACATTGTAACAATACCGAGACGACAAACTAGTATAAACATGAAACATTTTTGTGTGGGTGTTAGTAGCTCTTCCAATCGCGCATCGTATAATGAAACAGTGCTGTGTTGTCTCTTCAACACTGACACCGATAAATACCCTAGCGCTAATGACTTACTAACTCTACTTGAAACCGTTTTACTGTATCATGGCACAATTGTGCTGATACTTTGTGTTGATACTTCAAGCAGTGTCAGTGTTGTTGTGTCAACACAGGAAAACTTAGAGTGTTACCCATGACTAGAGTAGAGATCGTATCGCGGCTGATCGCGGTTTAAGACGCGGTTACCAGCTAAGATTCAAGATCACGGTAGCGACATCTGGCTTCGAGGGATACAACCAACTATTGACAGAGGAAAGTTTACTGTACAGCAACACTTTGAGGTATCGATAATCGTTATTTAATTCCATAAAGTGTAACAGCAAAAACGATGCTGTTACAATTGATAAAGTTACTTGTGAGCAATCAAAGTATAAGGACGTGTTTATTCCCTTATCAGTGAATAAGTTGTTCTTTATCTTTCTTGTTTTGTTTTTACAACACTTCAAGACAAGACATTATTTTTTGTGAATTATAGTGAGCACTTTACCACATATTTAATAAGAACTATATTAATACACACCACGCACAAATTTAAGACCTCTTTAAGAGGATCCTATTATGCTTAAATATGAGTGCACCTAATATGAAGAAGAGAACCCGCTCTCCTGAATTAAGCAAAACACATAAAAAATATCTATTAGACCCAGAAGAGATTATAAAAACAAATGTGTTTTATCTACCACCAGACATTGAAAATAAAATAACAGACCACTCCGAACAAGGCACAAAGCAATTCTTAAAAAATAATCGAAAAGACTAAAATACCGCCAATTTATTTGCATAAAGTTAACAATTTATCAAGCAATAATTGCTGATATCAAAAATTCAATCAGTGGAGAATTTACAACACAATACCGAACTAATTCGATAAAAATCAATGTCACTTCATCAGATAATAATTTTAGAAAACTCACAGCGTATTATGATACAAACGAAGTTAAGTACTATACATACCAAAACCCAGACGACTCAAATATGTCAGTAATTATTCGAAATATTCCTACTTCATTAAGTGAAAACGAAATTCACGACGAACTCAAACGTAACTATAATGTTATAAAAGTAGTACGATTACTCAACAAAGAAAAAGCGCCAATTCCAATATGTGCAGTAGAACTTAAAAAAGATGGCAAAGAAAATGACATATTCAGGTTAGATCGATTGTTTTACTCCATAATTGAAGTACAGCCTAGAAGAAAGTACAAGCATCCCACAATGTACACGTTGTCAACGTTACGGACACACAAAGAACTACTGCAAATTAGACCCAAGATGTGTTAAGTGCCTGGACCACATCACTACTCTAAGTGTCCTAAAAAACCTAATGAAGAACCTATATGCGTCAATTGTGGCAAGAATCACGCTGCAAATTACAAAGGATGTCCGTACTATGTCAATATAAAACAACAAAGAATGTAAGTTCAGGAAAATAGAACACAAAATAAAATAGTCAACAATACCAACAACACAAATATGACTACCAGAGAACAGGAGAAAAGTTACGCTAGTATCTTAATTAATCCTAGAAAAAATTCCCCTCACCAAGAACAAAAAGCACCAACTACCAACCCGTCAACAACAAAAAATCTACCTAGTCTCACAATTACTTCTATTAGTCAAATATTAATTGACATAAAGTTTACACCGTTCTTTGAAAAAATCAAACAATTTATAACATCATTATTCTCATCCTTTTTCAATGGCAAATAGAAATCTCATTTTACAAAATCTCACAATCACAAATTGGAATGCAAATGGCCTAAAAAACAAAAGGGCCACTTTTATTGCTTTCCTCGCCTCGCATAATGTAGACTTAGCTTGTGTTACTGAAACGCATTTTATCAACAACAAAAAGTTTACTATACCTGGTTATAAAATTTACAGACATGACAGAAATGCTCCAATAGCCTCAGGTGGTGTTGCAATCATAATTAAAAAGTCTTTAGAACATCACCAAAATCACACTCCAGACCTACAACATATAGAAGCCGTGTTCATTGATATAAAATTATTTAATAATAGTATAAAAATAATATCCGCTTATCTACAACCAAATCGACGGATAACGGATACAGACATCCAGAACCTGTTTGATGAAGACAGATCAACACTAGTTATCGGTGATCTCAATCAAAAAAATACAGCATGGGGATGCCGTGTCAACAACCCAAATGGAGTCAGGCTGCACAACATTTCTATCAACCATGGCATACAAGTAACTGCTCCTGATAGTCCAACTTACTACCCTTATAGAGAAGACCACCAACCTGACATATTAGATATATTATTACAAACAAATTTTTCAAAACTAATATACTCAGTAGTATACACATAACTAGATTCCGATCATCTTCCCACAATATATACATTCACTGAGATACCCGCAGTCCCGCAATAAACATCCCCGCACCCAGACTTATCAATGGCTACGTAGATTGGGATACGTTTAAAGTGAATCTAGATTGCTTCCTGAAAGTCCCGCAGTTAAATACACTCAGCGACATAGATACGTCAGTAGAAAACTTAACAAAAGACATAATTAAGGCAGTAAACGTGTCAACAGTGAACAAACGAAATTTTCGACAAGCTAGTTATTTACATCCACCTGACCAAATAATACAATTAATAAGGAAAAAACATAAAGCAAGAAGACTTTGGCAACAAACTAGATTACAAAGGCATAAAGAAAATTTAAACAGACTCACCCATCGTATGAAATGGGAATTAGATTAATATCGATATATGTCATATCAAAAATATCTAGAAGATATAGATCCTGGAGATGCAACAATGTGGAAAGCTACAAAAAGAATATTAAGACAACCCACAATAACACCATCTTTAGAAATCAACAATCACAAGATTTGTAATGAAAAAGAGAAATGCCAAGCTTTCTCTATTCATCTAGAACACACATTTTATTTGAACGATAATAACGATGAATTTACAACAAGAACTACAGAAATGATTGACAACAGTATTCCAGCTAACATTGATGATGATATTATAAAGTTCACTAATCCGACAGAAATAAAAAACCACATTAATCAGCTTCCTTTAAAGAAATCACCTGGACACGACTTAATACCTAACATCGTTCTTAAATATCTGACACCTATGGCACTGGGCATAATTTCTTCTATATTCAACCGTTGCATGGCCGTAGGATACTTCCCAACCAAATGGAAACATGCAGAAATTATATTATTTAATAAACCTGGGAAAAACAAAGCGAAACCGGAGAATTACAGACCCATTAGCTTACTCACTACACTATCAAAGCTATTTGAAAAAATTCTTTATTCCAGACTTAACGAATTTTTACAGGAAAATGACATTATACCAAACTGTCAATTTGGATTCAGAACAAGTCATTCTACAACACATCAGATCCTACGAATTTATGAAACAATGGCTAATGGGTTTGAAAGTAAAAAACACACAATAATAGCATTTTTAGATATTGCACAAGCATTTGATAAAGTCTGGATAAAAGGACTTTTATACAAATTAATAACGATTAATACACCTTTATATTTATTAAATATTATTTCTTCATTCGTCACAAATCGAACTTTCTGTGTAAGAATAAACTCCAATATGTCAGATCCAAAACAAATAAGAGCTGGAATACTACAGGGTTCAATTTTGGGACCAGTTCTCTTTAATATATTCCTATATGATATACCACATCCACCTTCAGCAATAGTAGCAATGTATGCAGATGATACCGCAGTCATAACGCAACACGAAGATATAAACACAGCTGCACAAGTTCTACAAGATGCAATTATATTACTACAGGAATACTTTAGAAAATGGCAAATTAAATTAAATCCGTTGAAATGTGAAATGAAAATATTTACACTAAGAAGACCACGAGACCCAAATAATATAATAATTAATAATGAAAGAGTACCATGGAATCCCACAGACAGCGCAATAAAATACTTAGGTGTTTACTTAGACAGAAGGCTGACCTGGAGCTACCATATTAACAAGAAACTCAACGAAGCGTACGCTCGACTATCAATGTTATATCCTATTATTAATAGAAAATCTTCAATAAAAACCAAGTGTGCCATTCTCATCTATCAGTCCATCTTAAGGCCGCTAATAACATACGGTTGTGTAATCTGGGGAACTACCAGCAAAACGAATCTAAAAAAAGTGCAAGCTTTCCAAAATAAAGTTCTTAGAATTTCTGTAAATGTGGAACTCTCAAATTCACCGCGAACTTGGTGTACCAATGCTAGAGGATTTTATTAAAAATAGTGCCAAACATTTTTTCAATAATGTTAACAAATGCGATAGTGCTGTGAACTTACGACTGGGACTAAAAACTCAACACAACAGACTGAAGAAGAGGCTACCATAAGACGTATTAATTTCCAATAGTGAATCTGAGTAAGGACCGTTAAAATATATGTCATATGTATAATTCATGAAAATTAAATTATTATGAACTCTAATAAAATTAATGTTACGCTAAGTCCAATTAGATTTGCATGTTATGTCATGTCTATTTTAAATGTACCATGTATAACATTAATTTTTTGATCTGGTAATTTGATAATAAAAAAAAAACAATTGATAAAACTTTGCTGAGTCATCCGGAATGAGTCTCCTGATAACTTTGACGCTGAACAAAACCTCTCTTCAGAATAACAGAAACCATACTCATAATAGATTTTTTAGCAAAATTTAGATTTTACCATAATCCCTAAATGGACAAGAAATATTCCAATTTCATTGAGGTTTTAAAAAATTCTTGTGTTCGACATACCTACGTCTTTCTGTGGGATCAAAATGTTCAAATATATTTCCAAGCTTGGAGAATTTTGTCATCTTCTATTGTAGTTTCTAAAATTTTTACTCATTCTAATGTTATTCATTTTGTCATTTTCTATAAGAATATGATGTTATCAGGTAACTTTAGATTTGATAATATAAAAGATTGAAAAAGTATATAAAAATATGTTAACCACAATTATTTTGCATATCAATTAAATGCATCGGAATTAATTGAATTAACTTCAACTCACCATACACCATATATGTATTATAAGATTAACATTATCTGGTCTGACCCACTTTACATTTTCTAGTTTCGGATCTGAAGCTAAACGTTCCCCACGCTCTACTTTATATATTATACGAGCAACGCTTAACGTGGCGTGTTTTGAAACTAAATCTGGAAAACACATTCGAACAATTCAGCCAATTTCATAGACCGTACATGAATCGTCATCATAGAGAAATATAAATTCTCTTTTCTGTTCTATAAATTTTAAACAAATAACTAGCACGGAACGACCTTTGCTATTCAGGGAAGTTTTGAAGGGAAATCTATAATCATTTATTCATGTTATCGCGTTATAAGAGATAAAATTGCTTTGAATAATAAATTCGTTATTTAACCAACCAAATTAGTTTCAACAACTCTGTGGAAACAGTACACGTGGAACAAATTAAGTGTTAATTAAACCATAAAGAGATACAAGTCAGGTATGTGTATATAATACTGAAGGGCCGAAAGCTATGTATTTGGCTTACATTAGGCACAATGTTGCTCTTAGATTTCTATCGTGATGATGAAATAAGAATTGTGAAAAACGTATTTTATTTTGAAATAGTACATCTTATTATTGACAACATCCTGGCTAGCTTTCTATTATTTATGTGTTATTCTAGCTCACCTGCTTTTGATGCTTAGTAAGTCTACACGCAATTCACGAAGGCGGTTTCCTACCAGTTCCTTGATAATATCAGCGCAACGTTCTGGAGAGCATCCCCTTTAACTCTTATCATCTGTCTTCTATCCGGTCATGTGGCCAAGAAATGGGAGGATTCGAGGGAATTCAATCCTGTATAATTTGTTTCAAGGACGTGCTATAATGAGCTCTCTAGGTTAGTAGACATCTAAAAACCTACATCTTTAAAGTATCAGTACCCCTAGCAGTCCAAGTTTCACAAGAGTTATGAAGAAATAAGAAAATTAGGAAATTAGCAGGTCTGGTCCTTGCGTGTCTCGTGATATTTCTGTCACTAGAAATATTGCTCAAATGAGAAGTTGCAAATCTTCTCATTTTTCATCGTATGTCATATTTGTTGCTTTCTGATTTGCTATCATAATCATCTATCCCTGATATACCTGAGTGAATTTCATTTACTCGGTTAACAATCATAATTTTCGTCTTGTTCTTACTTATTCTTAAACTCTAATAAATTAGTTATTATTTGAAGATTGTTGTTGGCTGTACCTAAAGTGGTATTATCGGCAAATCTCAAGTTAAACACCTTAGTGCCACCTGTGGCTACTTCACCCTGTCAATGCTTCGGCTACTTGCACATCACGTGTTCACCACAAAACTAAAAAATAATTATTGGTGTCAGAACACAGCCCTGTTTGACGCCTTTGCCAACTTAATATTAGTCCAAATTGATGCAAATATTTTTTTCGAAACGTTAGCAATTACTAATTTTGTTTAATTATACAGGGTGTCCCAGAATTGAGTTTCCGGACGGTAACATGTGATTCCTGAGTTCATATTGTGTCCGTATAACCCAACTTACCTTAGTCCAAAAACGCATCCCTGAGGAAGTACATTCTCTTAAAGTGATACAGCGGAAGACATTTTTTTCCAATAATCTCCGTTATATTGAAGATAAAATTGTCAAACTTTGGTGGGAGCTATATCTTTATAAGTACTCTTTGTTTTTCAATCTATTTTCGTAATAATTAATATTTGATTGGCTATATTTTTTCAATCGCCCTGTAAAATTACGAAATACTTTTGCAGAGCATTAAAAGGGTTGCAAAAAGATACCCATTTGTAATATTAATAAAAATTCAAGGAATTATCGTTTTTTCCCATTTGTATTTAACATTCATTTACAATTCTAGAATATAATGTTGTAATAACAGAAAATTACAGTTTATTCTAAAAAATATATTAACAACAAGTGCTCCACATGACGTCCACCTGTTTCAGTACACAAATTAATACATTTAAAGTTTTGTATAATGTCAACGAAAAATCAAGAATTATCATGTTTTCTCTGTAGGTCATAGGTGCCTGTGAAACTTGTCACGTTTGAGAAACAAAAGATCGTTAGTTGTTATCAAACTTACATAAAGTACTTATAGAGATACAGGTCCCATGCAAACGAAAATTTTATTTTCAATGTAACAGAAATTATTAGAATAACCTTTTTCTATCTCACTTGAAGAGAACGTGCTTCCTCAGGGATGTACTCTTCGCAAACACAAAACGAAGTACAAGTAAACCAGTGTAGGATGGCCGATAGCCGCGCAAAAAGAGAAGAAATATCGTCGCTGTTGGATAGAGACAAGTTTCTTAATTATGAACGCAGTACAGTCGGGGAAGAAGTTTCAGTAAAAGGTGCTCTCTATTCACCGAGAATACCGGTATGTCACAGGTTAATTGGTATTTTCGAATGAACAACTGTTCTTTGTTTTTATATTTGAAATATTTGTAAATTATAATATTTAATTGCTTTAGTTTCAAGTAAACAATACAATGGCACATTTCTGTGTAAATCTAATAACACTGGAAAAGTAAAGTAAATAACATTGGAAAAATCATAGTAGCCATTGAATGCAATAAAACAATATCAGCTGTCAGATACAAAATAAAGCGTTGTGGAAACCTCTTTGAGTAAAAATTAAAGAAAATGAATAATTTTAGTAGAAATGAAAAGGTCGATATGTTACTGATATATGGAGAGCGTCTCAAAAATTCAACTGCAGCTGCAGAACTGTATCAGCAACGATATCCCAACAGACGTCATCCAAGCAGACACTTGTTTGCCAGAGTGGAACAAGAATTAAGAAACGAACCCAATCAACAAGATGACCATCAAACATTTATTGTAAGTGAGGACAAAGAAATTGATGTATTAGGATTTGTGATTGTACATCCAACAACATCAACAAGGGAATTGTCAATGGAATGCGACATTAGTCAGTCTTCGGTTTGCAGAATTTTAAAGAAACATAAGTTTCGGTCTTATACATACCAAATACACCAACATCTTTATGGAGATGATAACGACAGGAGGCTAGTATATTGCAACTGGTTCTTAAATGCACTACAACAAAACCCAGGTTTTCCTTTTCATATTTTATATTCAGATGAAAGCAGATTTACGAACCAAGGTATGTTTAACAGAAATAATACTAGGTACTGGGCTCAAGAAAATTCGAGTTTGGTAGGGCGGGGGAATATTCAGGAAAGATTTGGGTTTCACTGTTGGCTTGGAGTACTTGGAGATCGAATAATTGGACCCATATTTTTTGATGGAACACTTACTGGCGAACGATATTTATTCTTTTTACAAAACCAGACAGCAGATTTTCTTGACTTACTTCCTCTTGCCTATTTACAAAATCTGTTTTTCCAACAAGATGGTGCTCCTCCACATAATTCCAGAAGAGTGATGGAATATTTAAACAACTTGCATGGTGAACTCCTTATCGCAAATCAAGGTCATATCAGGTGGCCTCCTAGGTCACCTGACTTAACACCCGTCGACTATTATGTATGGGGCACTCTCAAAAATAAAGTTTATAAAACTTCTTCAAATACCCACGAAGAGCTGTAAAATAAAGTTGTACGGGCTCTTAATAAAATAACGCCGGCTGAATTGCATAGAGCCATTCAAGCAACTGTACGCAGAGCCGGATTGTGTATAGAAAAAAATGGTGTACATTTTGAACAATATCTATAAATGTCAATTTATGGTTTAATTATATTAATTATTTTAAAGATACCTACTGTTACCTAGTCTAAGTTTAATTGTTCAAACGGAATTGATTTTTATTTATTTATAGGCCCGATATTTATGTTCATTTAAATAAAACTCTGAAACCGAACTGATGTCGCATTCTATTGCAAATGTCCTTGTGGATGTAATTGTGTTTACCTCCACATACCTATGCTAAACTTAATTGTAACGTTCTTTGCGCTTACAATTATTAAATGTTTGATAGCTCAAGATTGCCTATAACTACACGAGTCTGTCTGACAGCTGATATTGTTTTATTACATTCAATGGCTACTATGATTTTTCCAATGTTATTAGGTTACCAGATTTACACAGAAATGTGCCATTTTAGTTTCCAAAGCCCACTAATCTATTATCTATTAGCCGCATGTTTCTAAAAGCTTGGTTGCATTATATTTTGGCTGAAATCTCAAATATTTCTGAGCGGATTTTCAAAATTTTGGTATCATTAGATTCGTATGAACATGAGGTATCTAAAAATGTTGGTAAACGATTAAATTCTCATTCAAAAAAACCGAGTTAATGGGTAAAAATCACATTTAAAAATTTTAAACGCCTCTAGAGAATTAAGTAATGCAATCATATTGCTCTTTTTATTTTTATAGTAACGTAGCACACAAACTAAAATATATTTTGGGCACCACAGCACTCTGGATTCGGAAATAAATTTTTTAATAAAATTTTTAATGTTTATCAAAAAGTGACCAAAATGGATGTATTGTATACAAAATTTCCTCTAGATTCCAAAAATGTAAAAATATATAGGGTGTTCCATTTAAAAATCGAAAATTGTGGGCATTTCCGGTCAAACCGGATGTGCACCAAACTTGATTTTTATTGAAAAGATGGCATTTTAGTCGTGTAATAAGGCCTCCAAATTTCAATTTTCTATTCCAAATATTTTAGGAAATATCAGGGCGAGCGCAATTCGTGACTCACCCGGTATATAACACAACTGATAATAGATTTGTACACATACTTTTCAAAATGGTATAATAGGAACTCCAGTTGTAGATTCCTGCTCCATAAATTTTAAAACAAAACTTGCAATTTAGATTTATGTTTTACTTTGCTTTCAAGTACCATGATATCTTCTTATAAATATTGCTAATGATAGTACACGCAACAATGTGTGTAAGTAGATACTTCTAATAGGTACATGTGCATTAAATATAAGTTATATACTACCAGCACTTTTCTCGAGACTGTACCACCGATGTTTACACGAGCAAGGAACATAAACAAGTCAGCTCCGTAGAGATGGGCGGGTTTTGACCACTGCGCATCCTAATCTCATCGGCCATTCTAGAATTGTCAACCTTGTACATTGCATTCGATCGGCACCTTTCTAAAACCGGTAATATTCCCGTAGAGAAAAGAATTTCAAATCATTGGTGATCGAATTTTGAACAACAACGTGTATCCGTCTGTCTGTCCGTCCGTCCTGCACGATTCTTGTAAACACGATAACATAAGAACGAAAAGTCTCATTGTATTGAAACTTGGACAGTAAGTTTGTATTATCTATAGGAAGATCTCTATTGCTTTTGAATAAAATCGATCAATAAATAAAAAAGTTATAATTAGTAACTTTTTTATTTATTAACCGCACATTATGTGCAGATCGAATCGTGTAAGTTAAAAGAGTATAATAAATGATAATGTCTATACTCCCGTCAAGAGGTCCATAAAAGTATGTAAGAAGAGAAACTGTTTATTCCGTGCTATAGAGCTTAAGATCTGGGTGGTTGGCACATGCGTAGTGTTCTCGCTTAGGGTGCGAGAGGTCCCGGGTTCAACTCCTCCTGGACCCACTGATGTTCTTAAATTTTATAACGATAAATGTATTTGTTTACAAATTCAGGTTTGATTTGACGCCGGAAATAATGTTTTCCTTCATTTTCCTATAATAATTTCATTCTTTGATGCGATTTCTTTAGGTTAGGTCAGGTCGATTTTTATTTTGCTACCTAATTTCTCGACTTGCGGAACACTCTTGGTCTAGTAATTTTATAAACTAACCGCCATGATGCCGTATTAAGGACGACGTTACCTACCTGACGCGAGCGCAATCCATAGCCGTCCGATGGGAGTGTAGACACGGCGATAAATAGAAAACGTTCAATTCTCATTTGATTTGTTATGGTATTCTAATTCTCTCCAATTAATAAGTTCATAGAGGACAACTAAACTCCATGTGCCCATTCGTGAGAAGTTTTTGTTAAACTGTTTGTTAGAAGGTATTGCAGATGAAAATGTGGCGCTGCGTATTTTCATACAGGCGGTGAACTGGAATTTTAGCTCTTTAACTGGTGTTTGCTTTCAAGAACCCAGATGACCAAGAAACGAACATGTGTGTCATACATCTCTGACTACACAAGTTATTGACTTGTAGTCAATATTAGATATTATAGAAGAAAGCTTCATTTGCAAAATAAATTCAAGATTGTTCTCAAAAAACTGCGAAGAGTATCCTATAGAATGTTCAACAATTAAATAAAAAGTGCAGTAAATCGGCGAAGAGTATAATGGTTTGCTTGTTTAGTTGTATATTTCAAAGAGATATTGTGTGAGGTACTGCTTTTCTCTCAGTTTGCTTCTCGTGCACAGACTTATTCACCTTGCCTTGAATTAGCTCAAATTCATGTCGAATTCAGAAAGTGCAATGTTATTATCTGCATGGACAGAAGAATACCTTGAAAATATTAAATTAAGAAAGAACATTCATAAATCAATACAATATTTTCCAATTCTATAACAGCACTCATTCATAAAACAGCTCTACTTGAGCATTATTTAATTTTACAATATATGAATCATGCAATAAGATATCATGTAAATATAAGCAATCTTATTTGTCGTTTTAAAAGATCTACTCGCCCATAGCTGTCTGTATCATGAGCAAATATCTTAAGGATCTTAGCTATATGCATGTTATAAATAATGTAAATGTGAAACTTTTAATTTTAGAAATGTTTGTGGAAATTTAAAGTTTAATCTTATTTTTATATCACCAATTGCATTCATTAGCTAATTAAGTTTAAACCGCTGTTCTTAGTGGTAGATTAAGTCACACGTGTATTTAATGGTAATTTTACAAGAAATGTAATAATATAATATAATACTAGAAAATTATAATATGTTTACAATCATTGAAGATTTATATTTTAACAGAGTAAAATTACACTCACTAATATTGTATGCTTTCTGGAATACTTCTAAAAATAAAGAAAACAAAGACACAGAAGTTTCTTCTTAAGAAATCCGTTGTTATATTTATAGAAATGAATAAAATAGCTTGACACTACAACCGTGCGTGTAATATTTATAGCACAGGTTGTTTAATCTGCTGAAACGCCCCTGAAATATCTCCAAAATAAAACTTTTAACAAAGAAGTAAACCCAAGAGAATTTCGTTGGTTTGTACTGGTGTTATCAGAGAAATAGCCGTATGTCGGTTAGAGACAAAATGTCCCATGGCGATAGCTCGACCGCTGACCACATCCACACCACTACGTCCTGTTCATATTTAAAAGTTTCCCCGATTCCAACAAGAGTACGAAATCTCGTGTTATATGTATCTTGTTTTTATATAGGAGCCGGGAGTCAAGTGACACTTACTTTAATGAAATATTTCAGTGGGTTTTCCATTCCTCAATAAATTTGTAAATTTTATTGACACGCGACGTTTCCTGTAATTTGACACGTTGTAAATATTGTTTGGTTTCATTTTAACAAAAAATATCTAGAAGAGAAGAAAAAAATAATGCTGCGCAAAGGTCATTAAAATATTTGGAACAGAACAATATGCAGAAGGAAATCAATTTATAATTAAGATGGGTGTTTTACTAGAAAGTTGGGAGATATAATGGGGTTTTAAGATACAGAATATTTAACTCTTAAATATTTTGTCGACTTTAGTAATTGGACTTGTATAAATTGAACGAGTGAATTGTTATGAAAGCTTATACAGATATAATATACAGTTTATACAGTGCGAATTTTAAAATTTATGCGGTAATATGTTTTTAATAAAAGTTGGACCGCATTTAAAAGATGGGCACTAAACACTATGAAAGAAGATTTCACCGACACACACCGTGACCAAAACCAGGTAAAATTGGTTAAATTCGGAAATGCCCTCTTCAACGGACTCATCTCAAAATATAATCTAGTTTCAGATGTCGTTATAATACGTACGTGTACCAAATTTCAAGTGAATATCTCAATTTCATTTTATCAACCCCTTTAAAATGGAGGGTCGAAAAATTTTATAACAAAAATCTGAGGCATTCTAGTACATACATCGAATTCCAAGATTCTGTACTCTTACCAGCATGCTTTACTTATTTTGCCCCATTTACCCCTATTTAGCCCCCAACCCTTCAACGGAATACCCCAAAAATATAATCTAATTCTAGATGTCATTATAATATATACGTACACCTAATTTGAAGAGCATATCTCAATTTTATTTTATCATCCCCTTTAATAATGGAATGGGGGTGGTGGGGGATGGAAAGTATCATAACAAATTTTGAGCCCTTGACTTGTAATGGATATACATCTAATTTTAAATTTCTCTACTCTTACCGGCTTGTTTTACCTATTTCCCCCTATTTACCTCCCAACTCTTCACCGGATATGTTCAAAAAAACATCCAGTTGCAGATCTCGTTATAATATATACGTGTACAAAATTTCAAGTCAATATCATAAACCGTTTCGGAGAAAACGTGCGGAAAAGAAAAATTACAGACAGACAGACAGACAAACAGGCAATCAGACAGATAGATAGACCGACAGACAGACAGAAATTTTGTTTTTTCGCTCAAATTTGAAATCTCGACGTTTCATGACATTTCAAACCTATTTCAAGAAAAAAAAACAAATTTTTTTTTTACGATTACCATACTTCCAATCCACTGCGTGGATGTGGAAATAAAAGTATATGACTGATAATTACAGATTGATTCAGTTAATACCACGTCAGTAAAATAATGTTCTAAAAGTCCAGACTTCGGCATCTTCTGTTTTGATAAATATCTGTTGAGCAAGCAGACTTGAAGGATACGTTACTATAAATACTGAATTTATGTTGACTTATTAAAAAGGCAGAATATTACGCGCCTATGTACGGGATAAATGGGACAAACTCTGGGAAATATTATGGAACATGTCTATAGCGTCAAGTTAAATTAAACTATGTGACACGTATCGATGTTACGCAATCAATGAATGAATCAGTTCACAGGGTTCTTTCCTCTCTCGTCGCCGCTCAGCTGTGTTGCCCAAATTCTGCATGCCTCAGCATCCAGCATCTGAAAGATGACCTTAGCGCTGGCGACGTCAACACTTTAGTGTTGGATACCAAGGTTCGGAGTCAACATTACGAAAGCATTGTAAAAGAATTGGATTTCGTTGGATAAAAATGAGGAACAGCAGGAAAATTTTGATAGAACTCTTCGCGTTGAGTTAAAACAAAATGATAACATATCGAGAGGAAGGGTGAAACATAGTTTATATGGAAGAAACTTATATGCATTCATCCAATATCCATCAACAAGGAATGGAACGATCAATCCGATAAAGGACTATTCAAACCAATTTCGAAAGGAAAGCGTTTAATAGTATTAAATGCCGGAGGTGAAAATGAATTTGTTCCAGGGTCATATGCTCGCTGAAAATCCACTTCTAGTACTAGTGGCTACCATAAATAAATCAATTTCTAAAACTATGAGAAGTGGATAAGAATTCAATTATGACGTAATCTGTCCCCAAGAACTGTTACAGTAATAGATAACGCTCCCTGTTACAACAAACAGGCAGAGAAATGCCCAACTTAATCTTCTAGAAAGGAAGACATGAAAAATTAACTAGGATCGAAAAATATATCCTTTTTATACAAAATGATAAAGCCGGAAACCTAGTTAAAGAATATAAACCCAAATACAAACTGTTTAAAATAGATGAAATTATAATCAACATGGGACATGAGATGTTAAGGTTGCCGCCCTACCATCCGGATTTATATCCATCAGAAAAAGTGTGGGCAGCAATGAAAGAATATATAGGATCAAGAAATGTTAATTTACTTTAACAGAAAGAACGAAACTAACTGATGACTTTTTAAAACCATTTACAGTGGACCAGTGGCGCTCATTATGTGAACATGCAAAAAAATCGAAATAGAATTTATGAAAAGAGAACTAATGATAGATATTGTAGTAGACGAAGTAATTATAAGGGTGAATACTGATGCCAACTCTAATGAAGGTGAAAATTTCGATGAAGTGATCATGCATCGAGTGACACCTGGTGATATTTCAGGTATAGCACTCATAAAAGAGCTACATGAAGCCGATAATTCTCGCCGTGCAAGTACTTCGAAAGTAATAATGAAATTGTAAATTATATTCATAAAAAATTACTATTTTTAATGTTTCTCTTGGGAGTTGGTTTGTACTAATAAAAACTATTGTCGTTTTAAATTTTCGTTATAGTTCTTGATGAGAAATCCTATTTCTCTTCAGGTATACTATGCTAATACAGTTAAATCTATTTAAATTTACAACAATCTCACCTTAATAAGATTTAAATGAACATTTGGGAGATCATAAACTTACAAAGTATTTTATCGGACATTAAAATAATAAATGGATTACCTAGAAGTTCTCTCTCTTTGCATTTTAAAGTGTTAACCATCTACAAAGCATATTTAGTAAATACCAGTCTCATAATTTACAACCCTAATATAATTTACCAAAATTTTTATTACATTATACTACAGAGAATAAAGTTTAAACATTCTACTTTCAAAAGTTTGTAGCACCGAGTGCACTTCTTCGGAACACAGCGCTCTCCATCTCTGTTCCATATCGGTCTCATGGCCTCTACTGCGCATTTCGGGTATCAAGCTACGTTGCAGGCCCTGTACAAAAGTGCACCACAACCTGAATACTGAACAGTAAACATCCTCTAAACAATAAGCTCCGAATCCAATTTTTTATTTCAAAATGAATATTATGATTGTAGGCTGCGCAAATGAAGATTGCCACATCACATAGGTGAGTATAAGATAATAAATTAGATTGTATACCTTGAAACCTTTGTGGACGGGCAGTATCAACAAATACAGAAATCATCGGAGGACTACATACCAAGATTGGTAACCTACCAGTTACAGTACAGAGAGAAACTGCAGGATAACAGCCATATACTTATAAGTGTATGCACTGCTGAAGAGAAGAAGCCCAATGACATCTTAAAAAGGTGTGTAAAGAGTCACTACTTCCATGCTTCTGCGAATATGATAAAAAAAACTGAACAGTTCTATTATTCTATCCCAATAAATACTTTTGTCACTATTATCATTAATACTGAAAGTTCAATCAAGCTGTGGGATAATTTAATAGAACATTTATGTAATCCATTTGATCTTTCCGGAGTTTTTACATTAGTAGTTGAAAATCTGCCGTCGACGTCATTCCACCTATTTTAATTCATTATTTATAGCTAGTAATATTCAGTCCATAATTAGACTCGGAATTTGCAATCACAATGCATCTAAACTTACATAATTAGCATTAATTAAAAGTACTTTACCCACTGATGGCGTTTATGTTCTTTATCTTACAGTTTAATGGAGAAAACTTTAAAAGTATGATTAGAATTACCTTTAAAATTGTTTTACTGTACTCGCAAAGAAATTACTGCTAATGCTCTTAATGGATAGAAACGCATACATTGTTTAGATGTTTTAAGTAACAGGATTTTCCTACTACTTAGTGGGAAAAAGTTTAGTAATACAGATGTAAGTTCTGGATCCTTTGTTGTGTCGTTGATAGACACACCAAAGCACTTACTCGATACGTGTTAAGTCAAACATGTTGACAGCATCGGCGTGGCTCGCATCTTCAATCTAGCTGTCGGTAAGTTTGACGATTCAAAGCCGCTGATACGCTGGCGCGTGCTTGAGTCGGTAAAGCTCGTATAGGATCGCCTTTTCGCGAGCCTCTCCCGAGTCGTCTCCAGGCAATCGCAAATATTGTTTTATTGTGTATTATTAAGTATGGCGTGGTCCACAGAGAAAACAGATAAGTTTATCGAAGCGTTGGAAGAAGAACAGAAAGTAATATGTAATCCACGTCATTTGGAGCAAAAAGATAGAAATGTTGTGTACGACGCAATAGAGGTTTGAAATACCAATGAAAGAATTAAAGAAAAAAAAAGATGTTATGCGTTTTTTTAACTTCTGTTGTAGAAATTTACCAGTAGCAATTACGCACAAAATAGCCACCGAATTTGAAGTTTCTGTACTCTTACCAGCTTGCTTTACTTATTTTCCCTTATTTACCCCTATTTAACCCCCAATCCTTCATCAGAATAATCCCAAAATATGATTTAGCTCCTGATGTCATTATAATATATACGCGAACCAAATTTCAAGTGAATATCTCAATTTTATTTTTCAACCCCTTTAATAATATAGTGGGGGTGGGGTGGTGTAAGTATGAAATAATTATATTTGACATTGACTCATTCATAGAAATTGTCTTGGTTTTGCATGAAACATCTTTATGAGTGGCTTTATGTCTTTCTGATGAGCTCCAAAATAAGGGCGAAAAAACGTTTCAAAAGCTAAGCATTTCCAAGAAACAGAATGATAGATTTCATGAAAATGCAATCCATTAGAATGAAACATTTTTAAGACAAGGCAAATAAATAAATTCATTTTAGGCCTCTATTCTCATTTTTAACTGAATCTTCATGATCGTAGGGGGTTATGTGGATATTAGTTTAATCTGCATGGCCGTAGGGGACTATGTGGATGCTAGTGTTAGAATAAGAATTGTCAAATAAGAAATTAGACAAATTCATTTTAGGATTTTAATTTGCTAGCATAACCACAATTCAGCTTATCGAAAGAATGCAAAGATCTCATTAATAGTTTTTCTTTTAGTTATAGATAGTTAATTATTTCCACATCCACGTAGTGGATTGGAAGTTTAGTAATCGTAAAAAAATTTTCAAAAATTTTTTTTCTTGAAATCGGTTTAGAATGTCATGAAACGTCGAGATTTTAAATTTGAGCAGAAAAAAAATTTCTGTCTGTCTGTCGGTCTGTCGGTCTGTCGGTCGGTCTGTCTGTCTGTCTGTCTGTCTGTAACTTTTTTTTGTCCGCACGCTTTCTCCGGAACGGTTTAAGATATTGACTTGAAATTTTGTACACGTATATATTATAATGAGATCTGGAACTGGATTGTTTTTGGAAGATATCTGGTGAAGGGTTGGGGGGTAAATAGGGGTAAATATGAGGAAATATGTAAAGCAAGCTGGTAAGAGTACAGAAACTTGAAATTTGATGTTGTACTACAAGCCAAGGCCTCAGATTTTTTTATAATGTTTTTCAACCCCCACACCACCCCTTCTTCATTATTAAAGGGGTTGTTAAAATAAAATTGAGATATTCATTTGAAATTTGGTACACGTATGTATTATAGCGACATCTGGAACTAGATTATATTTTGAAATGATCCCGTTGAAGGGTTGGGGGTTAAATAGGAGTAAATAGGGGAAAATAAGTAAAGCAAGCTGGTAAGAGTACAGAAACTTGAAATTCGGTGTATGTGCTAGAAGCCAAGGTCTCAGATTAGTTATATTATTTTTCAACCCCCACCACCCCTACTCCATTATTAAAGGGGTTGATAAAATGAAATCGAGATATTCACTTGAAATTTGGGACACGTATGTATTATAACGACATCTGGAACTAGATTATATTTTAAGATGATTCCGTTGAAGGGTTGAGGGTTGAATAGGAGTAAATAGGGGAAAATAAGTAAATCGTGCTGGTAAAAGTACATAAATATGGGATTTGGTGTACATACTAGAAACCAAGGCCCCAGATTTCTTTCTAATTCTCCGCTCCATTTTTAATGGGTTTGATAACATAAAATTGAGATATTTACTTGATAGTTAGTACACGGATGTATTGTAATGACATCTGATTGAGATGATTCCACTGAAGAGAAAAACTTCATTTTTAACGTATTTGGTAGAAACCAACGCCTTAAACTTTTTTATGACATCTGCTTCAAATATTATTAAAATTCTGTGACCAATAATTTTCACATGCCAGAGTGCAAATTTAGTCAAGATGTTTCCTTTAAAGTGACTTTGATGAAAAATCTGGATGTGGAAGTAGTGATTCCTTAGGCAGCGGTTTTTTTCTGCCGTTCGCAAAATCCTATAAAGAATATGTTTCAATATAATAGGATATTAATTTCGGTTAGGATATATAATAGATTATTTCTCCTGTCGTATAAGTTAATATCTTTAAGGTACAGTAGTTCTATTTGAAAATAGACTTATACTTACATCTCAAGAAGCTAATGTCTAACGAAATAATTGTCCCGCTGATACATAATATTTCTGAAAAATAGTGTATTGTTTTATCTGTTGATTTAACAATGATGACTTGAATTTTCACCGAGCAAAGGTCAAACCTCTATCAAATGTTATAATAGTTTAGAAATGGTACCTGTGTCATAGTTGGAGTTGTTTCTGACATTAAATTAAAGGAACAATGAAATGCGGAGTTTCAATAATCCACAGACTACCTAACATCCGTGAAATTTTACTATGAATATTAGATACGGCCATTGGCCACCTTTGTAAAATTAAATTAATAAAATTTATTATGGTTAACCCTCAAGTTATGATACGTCCAGATGGCAGGGATAGCAAAATCAATAAAATTCATTTTATTGTTGTATGAGAGTGCACAAAAACTTATCCACTTCTATTTTTTCTTTAAATGGTGGTTATTATCACACAGTTCAATTCAGTTTTAAGTGATATCACTAAAATTAAGTACATAGCCAATATTTTTTATTTTTTAAATTCAAATAGGTATTAAGTTCAACATTATCACGTTTAATAGACATACTTGTTCGACAATGATAGACTACAAATTTCATTTGTTTCATAATAGTGTTATTAAGCACACTTCAAACTTCAATAACATTTTGAAATGAAAATTGAAATTATAACTTGTTTGCTTATGATTGCAATGAAACATATTCTTCATATTTTGATTAATTTCTATATTTTTCGATCTATGGAAAAATCTTGATATATCTTGCACATCTGTGTACTTTTGTGTATTTTATAAAAAAAAAAAAAAATTTGCTTTAAGATTATAATTAACACGATTTATTTAATTAATGCAAATTTACACGTCTCTTTTTAAAATATACGATATAACTATATTGTCTAAATGTTATTTGTGGCATTATTTCAATTTCTTTTCTTCTTCAATTCTTTGGGACTTCCTGCCACATGTATTCTTTCTTTTTATGCGGTGCTCGGGGAATCTACAAAATATCACAATTAACCAGTACGTTACTGGTAAATAACCTCTCTAAGGTCTAATATTGAGGGATTAACTGGAATATTGCCTGATTTTTATTTTTTATTTTTATTTTAATGCCTTATTTATATTAACGTCCTGGCGGAGTTCAGCTAATTGCTGTTCTACCACTCAACCAGGACACGTACACATAGACATCGACACAACAACCATTCCCTGCGATATTGCCATCTACCGCAGCTGAGACTCGAACTCAGGAGAGATAACAGCGACTAGACATGTTGTGCCACCCAACAGCGGTCTAGGTCACTGCTACCGTCTCGGTAACACATGAAAAAACGCCACCAACATCCATACCCTGGCCAGGATTCGAACCCGGGACTCCGTGGTCGCAAGCCAAACACCTTCAGCATTGCGCCACCGAGCTGGATCAACTTCGTTTTCCTGATTAAGGATGGAAGAGTAGTGCTCCTTCCATCTCGATCTTATTTCATCTTCACCGTGCAGGAGATCTCCATTTTTGTCTCTTACAGGACACATTCTTTTAATCACCTCCACATATGCTTCAACTTCTGCTGGGGGCAGGAACGAGTCCCTCAAGACTTCAGAGATTCAACTATTATCAACATCTTTAAAAACAAAGGCAGTGCATCGGACTGTAATAATTATAGAGGAATATCATTACCCTCGATTGGAGGAAAAATTCTCTCCAGAATCATGACCAACCGTTTAATACCGTTCGTGGAGAAGGTACTGCCTGAATCTCAAAGGGGCTTTCGCCCAAACAGAGGAACCAGTGACTCCATATTCACCTTATGCCAACTCCAGGAGAAAACTAAAGAACATCAAGCAAAAATGTACATCGCGTTCGTAGACTCAACAAAAGCATTCGATTCTGTAAACCGAGATGCACTTTGGACCATCATGGAATGCTTTGGTATCCCATCCAAATTCATTGAGGTATACAAGAGTCTACATCAGCATAATTGCACCAAGGTTTTGTGCAATGGGAACTTTCTGATCCATTTTATGCTCGAACGGGTGTGAGACAGGGGGTGTGTAATGGCACCAACACTGTTCAACATCTTCATGACAGCCCTAGCACTCATTGCGGACAGAAAGTTACTTGAACGCGGTCTGGGCATTCGATTTAGAACCGATTGCGGCCTCTTTAACCTCAGTCGCCTACGTGCCAAGACCAGAGTACGCTTCATTACAGACCTGCAATACGCTGATCATTGTTCCCTCGTAGCGGACTCTGCCAACACGCTACAGGAGATTCTTAATACATACAGTTGGACTTATTGCGCCCTTGGCATGAAGCTGATGTATCGAAGACCAAAATACTCACAACGCCTTCGGAGGAACTGCATCAAAATATTTACAGCAATAATGAGCACAGATGAAGAAGTGCAAAACAGGATACGCGCTGCTTCAAGAGCACTCTGGAAACTTAAAGACAGAGTCTCCTACAATCACGACCTAAATATTAAGACCAAGATAGCTGTATATCTTGCGGTAATACGCCCGACATTGTTGTATGGATGCGAGTCATGGGTTCCGTATAGACGGCACATAAAACAGTTGGAGAAATTTCAACAAAGGCAGCTAAGGCAACTCATGGGAATAAGATGGTACCATCGAGTAACCAACTCTGAAGTCCTCAAGAGAGTTGGGAGCGGAAGTATAGAGGCATCTATAACAAAATCCCACCTGCGTTGGCTTGGACACATAACTCGCATGGCAATCGACTGCCCAAGTGCTTATTATACGGAGAACTGATTGAGGGGTTGCAGAAAACAGGAAGGGCAGAGAAAACGATATAGGGACGTTATTAACGTGAACCTTAAATATCTAGGACTCCAACCCAACTGGGAAAAACTTGCAGCTGATAGAGTAGATTGGCGGAGAATCACTGCAAACTTCAATAGGACTCTCCAAACATAAAGGAGGGGCGGCAATCTAGGAGGAAAGTTTCTGTGTCCCGACTGTGGCAAAATATGTGCATCCCGAAAAGGCCTCTTTAGTCACCAACACACGCATAATTAACTATATTCGCCTTTGATCATGTGTTTATGCTCGGAATCGAGCATTTCCAAATCAAACAGACACGCTAGTTTAATTAGGACGAATCTAAAAAAAATATGTCTAATAGTTCTGATTAATAAACTTAAATGCGTGGAGCTCCCGACTTTCAGATTAATTAGACCGTAAATTACAAAACTTATTCGCCATATTGACGCCACCATCTTAATCTATTTCTCCATCAAATATTTATAATCTGCAATCTCAACAACCCTCAGATACCGATTTTTAGTCGAATCAGAAGAAAAATGATAACATATTGACGCCGCATTTAGAATTTCGATCCTATATTTATAATTTGTAACCTCAAATATATCCGGATACCAATTTTTAGTAGCATCACTCATTGTTGTGATCTAGTATAATAAAAGTTAGTTAGATTAGTCAATGATCTCAATTTCTCAGTATATAATGCTTTGTAGCTCGACAACTATACATTTATGGAATTTGTACCTGTGTACATTTTTTATCAGGTTACCAAGAAACACTATTTCCCACATGTACAGCCAAATTGACTGAGATCCATTTTCCATAAGTTTTGTGTGGGGCCCCTTGACCCCAATGTGTGCCACAAACTTTAAAATGTCAAAATGCGACATTAATAAAACCTTATATTTAACTGTAATATATTTTATTTTTGCATCCGACTCATTGAAAAATGTTATTTGGGTATTTTGCAGACAACTTAAATAAATCCAATTTTTAATACGAAAAACAATAAATTATTTATTCATTATGTGTGCTGTTGATCTAATTCTGACCATCCTAGTATACCAATAAAGCCAATCAATGAAACTTTCTACAAGACAACACCAAGAGGCCTGCTCCATACGAGGATTTTTCTGTGAGTTTTTGAAATATATCAGCATCTCTCGTCCTAACTGGCGAACACTTCTTTGTGTATCAAACCAAATCACAAACAATATATTTGTTTCATTTGAAAGTTAGGAATTATTGAAATATAAAATTAAAACATAAAATCTCATTCACCTCATATCTTAACAAATAAAATATTCCTTCGAGATTGTCTCGAACTGTCTAGAAATTGTATTAGTTTTGAGAATATTACATAGACCATTCGGAATAACATTACTATTTCTAAATGATCAAAGTAATTTTTAATACAACATTAACAATTTAATATTTGATGTGACAACGCTTGTACAATTTCTAAACAGTTTGCAAATATCCGGAGGAATACTTTATGTATTTAGACATAAGGTGAACAGAATTTTCTATTTTTGCTTTTATTCTATAATAATTCATAACTTTCAAATGAAATATATCTATTGTTTTTAATGTAGTTTGCCACGCAATCAAGTGATAAATACATTCTTGGGTGTTTTGCAGACAACTTTCATATACATCATATTTCATATGAGAAACAGCAAATTATTTCTTTATTATGTATATTGCATTAAATCTACTGTATTTTTATTAATGTTATAAGGGTACCTCGGGATAAGGTAGCTCAAATTGCCGTAACCACGGAATTTTAAGTAATCCTGGGACTAAGAAATAAGGTCTACAGGGTCCGTACATCAAAATTGCCCCAAGTACCCAAAAAGGGTTAATTTTGGTTTTTAATTTTCTTACAAAAACGGAAAAAAATTTAAATTCTCAAAGAATTCATACACATAGTAATCTCAAAGAACTTTAACCTTAACTTCATGGGCCTCATTAAGGCCCCTAGAATATACTTTTAAATTTTTAAAGTCGAATATTTATGTTATGATAATGGGATGCGGAAAATTTTATTATATCATATTATTTGAGACCAGAAAACGCAACATTTTAGGTAGTTTAAAAATTTACAAACCCCATGCGTCGGGCACAAATATTTTTTCTTTTTTAAGAAAAATCACGTTTATTAGGGGGTAGCTTTGAAAGCTTGGGTAATGAATCGCCCCCGTGGTGCAAACGACACCGGCCCTGGGACCAAAAATTATCTCCTTGCGGTAAGAGGATACCCCCTTGGGTCCAGATGCCACCTTCTTTCGGAAAGAGTTACCCTCTTGTTATCAACAGTCATCCAGAGTGGATTAATAGTCTCTCAGGGAGCAAAAAGGCACCCAGTGTGATCAAGTGATATCTCCTGGGGTCTCGTAACAACTAAATATGTTCCCCCGAGATCAGAAGTCTTCAAAAATTGGTAAATAGTAACTCCTGGATTCAAAATTCATATAACATGAGTAGCAAGTAGGCCAGTTATTGCCTTGTTATAAATGTAAAGTAAATATTAAAAAAATACAATTAGTGTTGAAGGCACAACCCCTGTTTAAATACAGCAATACAACTATAAGACGTGCTTTTTGTAAGACGTAAAAAAAAATCAAGTTAGCCTACTTGCTATATATGGTATATGAATTTTGACTCGAAGAGTTTACTACTTACCAATTCTGCATGACTTTTGACCTCGTGGGCACTTGTTTGGATGAACTTTAATGCCAGGGGATATCTTTTGACAGTAGGGGATATATTTCAGCTATAGTGGGTACCTTTCTGTTCCCTGGGACACTATTCACCCATGCCGGACGACTTTTGACTCCAAGAGCGTACCTTTATGAGAGAAGGTGTCTTGGGCCCCAAAGTTTTATCCCAGGTGGTGATTCGTTACCCAGGTTTTCAAAGCTACCCTCTCCTGTCTGGCAAACGTGATTTTTCGTTAAAAGAATGAAGAAATTGAATATTGATGCTGATTATTGAAAATTTCCAAACTACCTTAAAAGGTGCGTTTTTTGGTCACATATAATCTTATGAAATAGAATTATCCGCACCTCTTTATTATAACAACAAATCTGTAAGGTCCTTATTGGGGTACAACAGGACAGAAAAAATGAGGCCAAAGATATTTGGGAGTACCATGTGCATACGTTTTTCAGAATTTTAAAATGTTTTAAGAGCAAGAAGCGATCCTATCAGGTTTAATACAAAATCCATGATCAAAGACAGTTATCCAGACATATCTCCAGGTACCCTTTGTTTTACAAAATAACACTTAAGTATCAGAACAAAACAATATTGTAGTCATGATATACTAGAAGTAAATTGCAACAAAATATATGCAAATAAATTTTAACCAATTTTAAACAGTGATTAATTTCATTTCTATAATAACGAAAGAAATTTATGTGCCACTACCGGTTACCAAAATGTATCCACTGATTTGTGCGAAACCAGCTGAACAATATATTATATATATTATAAATTTGATGTCCTATAAAGGAGGAGTCCCTTGTGAAATAAAGTGTATATAAACTCATGCATAATGTATGTGTGATTAGCATAATTGCCTTCTTATGTGAACCTACTTTTCTTGAGAGAAATAAAAAACTATTTGACAGAAAACCTATAACGAAAATAGTGTTTACTTGTAATAATAGAGTTTATCGTCTAGAAGCGAGCTTGACTTACGGTTCCACGATAAAATCCCGAATAATTTAAATCATTGTCTATTCCTTATGGACGAAAAGTCAGTGACTCCTACACACTAAATTTAAGGTATGTAGGAACGGATTATAGGAATTAATTTCCCCAAAAATCTGTTGCGATGTACTTTAAATAAAAATAAATAAAATGTATCACTTAAGATGCATTAAATAAAAGTCGGAAAACTAGAAAAGAATTTTTGTGCTGTCTCTTGTATGTAGTCTTTTTAGTCCAGTGTTTGACAGTAAGAATATGTTATTACCTTAGAATTCTTTCGGACAACACTGATTGACGTGAAATTGGACAGTAAGTAGGGAATCACTCAAGAAACAAAAAAAGATATATAGTGCCGATGTGCGCTTTTACTCTGGGAGTGGATGCCACCCCTTCTCGGGTGTAAAAATTAATACACTCAAAATAACCACATAAATCGATATGGGGTTGACTTCTAAATAAAAAATGTTCTTTGAACTTTTTTCTATAAATCAATGTTTTTCGAGCTGAATTTGACTGCATGTTGGCCGAAAAGTAAAATCGAAACTTTCAACGTTAAATAAAGGAGAATCGACGAGTTTTTGGAGAAAATATTGTTAAACTTTTTTAAAGTAGGTACTTGAAAAGATCTTTAAAATTAGCTTCATTAAAAGTCGTTAGCATAAGAACTTACGAAGCTATGGTGAAAATAAAATGGTTGTCTCGTTTTTTCGAGAAGATTGAAATTAAACGTAATCCATTTGCAATTAACTTTATTTAGATACCAACAATATGTTCTAGAAGTTTAAACGGTTTAGAATGCCTGGATTTGAAAAAAAGGCCGATTCAAATTTGAAATGATTTTTGAAATTTAAAAAAATATATTCTCTTTTTCACAATAACTCAAAAACTAAAGAAGATACATAAAAAATGCAAGAGGACAAAAATTTTGTATTTTTTTTTGCAGAAAATTAAGGTTTATTTTATTTCTTTAGGATGAAAATTAATTGAGATATCACCATTCTAAATTCGCATTTGAGTACGAGGACTACCTTCCACCAGTTCTTTAAATTCAAAAAGCGTAAAAACGACGGGGTCAAGGAAGTTCCACTTTACAGGCCCTGTAGCCCTTGAAATTCCCTGCAAAGTGGTTTTCGAGCGATTAGATATCTTAAAAATTAATGAAGTTAAGACACAGCAGTTAGCTGGAAATATAGGCTAACATTTGAAAATCATCTGCATCCATATGGTACATAATGGGACCACCGATGGGACATCATGAGTTAGCCTGTACTTCCAGCTAACTTCTCCACAAATTTGGCTTCCTAATTTTGAACGCTTTGCGAGGATCAGTTCTTTAAAAAAACTCGACATATGTCAGAAACTGTAACAGATAAGGTAACTTAGATTGCCTAAAGGCAGACTTAGAAGGCCAATCGAACCGTGTAACAAAATAATAGTTTCTATTTAAAATAAGAAAGTTGGTACCGACTTTTGGCACACCCTGTATAGCTGGAGGACTGAAAATACTGGAATGATCTATTATGGCAGTGTACCAAATTTCAAGGTTCTAATCAACTGCAAATTGAAATACTTCTTATATACGACCTACGTAAATCACCCTGCATGTGTGTGTATATAAGTAAGTAGGATTTTCACACACATACTTTGATGTATATGTGTATGTTATATGAACCGTCCCATACACACAAAAATACTGTTTGTATTTTTTTAAACTGAAAAGATGAGATTACTGTTTTAACAGCTAAAAAATCTATTTTATTGCGAATTATAGCAGATACGATTTTTCCGTTAGCATTTTTGGAATCCTTAGACATCCAAGAAAAGTTCTACAAAGGCCGTTCTCGTCGGCATTTTAATCAAACTAAAAACTAGTTGAGGAGGGGTGTGGTGTAAAGTGATACTATTTCCACGAGTGGGAATTTTGTATAACATCTAATGAGCCGCAGACGGATACGGTGGTTCTATGAGTGAAAAAGGAGATATTACACACGTACCAAAGTACTAATGTAAGTACTTTACCCACGCTGCTTTACTTGGTAGGAGACAAAAGTATTTTAATAAAGTCCAATTAATGTCTTATTTTCAGGTTGAGGAAATACTACCATTTTCTTACGTAGGGAACAAAAATATTACATTTGACAATAGCATCGCTGCAAGCAAAGTTTACTATCTACTATAGTTGGAAGAAATGTTGTTTTCCAAGGCATTGTAGATTAATTTGGAATCTGCGTATTTAATTTCTGTTATATTTTACAAAATTATAATTTTGTTAATTATGTATTAATTGGCATTATCATATAATTCATATGACTTATCATTGAGAATGCTATCTGAAATAGTTGAAATATACTATGTGATTAATAAAAAATTGCTACAAATTGTAAATATTTGAAAGAACGATTGAAGAAGTCGTTACTCTTTGGTAGTTTATTATTTCTAATAAATAAATAAAACAGACTACTATGCTTTGCACCATTATGTAAGTATTCTCTAAAATCGACGACTGTAGTTTCAACTTACAAGGTCATTGTCAAACAGTTCGTCAAACAGTGAATCAAAATAGACTCAGTCTATTCATCCAATGGACTCTTCTATTTTGATTCACTGTTTGACAATGACATTGTAAGTTGAAACTGCTACAGATTTTTGTGAATACATAGTGGTGGAAAACATAGTAGTGTGTTTTATTTATTTATGCAAGTAAATACTTGAAGAGATCGTGAAAACCACGTGGATGTCTATAATATAATTTTATGCTAATAGTATACTGGACAATTTTTTAAAGAAAATCTATTTTTATATCAAATTATTTTTGAAATCGACGTTAAATTGTTTTTTTAAATACAAATTCAAAAATGTTTAGATATTTCCATTTTCACCATTCAAACACCTTAACAGCAAACGAATAAATGATAAAGAAATATTTATCTCCTTGAACATAACACGTAACGACGTAACACATCTTACATCCCGAATAATTCAGCTTTATTCACACCTGTAGAATAAAATTGCCGGGAATCGTTCAATCTTCGTTCATATAATTTCATATTTTGTTCAATTTGTAATTTTACTAACAGCTCCCTATTCCATATAACATTCAATGCACTAACATTTTGTACCTACATGAATACACATTTACGTAGCTTGGCATATTCGAGAGGCAAAAAATATAAAAGTATTTTTCAATGTTTTAATGAACAGCTTTTCATGGTTCAGTACGAGATCAAATGCGACCGGCCTTTTAAAAAACCGGTGAGTTTTTTGGTCATTTCTAGTTCAATATTCAGGTTTTAATAAATTATAATGCAACAACAGCATTTGAAAGCAACATTTTATCTCACAGTTTACCGTTTTGATTTTATATTCGGTCGCTTCTAATTTTAACTATTTATTTTACCGAATTGCATTGTATTTTTAATGAATGTTTGTGAAACTGGATATTTCGATGTTTGAAATAAAATGCGGCGTTTTCACTATATACAATTTTAATTTTTGTAGTATGACTAAAATGAAGGACATGATATGTAATCGCATTATTTTGTTTATAACATTAATTTTTCAACAAGTAAATAACATAAAATTTGGATATTGAGCACGTACGCAATATACGCTGTGATTGAAGATGACATCATTGGTTCTATTAAATGGCTGAAACCGTGTTTAAAACCAAGAGGTGGATATACAATACAGTGAGGTTCATGAGTAAGGGATACATTCATTATCTACGTAATTTATAATTTATGAGTAAAATCCTAAGAACGTCAATTTTTTATTTTAAATGAAATTTTTTGAGCATAATCTTATACCTCCCCTTCAACCCCCTTGAAGTAACAGCTACACCTTTAAAATTTTTAAATGGAATGAAGGTGCGTGTAATAGCTCATTTGAAAGGGTTTTTATTTTTCTATCCCACAATATTAAGATTTTTTGAATTTATGTAAATTTTTTATTGAAAAATATTACATTTTTAATATTACTAAGTAAACAAAAGAACATGAAACGGCTTAAATCAAATGATCAAACTGGGCGTTCATTGTTTCTTGACAATAATGGACGCGTTGTTGAAATGCTTCTAAAATATTTTGTATCGTTTCCGGGGTGATTGGATTCATTTTTTGCCTTATTCTGCCTTATACATCATTGCTGTTATTTAGTCTATTAGACTTTCGATTTTAAGCAACTCTATAGAAAATAGTCAATTGGGGTCAAATCGGGAGATTGGGCAGGCCACTCAATTTCACCGCGTCTACCGATCCACCTATTAGGAAAGACTAGATTGTGATAGGCTTTTACTTCCACTGAAAAACGAGGTGTAGCTCTGTCCTGCTGATAGCAAATATTTCAATCAATTTCATTAGGGTTGTCTTCACATGAGAAAAGTATTATTAACTCTGGAACTAAGAAATTTTGCAAGAAATACAAGTAACGCGCGCCAGTTAATGAGCTATTAAAGAAATATGGTATGATAATTTGAGAATTTATAATTCCAGCTCAAATGTTCATCTTCTCAGGATATTGAATATTAGCCTCCATCGTTCAATGCGGATTTTCTGTACTCCAGTATCTACAGTTCTGTTCGCTGACTTCCATTTAAGGCAAATGTTGCCTCATCAGAAAAAATAATGTTTTTTTTAAATAACGGAACAGGGTCATCGTCATTAAGTTCTTGAATCAAATGAATTTTATACTGGCGGTATTTTTCATTCATTAGAAGACGCAATATGGACGCATTAATAACATTATTATCGGTGGCAACTTGTCTTGTAGGTTTATGTGGATTACCTTCAATATCAAACAATACATCCAATCTCTTTCCATCGTCTAAAAAACTACCTAGAATAAAAGATGGAAATTTTTTTTTGCTTAAATTTAATATTTTCACGTTTCATGACATTCTAAATGAATTTCATGAAAAAATAAATTCAGAAAGAAAAATGTTTCCAACATTTTTTTACTAAATAAATACCCATATAATATATTATGGAATTTTTTTTTAATTTAAAATTCGTCAATGTCACATTCTAAAACTATTTCAGGAACTAATTTTCAAACAGATTTTTTTTTTAATTTTTTCTTACTAGGTACTAATACCTAGAATAAAAGGTGAAAAAAATTTCCTTTTGCTCAAATTTTAAATTTTCAGATTTCATGACATTCTAAATCCATCTCATAAAAAAAAATTCAGAAAGAAAAAATTTTTATCAATTAAGTGGCTCACCCTTATATTTCCTTTATTTTTAACTTATTCATTTGAAATTTGGGGTGCATAAACTACCTGTAAAAATGGATTTTTGGACATAAAAAATGGTATGAGGCCATTTCCGGTTTACCCGGAAATGACCGCAACTTTCGAATTTTAAATGGAACATCCTGTATGTTTTTACATATGTTAAAAAATCTACACATAGTAGTGACTCACCCCTATAACTTTTTTATTTTTGAGCATACCACAATGAAACTAACGGGCCTAGGGTCATACAGAAAACTGCATTTTTTGACGTATGAAGTAATTTAATACCACTTCCGGTTTCGCAGGAAATAACCCTAACTTCTGATTTTCAAATGGAACATCCTGTATATTATTACATTTTTGGATTCAGAATGAATGTTTGAACCTGTGTGGTGATTTTTATAAATTTATGGCAAGTTGTTATTGTTTATAGCAATTATACATTTTAATCTAGACTGCTATGAAATAAAAAAATAAGCACTTTGTCATTTTAGATTGTACAAAGAAAAATATTTATACATAGTTACTATTATTAACCATTTTGTAGGCATTTTAATGCAAGTAATTTATTTTTTTTGAAATAACATTTTTTTTTTCAAATGGGACGGTAGTGGCTCCTTATATCCATTAAATTACCCTTTTCTACGAATCCATTGATATCACTATGCTTGGGTTTTTATTAACATTTGTTTAAAAAACTGTGAAAACAGATTGCACTTGTGGTATTTTAAATCTAGTTATTATTATACGGCTATCAAAAAATTTCGCATCAAGTTACCTTTGCATTTTAAACAAAAAAAAACGTATGTTTATTATTATTTAAAATTCTAATTCAAAATTTAACACATTGTAAGAAAACTTAATCAAAATTAAAATATTTACAATTAACAAAAATTACAAGTATTGTCTCTCAAATGACGTTTTCCAATATTTCAGGTGTTGTAGTATTGAATGCAGCTCTTATTCTATTTTCTAGATTTTCTAATGTCAAAACTGGTATCCCGTACACTTTATCCTTGAGATATCCCCATAAATAAAAATCCAAACAGGTTAAGTTCGGAGACCTAGCAGGCCACCGTACTGGACCATGAGTTGCTATCACTTGTTCACCATACGTCTCAGTGAGATGATTTAAAACAATTCTGCTATTGTGCGGATGAGCACCATCTTGTTGAAAGTATAAGTTCCTAAATTGAGCTAATGGTAGCTCTGCAACTTCATCCCAATGTCATAGGTAGAAACTCGAGGTATCTTTCACCCGATAATATTCCTTGAAACAAAATAGGTCCTACTATGCGGTGTTCATAAATTCCAACCCATACATTTATGCCAAAATGTTCTTGAAAATTATTGGTTCTGACTAAATGTTGATTTTCTTGAGACCAGTATCTAGTGTTGTGTCGATTAAACGTTCCATTATTTGTGAATCTAGATTCATCTGAGAATAACACATTTTCTAAAAATCTGTTATCTTGTTCACATTTATTAAGTAACCACTCACAGTATTGTACCTTTCGATCATTATCAGCTTCATAAAGATGTCGGTGTAAGTTGTATTTAAAAGAAAGATAAGTGTTTTTTTAATATGCGTTTCCTTATTTGAACCCAATTCCTCTGCGATTTGTCTCGTAGAAGCAGTTTGATCATAGTTTACTATGGCTAGCACATTAATTTCCATTTCCTCACTTAATACGAACGTTGGGTTGCGTACCCTTGGTTATCGCCGCATTTTCCTTTCCAACTTCTTAAAATAATGTCGGGATGGACATTTTCTTTCTGGAAATCTTTCATTATAAATTTCGTGTGCACTCTTTCCATTTTTACGACATTCCCATTAAATAAGAAGCATGTCAACTTTTTCATTATTTGTATACACCATTATTGCAATACGTAACTAAAAGTTTCAATTAGAGAACTGTCATTTCATTTATTTTGTTTCTCTTTTAAAATGCAAGGGTAACTTGATGCGAAATTGCAATAGTTAACAAAAGTTTCAGTTAGAGAACTGTCATTTCGTTTATTTTGTTTCTCTTTTAAAATGCAAGGGTAACTTGATGTAAAATTTCTTGATAGTCGTATAATAATAACTGTAGATTTAAAATACCACAAGTACAATCTCTGTTTTTACAGTTTTTTAAATTAATGTTAATAAAAACCCAAGCATAGTGATATCAATGGATTCGTAGAAAAGGACAATTTAATGGATATAAAGAGCCACCACCAACCCATTTGAAAAATAGTTATTTCAAAAACACTAAATTACTTGCATTAAAATGCATACAAAATGGTTAATAATAGTAACTATGTATAAATATTTTTTTCTCTACAATCTAAAATGAAAAAGTACGTATTTTTTTTATTTCATAGCAGTCTAGATTAAAATTTATAATTGCTATAAAAAATAACAACTTGTCATACATTTATAAAAATCACCACACATGTTCAAAAATTAATTATGAATCCAAAAATGTAATAATATATAGGGTGTTCCATTTGAAAATCAGAAGTTAGGGTTATTTCCTGTGAAACCAGAAGTGGTACTAAATTACTTCATATGTCAAAAAATGCAGTTTTCTGTATGACCTTAGGCCCCCTAGTTTCATTTTGATATGTTCAAAAATAAAAAAGTTATAGGGGTGAGTCACTACTTTGTGTAGATTTTTTATTTTTAAACAAATTAAATAAAATAGAAACACAAATACCATAGATTTGAAATGGATATCAATGAATTCAGAAAAAAATCTATAATTTATTGAACACAATGAGCCACCGCCTTTTACATGCCGTAGAACAAATTTTGGTATTCCAAGACACTTTAGACGAATATCTTAAAATGGTTAAAAAAACTGAACATCGACTCAAAAATTCGCGAAATTCTCATGGTATACTCAGAATGTTGTCTTGAATCCAAATATGTAGAAATATATAGGATGTTCCATTTAGAATTCGAAAGTTGCGGTCATTTCCAGGTAAACCGGAAATGGTCTCATACCATTTTTTATGCCCAAAAATTCATTTTTGCAGGTAGTTTATGCACTCTAAATGTTAAATGAATAAGTTAATAAATAACGGAAATATAAGGGTGAGCCACTTACTTGTGGCACCCAGTAGAATAGAATATGGATTTTTTTTTCTCAAATTTAAAATTTCCACGTTTTATCACATTCTAAACCCATTTCAGAAAAAAAAAATTTCAAACGGAAAATTTTTTCTTACTACTATAGTCTGTTTTTAAACCAGAAGGAGTCAACATGGAAGTTCCATTCACACCATAAAAGTAACCAAAACATGCACTTAAACCTTTTTGGTGTTTTGGGTAACCAACAATACACGACTACAGTATTTTTGTGTGTATTTTATTACATTGTATAATACCTCGACTTCTATTTGACCTCTAGATATTTTATACAGCATCCATACCATTTACACAATATAAAACCTCCAAGTAATTAGCCACATTTACCTTCAGATTGATACAGAAGGATTCCAAACTGATATATAATGTGCAAACAATAAAATAGAAATTATAGCCAAATATGATATCAAAATTTTTGCAATACGTCAAAATTTACGACTATTGCCATGTGTAAAACTGGCGAGGACATATCCAATCACAGATGTAACAATATATCCAATTTCTTTTCATCGTCTAAAATACCTACCTAATATAAAAGGTGGAAAATTTTTTTCTGCTTAAATTTTACATGTTCACGTTTCATGACATTCTAAATCTATTTCATAAAAAAATGTTTTAAAAAAAATTAAAAATTTTGTAAAAATTAAAAAAAAAAATTGCCGCTATAGAATGTATGATGGAAAAATTTATTTTGCTCAAATTTAAAATTTCCACGTTTCATGACATTCTAAACCCATTTCAGAAAAAAACTAATTTTAAAACGAAAATTTTGTTGAAAATTATTTTACAACTACGATACCTAGAATAGAAAAAATATTTTTGCTCAAATTTCCACGTTTCATGACATTCTAATCCTATTTCAGAAAAAATGTTTTGAAAATTTTACAAAAATTTTTTGACCACCAGAATTTTTTTTTCACTCAAATTTCCACGTTTCATGACATTCTAAACCTATTAAAAAAAATCGGTAAAGTTATTTACACAGAACTTCCCTCGTTATTTGTGCACGACAGTCACTCAAAAAAATTATTATTTACGAAATGACATTGGGAATAATAATCGGAATATAATTATTGGTATTATCACAAAGAAAACCTGATAATTTTTGGTCAAAAATATATACAGAGTGTTCATCCAACAGCAAAAGTTCAATATACTAAATAACAGGTGCCAAATATGGGAGGCTTGCGCAAATACCTTTATAAATGTCCACCATGACTCAATTATTTCTTGGGATGCCATTATTCAATAAAAGTATATAATAGGATATGCCAAATATTATTGCCATCTCTCACATTCTCAATCCCACATTCACGTAATGGAGTGGAAGTATAGTGGTAATTAAAATATAGAACACATTTTCAAAAATGTTTTCTGTCTATCTAGTGCTAAATTTTTTCCAAATTGGTGAAAATATGTTGCAAATTTTTTTTTTCCGAAATAGGTTTAGAATGTTATGAAACGTGGAAATTTTAAATTTGAGCAAAAAAAATATTTCGTCTATTCTATAATGGTGATAAATAGATTACATAAACATGTTTTTATTTTTTTTTAATTTTTCTAAAACATTTTTATATTTGTTTTAATAAATTTGGAATGCCATGGAAACGTGGAAATTTTAAATCTAAAAAAAAAATTCCATCTATTTGTGGTAAAATTTTTTCAAAAATTTTTAAATTTTTTTAAATTTTGCTTTAAATAGATTTAGAACGCTATGAAACGTGGAAATTTTAAATTTTGAGAAAAAAAAAATTCATATTTTGGTGGTAAAATTTTTTTTAAAATGTTGGTAAAAAATTTTCAAATTTTTTTTTCTTTTAAATAGGTTTAGAATGCCATGAAACGTGGAAATTTTAAATTTGAACAAAGAAAAAAATTTTTTTTAGTGGTAAAATTTTTTTCAAAAATGATTGAAAAAAATTTTCAAAAAATTTTTTTTCCTGAAATAGGTTTAGCGCGTCATGAAACGTGGAAATTTTAAATTTGAGCAAAAAAAAATTTTTTTCACTATTTATTCCGTTTAGACGGTCCACCCTGTATATTTTTCAGTGAAAATTCTACCAGTTCTTCGCTGACAGTAGGGTTAACTACCTACCAAATTTGACTCTTCTCCGTCAAGTAGTTTTTTAGTTAATGCACCAACAGACAGACAGACAGACAGACAGACAGACAGACAGGCAGACAGACAGACAGACAGACTGACGGAATTGAAAAACCTATATTTTCGGAATCTACGTGTTCTGAAACGTCAGAATCCGAAAAAATCTCGGAGGGTGATTTTTTCTCGAATACAATACTTCCCTTCGGTATGCGAGGGAAGTAAAAATCACCCTCCGAGATTTTTTCGGATTCTGACGTTTCAGAACACGTAGATTCCGAAAATATAGGTTTTTCAATTCCGTCAGTCTGTCTGTCTGTCTGTCTGTCTGTCGGTCTGTCTGTCTGTCTGTCTGTCTGTCTGTCTGTCTGTCTGTCTGTTGGTGTATTTACTAAAAAACTACTTGACGGAGAGCAGTCAAATTTGGTAGGTAGTTAACCCTACTGTCAGCGAAGAACTGGTAGAATTTTCACTGAAAAATATACAGGGTGGACCGTCTAAACGGAATAAATAGTGAAAAAAATTTTTTTTTGCTCAAATTTAAAATTTCCACGTTTCATGACGCGCTAAACCTGTTTCAGGAAAAAAAAATTTTTGAAAATTTTTTCAAACATTTTTGAAAAAATTTTTACCAAGATGAAAAAAATTTTTTTTTGCTCAAATTTAAAATTTCCACGTTTCATGACGCGCTAAACCTATTTCAGGAAAAAAAAATTTTTGAAAATTTTTTTCAAACATTTTTGAAAAAATTTTTACCAAGTTGAAAAAAAATTTTTTTTGCTCAAATTTAAAATTTCCACGTTTCATGACGCGCTAAACCTGTTTCAGGAAAAAAAGTTTTTTGAAAATTTTTTTCAAACATTTTTGAAAAAATTTTTACCAAGATGAAAAAAATTTGTTTTTGCTCAAATTTAAAATTTCTACGTTTCATGACACGCTTAACCTATTTCAGGAAAAAAAATCGGTAAAGGTATTTACACAGAACTTTCCTCTTTATTTCTTTCCTTTTATTAAGTGTAACAAGGGTGTTTCATCGAGTTGATTTTAAGATATAACACTAATAGAAACACAACAGACAGACAGATGGAATTGAATAATTTTAATTGTCGTAATATACATAATCTGAAACGTAAAAATCCGGAGAAATCTGGGAAAGCACTTTTTTGCTAATTTTTTGAGTGACTGTCATGCACAAATAACGAGGGAAGTTCTGTGTAAATAACTTTACCGATTTTTTAACCACTACCATACGTCCAATCCACTGCGTGGATATGGAACTGAAAATGTGACAGATGGCAATAATATTTTACATAGTTAACGTACTTGGCAAGGAAGACATCTACTGTAGTTTTATTGAAAAATATACAATGTGGTCATACTAAAAAATAATTCAACCATGTTGGAAATTTGTAAATGTATTTACGCAAGGCTTCCATATTTGGCACCTTTTATTTAATATTGAATTTTACTTCCCTCGCATACCGAAGGGAAGTATTGTATTCGAGAAAAAATCACCCTCCGAGATTTTTTCGGATTCTGACGTTTCAGAACACGTAGATTCCGAAAATATAGGTTTTTCAATTCCGTCAGTCTGTCTGTCTGTCTGTCTGTCGGTCTGTCTGTCTGTCTGTCGGTCTGTCTGTCTGTCTGTCTGTCTGTCTGTCTGTTGGTGCATTAACTAAAAAACTACTTGACGGAGAGCAGTCAAATTTGGTAGGTAGTTAACCCTACTGTCAGCGAAGAACTGGTAGAATTTTCACTGAAAAATATACAGGGTGGACCGTCTAAACGGAATAAATAATGAAAAAAATTTTTTTTTGCTCAAATTTAAAATTTCCACGTTTCATGACGCGCTAAACCTATTTCAGGAAAAACAAATTTTTTGAAAATTTTATTCAATTATTTTTGAAAAAATTTTTACCACTAAAAAAAATTTTTTTCTTTGTTCAAATTTAAAATTTCCACGTTTCATGGCATTCTAAACCTATTTAAAAGAAAAAACATTTTCGAAAATTTTTTACCAACATTTTTGAAAAAATTTTTACCACCAAAATAGATGAATTTTTTTTTCTCAAAATTTAAAATTTCCACGTTTCATAGCGTTCTAAATCTATTTAAAGAAAAATAAAAAAAATTAAAAATTTTTGAAAAAATTTTATCACAAATATATGGAATTTTTTTTTCAGATTTAAAATTTTCACGTTTCCATGTCATACCAAATTTATTAAAACTAATTTAAAAATGTTTTAGAAAAATTAAAAAAAAATGAGAACATGTTTATGTAATCTATTTATCACCACTATAGAATAGGCGAAATATTTTTTTTGCTCAAATTTGAAATTTCCTCGTTTCATAACATTCTAAACCTATTTCGGAAAAAAAAATTTGCAACATATTTTCACCAATTTGGAAAAAAATTTAACACTAGAATAGACAGAAAACATTTTTGAAAATTTGTTCTATATTTTAATCACCACTATACTTCCACTCCATTACGTGAATGTGGGATTGAGAATGTGAGAGATGCCAATAATATTTGGCATATCCTATTATATACTTTTATTGAATAATGGCATCCCAAGAAATAATTGAGTCATGGTGGATATTTATAAAGGTATTTGCGCAAGCCTTCCATATTTTGCACTTGTTATTTAGTACATTGAACTTTTGCTGTTGGATGAACACTCTGTATATTTTTTTGACCAAAAGTTATCAGGTTTTCTTTGTAATAATACCAATAATTATATTCCGATTATTATTCCCAATGTCATTTCGTAATTAATAATTTTTTGAGTGACTCATGCACAAATAACGAGGGAAGTTCTGTGTAAATAACTTTACCGATTTTTTGCTATTAGATTACCACTCCGTATTTTTTTTTTACCAAAAGTTATCAGGTTTTCTTTGTAATAATACCTTCCGATTTTTATCATATACACAAGTCTTACAAAAGCGAGACTACGCGTCGGTCTGCGTCGAGACGTAAAAATTCAAGAATATTATTCTACGTATCAAAATTCATCAAATTCAGAAGTTTTACAAAAACGACGCTAGACGTCGAACAGCGTTGAGAATTAAAAATTCGAAAATATAAATTTAGACATCAAAATTTATCAAATAAACAAGTCTTACAAAAATGACTCTAGGCGTCTGTCGGCGTCGAGACACAAAAATGCAGGAATGCGAATCTAGGTATCAAAATGTATCAAACACACAAGTTCTGACGCTAGGCATCAGTCGGCATCGAGATGTAAAAATGCAAGAACATAAAATAGCTTCCGATTTATTATCTCATATGTTGTTTCGTTATTAATAATTTTTTAGAGTGACCGTCCTGTATAAATACAGAGGGAAGTTCTGTGTATATACCTTTACCGATTCTTTAAGTCAGTTTTAGGAGTCGCTATCAAGTCTTGAATTTTCAAGATAATCGAAGATTTTTGCAAAACTATCAAAATAAATCAAAGTGGTGAACATCAAAATGACACTGATCATCAATTAAATTAATAAAAGAGGATAGTACATTGTCCCCCACTTTCATCTCAACTAATCACAGCTCACTAAACAGGGACAACCAGACCCAGCGTTAATGTTAAATAAAGAGTGTTCTTGTACAGATGAGCACCTGGAAGTGCCATGCAGACTAATGCAGAGCATGACTTGAGAGCTGTTTCCTATCAGCTACTGTACTGTGAAGAGTGTTTGTGCAGCTGTGTTTCTTAAAACAATGGTCTTTTCTAAATTATTTTAACTGAAAATATATTTAGTTGTCTGCAATAACATATTATTGCAGCTTAAATAATTTGTTAAAGTGGCTTTATTTCGCTACTTTAAACTTTGTTTGGTGCACTAAAGTGGACCGAATATTTAATTATTAACCCAAGAGAAGCAGTATGCTTTAGGACAAAAGTGCATTGACTGTTTGTCAAGTAGGCAGATTTGGAATTATTTTATACTCTTTGGACTTTAAAACGTTTGTGTATGGTTACTAGTAGCAGGAAACCCACATTACGTATATTTGGCTTGTTGGTCAAATGTCTATCTCAACCACGTAAAGTTGCCATTCCTTGAACAGACCTTCAATTTTATCATTTACATGTTTTTTAATCTAGTAGGAAAGTCAGCATTTTGCCAAATCAGAAGCTCATACTAGCAGTACAGTGAGTCGAGTCTGTTTTGAAAAGTTTGAAATGAAAGAAAACGCTAAGAACTTATTTTTTAGATGGCAACTTTGTGTGGTTTAGTGATGTCAACACTTGACCAATAAGCCACGTCATAATGGGTCCCTTACTACCAGTTGCCATACTCAAACGTGTTAAAGTCCAAACAGTATTAAATAATTCCAAACCTGCCTACTTTACAGAACGGTCAATGCACTTCTGTCCTAAAGTATACGGCCTCTCTTGGCCTAATAAAACGTTCAGTTCACTTTAGTGCACTAAACAAATTTTAAAGTAATGACACAGAGCCACTTTAACAAATTATTGTAAGCTGTTATGTTATTGCAGACAACTAAATATATTTTCAGTTAAAATAATTTAGAAAAGACCATTTAAGTTTTAAAAAATATAACTCCACAAACATTCGTCACAGTACAGTAGCTGACAGAAAACTGAGCTCTCAAGTCAGGCTATGCACAACACTGCCAAGCGCGCGTCTGGACATGAAAAACTCTTGCCTTAACATGAAAGTTGGGTGGGGCTGTCCCTATTAAGTGCGTTATGATTGGTTGGGATGAAAGTGGGGGACAACGTACTGTCCTCTTTTATTAATTTAATTGATGATCAATGTCTTTTAATGTTCACCACTTTGATATATTTTGATAAAAAATTTGTAAATATCCTCGATTATCTTAAAAATTGAGAATATGGTAGCGACCCATAAAACATTATTTAAAATTTTGAAATTTTCATGGAAGTCTGTTTTATTTCATAGAACAAAATAAAAGGGTGCCCTGGGTAAATTTTAAAAGTTGATTTTTAAGGACCACCCTAATCGAGAATGTATAATATACAGTGTGTCTTTCAGATTCGAGAGAACTTCAAGTAGATTAATAAATAGATCAACTTAACTTTGAATAATTTTGAGAAGTAGTTCAACAACAAGGGTTGCTAACAGCAATGGAAATAATACCCCGGGGACACTTTTGCCTTTACGGTAGTCTCACCCACATTGTATACTATTTGCATATGTTTCTTAATGCTGATGCTACGGTAAGATTAATATGCTCCTTAAAATTTAGATGTTTATCAGAGATAACTCCAAGATTTTTTAGTATATCAGGCCTCTGCAACATTTGACCGTTTGTCTGATACTTGTGTAGACAGGGTTACACATTTTGGAAAAAGTAAATGTATTACATTTAGATATGTTGAGAGGCAATTGAGTAGATAGGCACCAGTCACTAATTATGTTTAAGTTATTTTGAAGTTTTTCACAATCTTGTTCACATTCTTTACACAACACATTACACAATACATTTTCAAATCATCTGTATACAGAAGGCTCTCTACATTCAGATTAGCTACAATATCATTTATAAAAACAACAAATATAAGCGGATCCAGTGTGGATCTCTGGGGAACGCCTGATGTGGTCTGAACATCAAATGACCTGAAACCACGGTATTCCACATATTGGCGCTTATTCTCTGGATACGAATAGAAGAAATTTAATTGTGATACTGATAATGTGAATTTACTTAGTATAGTAATCGCAAAAAAGTTTTCAAAAATTTTTATTTGTGAAATAGGTTTAGAATGTCATGAAACGTCGAGATTTTAAATTTGAGCGAAAAAAAATTTTCTGTCTGTCTGTCGGTCTGTCGGTCTGTCTGTAACTTTTTTTGTCCGCACGTTTTCTCCGGAACGGTTTAAGATATTGACTTGAAATTTTGTACACGTATATATCATAACGAGATCTGGAACTGGATTGTTTTTTGAGGATATCCGGTGAAGGGTTGGGGGTTAAATAGGGGTAAATATGGGAAAATAAGTAAAGCAAGCTTGTAAGAGTACAGAAACTTGAAATTCGGTGTATGTACTAGAAGTTAAGGCCTCAGATTTTTTTATAATATTTTTCAACCCCCCACCACCCCTACCCCATTAATGGGGTTGATAAAATAAAGTTGAGATATTCATTTGAAATTTCGTACACGTACGTATCATAACGACGTCTGGAATTAGATTATATTTTGAGATGATTTCGTTGAAGGGTTAGGGGTTAATTTGGGGTAAATAGGGGAATATAAGTTAAACAAGTTGGTAAGAGTACAGAAACTTGAAATTCGATGTATGTACTAGAAGCCAAAGCGTCAGATTTTTTTACACCATTTTTTCACCCCCAACCACCCCTACTCCAATATGAAAAGGGTTGATAAATAAAATTTAGATATTCATTTGAAATTTGGTACACGTATGTATTATAACGACATCTGGAACTAGATTATAATTTGAGATGATTCCGTTGAAGGGTTGGGGGTTAAATAGTGGTAAGTAGGGGAAAAAAGGTAAAGCAAGCTGGTAAGACTACACAAACTTGAAATTCGGTGTATGTACTAGAAGCCAAAGCGTCAGATTTCTTTTATAATATTATTCAACCCCCACCACCCCTACTCCAATATGAAAATGGTTGATAAAATAAAATTGACATATATTCATTTGAAATTTGGTACACGTATGTATTATAACGACATCTGGAACTAGATTATATTTTGAGATGATTCCGTTGAAGGATTGGGGGTTAAATATGGGTAAATAGGGGAAAATAAGTAAAACAAGCTGCTAAGACTACAGAAACTTGAAATTCGGTGTATGTACTAGAAGCCAAAGTGTCAGATTTTTTTATAATATTATTCAACCCCAACCACCCCTACTCCAATATGAAAAGGGTTGATAAAATAAAATTGAGATATTCATTTAAAATTTGGTACACGTATGAATTATAACGACATCTGGAACTAGATTGTACTTTGAGATGATTCCGTTGAAGGGTTGGGGGTTATTTAGGGGTAAATAGGGGGAAATAAGTAAAACAAGCTGGTATGAGTACAGAAACTTGAAATTCGGTGTATGTACTAGAAGCCAAGGCCTCAGATTTTTTAATAATATATTTTAGCCCCATCACCTCTACTCCATTATTCAAGGGGTTGATAAAATAAAATTGAGATGTTCACATGAAATTTAGTACTCATATGTATTATAACGACATCTGGAACTAGATTATATTTTGAGATGATTCCGTTGCAGGGTTGGGGGTTAAATACGGGTAAATAGGGGAAAATAAGTGAAGCACGCTGGTAAGACTACAGAAACTTGAAATTCGGTGTATGTACTAGAAGGCAAGGTCTCAGATTATTTATAATATTTTTCAACCCCCACCACCCCTACTTCATTATTAAAAGGGTTAATAAAATAAAATTGAGATATTCATTTGAAATTTGGACACATATGAATTATAACGACATCTGGAACTAGATTATATTTTGAGATGATTCCGTTGAAGGGCTCGGGGTTAAATAGGGGTATATAGGGGAAAATAAGTAAAGCAAGCTAGTAAAAGTACAGAAATTTGGGATTTGGTGTATATACTAGAAGCGAAGGTCTCAGGTTTTTAATTAGTATTTTCCATCTCCCCACCACCCCCACTCCCTTATTAAAACAGTTGATAAAATTAAATTTAAATTTTCACTTGAAATTTGGTACATTTATGTATTATAACTATATCTGAAACTAGATTATATTTTGACATGATTGCGTTGAAGGAGTGGGGGTAAGTAGAGGTAAATAGGGAAAAATAAGTAAAGCAATCTGGTAAGAGTACTGCAACTTGAAATTAGGTGGCTGTGTCCTAGAAGCCAAGGCCCCAGATTTTTTGATAATATTTTCCAACCCTTCCACTACCATTACTACATTATTAAAGGGGTTGATAAAATAAAATCGAGATATTCACTTGTAATTTGGTAGACGTATGTATTATAACGACATCTGGAACTAGATTATATTTTGGGATGATTCCGTAGAAGAGTTGGGGTTAATAGGAGTAACTAGGGGAAAATAAGTAAATCAAGCTGGTAAGAGTACAGAAATTTGGGATTCGGTGTATATACTAGAAACAAAGGCCTCAGATTTCTTTCTAATATTTTTCAAACTCCACCACCTCTCCTTCATTATTAATGGGATTGATAACATCAAATTAAGATATTCACTTGAAAGTTAGTACACGTATGTATTGTAGTGACATCCGACTGAGATAACTCCATTGAAGGGGTGGGAGGTGGTAGATTGTGAATAGTGGAAAATAAGTAGGGTAAACTAGAAACTTCATTTTTAAAGTATATGGTAGAAACCAACGTCTCAAACTTTTCTACGACATCTGCCCCAATATTAAAATTCTATGACCAATAATTTCCACATACTAGTGCAAATATAGTCAAGATGTTTCCTTTAAGGTAACTTGGATGAAGAATCTGGATGTGCAAGTAGTGATTCCTTGGGCAGCGGTTTTTTCTAATAGAATGCCATGATCAAGACGATTGAATGCCTTGGAAAAACCTGTATAAATTGTATCAATTTGCTTATTTGCATCTAATTCTATAGTAATGAATTGTTTAATACACATAAAGTTGGTTTCAGTAAATTTACCACAAACAAATCCATGTTAATTATTTACATTTTAGTTCTCAGCCATGCATCTTTTTAAAAAAGACATGAATATTACCACATATCAGGAAATGTACGCGTTTTTAATGATAGATTGAATATTATTGTTAGTAGGCCATCAAAGATGACTGCGAAATGCTTTACGATAAATGCAGGAATATTATCTGTTTTTTTGGACTAAGTACCTCCGTTTCAGAAAACGCTGTTAATGAGAAACTAGTTCTGTTACTGTTATCTTCATAGGAATGATAATTATTTCCGTTGTTATTAGGTTTTAAATATACAGTCTGAAGGAAGGTGGCAATAAATAATTTTAATTATCTTAGCTCATCTTTTATGTTTTTTCTTATCACTAAATTTGCTACAAATATTATTACTTTTTGTTTGCTTATATTTTTTCCAAAGAAATACCTTTTCACTTTATATCTTTCACTACGTTGCTCATGTACAAGTGTGGATATTTCGGTTGTTTAGGAGCATACTCGGGCACATTTTCATAAATAATTTCTGTTAATTTAGAATAAAACGTAGTACACGAAATGTTGACATCATTTTTTGATTCATCCCAGTAATTATTTTTCGACCATTCACCAGCATGTAATTCGAGTATATGTCCTACTGTTTTCTTGAGATACATAGCTCTAATTCAGGTAATAAATAGGAAAAAATTAAATAATTATAGGGACACGTAACATTTTATTGACTTTACCGTCTTGGAAAAATTACATTTGATGACTATTTCAACTTTGAATTTACTCTCAATGTTTACATATATTAATTAATTTAGGAACAACTCCTAATGTTTGTCATTAAATTGTTCAATCAAGTAACTTGATCTATTAGTGGATCCAACTGAAGTAATGTTTACTCTAAATGTTTATAGGCCCCATTCTCAATGGGATTTGTATCAATACAAATGTCAAGATACGTGTCTGACGTTATTTTCAAGTACATACACGCTGAGACGGAATCATAAATCGTCAATTCAGTTGAAAAGACGCACACAAATATATCGGTTGCAATAGTACTCTCGAAGTATTTAGGGAAGAAAAGGCGTCGAAAAAGGATATGGACTAATCAATGATTACGTGAGAGATAACAGTACATCGTTTTACTTAAGAAAGTAAAAGGCAATGAACCAAACGACTTAAAAATCTATTTGGGAATAAATAGCACATTGTTTAAGAATCCATTGTAAATCCTAAAACTCAGAATTAAAAATATAATACTGTCATGACAGAGGTAGTAAGTGCTATGAGAAGAGTGAGTGTAAATTAAGATACTTGCCTAATATGTAATAGCTATGAAGACTTAATATCCTCTACAGCCATTTCCCCGCAATTCTGAATTATGTCAGGCAATTATGAAGGGCTTGTGCATGAATGACGGCACAAATTTGTTGAGTTCTCGTTGGAAAGCACAATGAGAAATATGTATATTTTTTGCAACAAAACTATGATCCACATTTGGCTATTTTCCCTTGCATTTGACAATCAGATCTGTTGTTGGTACTTCTAAAGTTATCCATTTGTGTAGTCTCTCGGCGTAAAATCTGCAAACATGAACGTAATTTATAAATATTCAAAAGTTTTTCCTAAATCTCTCGATCTTCCGAGATGCAGTAATTTTACTATTATTCATTAATGACCTTCTTTGCCGCTTTACAAGAGACAGATAAGTACATATTCATGATAGTTGTACCCACAGAGTATCGGAGTTTCTCGACGTTGAAACGGGGGTCAATAATCTACTGATACTGATACACCAATACTGATACAATCAAATTCACATAGAGATTTGCATCGTGCTGCTGATAGTTACACATGTGTTGATATAAATCTCAATATGTGTGGAGTGCTTTACATTTTAAGTACATTTGTGAGGTGTCCAGTAACATATGTACAAAATTATTTTAATTTGTTGAGTCAACTAGAACTAATTTGTCTATGTTTTTGCAATGATGCTTTTTTGAGAAATTCATTATGCGTCACGTCAATCACACCACTCATTCTAGGTATAATTGTTACGAAAATGTACAAGCTTTTTAAACAAGCAGCTAATATATTCCATGAATAATAAGAGGAAAGAATATAAAGGACGAAATGAGAAATACGTAGCATTGGCAAGAAGAGAATTTCAGGGCGAATTTAGAAGTAAAGTAAATGCTTGAGTATTTGCGCACACAATTATACTTTTTCTCTTCCAACCTTTACCAGGACCCAAATTAGACTGGTTGTAATTTTTGCTATTAATACACCTTTATTTTGTTTTTTTTTTTCGTATACTAAGAGGAGTGAGAGAAATATGGCTTAAGTATACATAATTGATAGATACATTGAATTGTTTAGTCATATTTTTAAACATGCGACAACTAGTATATACTAATAATAGAAGATTAGAAAAGTTAAGTAAATTTCACATAAAATAATTACTTTCATTAAGAGGAATATATAGACTCCCAATTAATAGAGCTGATGAAAACAAATTAAATCCTGTTTAAACGAAATAAAATGATCAATTTTCTTCAAATAAAGCAAGAGATTTGTTTCTAGAGAAAAATACTTATATTCTCCAAGTTGGAAAGATTTCTACACGTTTACTAAATTATATTATGTCGTCTGATTTTCGCAAATACTCCGACAGAGCGACAAACAGCTATTCTGAAAGAATATATTCATGGTTTGGTATCATTAAATACACCAGAAAATATTAAAGATTTCACGCAAATCAAAATCTCAGAAATGTTTACCCAGCTTTATAGATTTATTAATTCATTGCCAATTCGAAAACGAACAGTATATTGCATGTGATCGGTACATTTGTAACGCCATAAACATTTTTGAAAAATTTTTTACCATTAAAATAGATGAATTTTTTTTTTCTTTGTTCAAATTTAAAATATCCACGTTTCATGACATTCTAAAACTATTAAAAAAAAAAAAATTGTAATTTTTTTTACCAACATTTTTGAAAATTTCTTTTCCACGAATAGATAGAAAAAAATTCTTTTTGCTCAAATTTCAAATTTCCACGTTTCATTGCATTCTAAACCTAAAAAATTACCGTTAAAGGTATTTACACAGAACTTCCCTCTTTATTTGAACATGGCGGTCACTTTAAAAAAATATTATTTATGAAATGACATTGAGAATAATAATCGGAATATAGTTATCACTATTATTACAAAGAATGTATGAATGCGTGATAGCTTTTGGTCAAAAAAACAGAGTGGTCATCCGACAGCAAAAATTCAATACTAAATAACAGAGGCCAAATAAGGAAGGCTTACGCAAATACCTTTGCAAATGTCCACCATGGTTGGATTACTTCTTGGAATGATCACCCTGTACATTTTTCAATAAAACTGTAATAGGTGCATATGCCAAATATTATTGCCATATGTCACATTTTCAGTTCCACATTCACGTAGTGGAGTTGTTAAAACATTCCATTTTTTTAATCGGTTAAGAATGTCATGAGACGTGGAAATCTTAAATACGAGCAAAAACAATTTTTTCCTGTCATCTATTTTATATTTTGTGGTTGCGAAAAATTTTCAAATTTTTTATTTTTACTTCCCTCGCATACCGAAGGGAAGTATTTTAATTTTTTTTATTTTCAAAATTTTTGGAATGGGCTTAGAATGTCATGACACGTGAAAATTTTAACTTTGAACGAGAAAAAAAATTCCATCAATTCTATGGTAATGTAAAAAAGATTAGATTTTTTTTAAGTAGGTCTAGAATACCATGAAACGTGGAAATTTTAAATTTGAGCAAAAGAATTTCTTCTCCATCTATGCTAGTACTTGGTAAAATTTTTTTTTTAAATATTGGTAAAAAAAATTTCAACATTCTTTTTTCCTGAAATAGGCTTACAAAGTCATGAAACCTGAACATTTTAAATTTGAGCAAAAGAAAAATTTTTCATCTATTCTATAAATAGTAGTGGCAAATAAATTTTTTTTTTATTCAAAATTTTTTTAAAGAGTTCTAGGATACCCTGAAACATGGAAATTTTAAATTTGAGCAAAAGAAAAAATAATTCATGTATTCTATAGTAGTGGTAAAAAAAATCGGTAAAGGTCTTTACACAGAACTTCCCTCGTTATTTGTGCATGGCGATCACTCTAAGAAATTAATAATTACGAAATGACATTGAGAATAATAATCGGAATATAGTTATTGCTATTATTACAAAGAAAACTTGATAAGTTTTGGTCAAAAAAATATACAGATTGCTCATCCAACAGCAAAAGCTCAATACTAAATAACAGGTGCCACATATGGCAGGCTTGCGCAAATACCTTTACAAATGTCCAATTATTTCTTGGGATGACCACCCTGTACATTTTTCGATAAAAGTATAATAGGTTTATATATCAGATATTATTGCCATCCGTCACATCAATCCAACATTCGCGCATTGTAGTGGAAGTATAGTGGTGGTTAAAAAATTTCATTTTTATTTTAATTTTTCAGAAATGTTAAAAAAAAATTTAAAATTTTTTCTTCTGAAATAGGTTTAAAATGTCAAACGTAGAAATTTTTAATTTTAGCAAAAAGGAAAGTTTCCGTCTATTCTATAATAGTGGTAAAAGAAGTTTAAGATTTAAAAATTACATATTTTTTTTAAATAGGTTTAGAATGTCATGAAACGTGAAACTTTTAAATTTGAGTAAAAAAAGTTTCGATCTATTCTAGTGTTAATTTTTTTTCCAAACTGGTAACAAAATGTTGCAAAAACTTTTTTTCCGTAATTGGTTTGGAATGTCATGAAACGTGGAAATTTTAAATTTGTCAAACCAAATTTTTCGTCTATTCTATAGTAGTGATAAATAGATTAAAAATGTTTTCAAATTTTTTTAAAAATTTTTCAAAAACATTTTTAAATTAGTTTGAATAGTTTTAGAATGCCATGGAAACGTGGATAGTTTAAATCTGAACAACGAAAAAAAATTCTATCTTAGTGTAAAATTTTTTAAAAATAGTAAACAAAATTTCAAATTTTTCTTTTAAATAGATTTAGAACACTATGAAACGTGGAAATTTTAAATTTGAAGAAATAAAAAAAAATCCGTCTATTTTAGTGGTAAAAAAAATTTCAAAAAATCGGTAAAGGTATTTACACAGAACTTCCCTCGTTCATGGCAGTCTCTCTAAAAAAAATAATAATTACGAAATGACATTGAGAATAATAATCGGAGTAGAGTTATTGCTATTATTACAAAGAAAACTTGATAAGTTTTGGTCAAAAAAATATACAGATTGCTCATCCAACAGCAAAAGTTCAATACTAAATAGCAGGTGCCACATATGGCAGGCTTGCGCAAATACCTTTACAAATGTCCACCATGACTGAATTATTTCTTGGGATGACCACCCTGTACATTTTTCAATAAAAGTATAATAGGTGCATATGCCAGATGTTATTGCCATCTGTCACATTTTCAATCCAACATTCACGTAATGGAGTGGAAGTATAGTGGTGGTTAAAAAATTTCATTTTTTTTTTAATTTTTCAAAAGATGGTAAAATAATTTTCAAATTTTTTGCTTCTGAAATAGGTTTAAAATGTCAAAGGTAGAAATTTTAAATTAGAGCACAAAGGAAAGTTTCCTTCTGTTCTATAGTAGTGCTAAAAAAAGTTTAAAAATTAAAAATGATGTATTTTTAAAATAGGTTTAGAATGTTATGAAACGTGAAAATTTTAAATTTGAGCAAATAAAAAAAAATTCGATCTAGTGGTAAAAACTTTTTGAAAAATGTTGGTGAAAAAAAATTTCAAAATTTTTTTTCTAAAATACCTAGGTTTAGAATGTCATTTAAATTTGAGCATTCTGGTGTTAAATTTTTTTCCAAACTGGTAACAAAATGTTGCAAATTTTTTTTTCCGAAATTGGTTTGGAATATCATGAAACATGGAAATTTTAAATTTGAGCAAAAAAAATTTTTTCGTCTGTTCTATAGTAGTGATACATAAATGGATTAAAAATGTTTTCAAATTTTTTAAAAAATTCTTCAAAAACATTTTTAAATTGGTTTGAATAGTTTTAGAATGTCATGGAAACGTGGATAGTTAAAATCTGAACAAAGAAAGAAAAATTCTATCTTAGTGATAAAATTTCAAAAAACTTTTTTTTTTAATCAGGCTTAGAATGCCATGAAACGTGAAAATTTTAAATTTGAAGAAAGAAAAAAAAAATTCATTTTAGTAGTAAACATTTTTTCAAAAATATTGGTGAAAAAAATTTTCAAATTTTTTTTTCCTGAAATAGGTTAAGCGTGTCATGAAACGTAGAAATTTTAAATTTGAGCAAAAACAAATTTTTTTCATCTTGGTAAAAATTTTTTCAAAAATGTTTGAATAAAATTTTCAAAATTTTTTTTTTCTGAAATAGGTTTAGCGCGCCATGAAACGTGGAAATTTTAAATTTGAGCAAAAAAAAATTATTTTCAACTTGGTAAAAATTTTTTCAAAAATGTTTGAAAAAAATTTTCAAAAAATTTTTTTTCCTGAAATAGGTTTAGCGCGTCATGAAACGTGGAAATTTTAAATTTGAGCAAAAAAAAATTTTTTTCATCTTGGTAAAAATTTTTTCAAAAATGTGAAAAAAATTTTCAAAAATTTTTTTTTCCTGAAACAGGTTTAGCGCGTCATGAAACGTGGAAATTTTAAATTTGAGCAAAAAAAAATTTTTTTCACTATTTATTCCGTTTAGACGGTCCACCCTGTATATTTTTCAGGGAAAATTCTACCAGTTCTTCGCTGACAGTAGGGTTATCTACCTACCAAATTTGACTGCTCTCCGTCAAGTAGTTTTTTAGTAAATACACCAACAGACAGACAGACAGACAGACAGACAGACAGACAGACAGACTGACGGAATTGAAAAACCTATATTTTCGGAATCTACGTGTTCTGAAACGTCAGAATCCGAAAAAATCTCGGAGGGTGATTTTTACTTCCCTCGCATACCGAAGGGAAGTATTGTATTCGAGAAAAAATCACCCTCCGAGATTTTTTCGGATTCTGACGTTTCAGAACACGTAGATTCCGAAAATATAGGTTTTTCAATTCCGTCAGTCTGTCTGTCTGTCTGTCTGTCGGTCTGTCTGTCTGTCTGTCTGTCTGTCTGTCGGTCTGTCTGTCTGTCTGTCTGTCTGTCTGTCTGTTGGTGTATTTACTAAAAAACTACTTGACGGAGAGCAGTCAAATTTGGTAGGTAGTTAACCCTACTGTCAGCGAAGAACTGGTAGAATTTTCACTGAAAAATATACAGGGTGGACCGTCTAAACGGAATAAATAGTGAAAAAAATTTTTTTTTGCTCAAATTTAAAATTTCCACGTTTCATGACGCGCTAAACCTGTTTCAGGAAAAAAAATTTTTTGAAAATTTTTTTCAAACATTTTTGAAAAAATTTTTACCAAGTTGAAAAAAAATTTTTTTTGCTCAAATTTAAAATTTCCACGTTTCATGACGCGCTAAACCTGTTTCAGGAAAAAAAGTTTTTTGAAAATTTTTTTCAAACATTTTTGAAAAAATTTTTACCAAGATGAAAAAAATTTGTTTTTGCTCAAATTTAAAATTTCTACGTTTCATGGCACGCTTAACCTATTTCAGGAAAAAAAATCGGTAAAGGTATTTACACAGAACTTTCCTCTTTATTTCTTTCCTTTTATTAAGTGTAACAAGGGTGTTTCATCGAGTTGATTTTAAGATATAACACTAATAGAAACACAACAGACAGACAGATGGAATTGAATAATTTTAATTGTCGTAATATACATAATCTGAAACGTAAAAATCCGGAGAAATCTGGGAAAGCACTTTTTTGCTAATTTTTTGAGTGACTGTCATGCACAAATAACGAGGGAAGTTCTGTGTAAATAACTTTACCGATTTTTTCTCGAATACAATACTTCCCTTCGGTATGCGAGGGAAGTAAAAAAGAATTTTTTCGAAAAAATGTTCAAATTTTACTTCCCTCGCATACCGAAGGGAAGTATTGTATTCGAGAAAAAATCACCCTCCGAGATTTTTTCGGATTCTGATGTTTCAGAACACGTAGATTCCGAAAATATAGGTTTTTCAATTCCGTCAGTCTGTCTGTCTGTCTGTCTGTCTGTCTGTCTGTCTGTCTGTCTGTCTGTCTGTCTGTCTGTCTGTCTGTCTGTCTGTCTGTCTGTTGGTGCATTAACTAAAAAACTACTTGACGGAGAGCAGTCAAATTTGGTAGGTAGTTAACCCTACTGTCAGCGAAGAACTGGTAGAATTTTCACTGAAAAATATACAGGGTGGACCGACTAAACGGAATAAATAGTGAAAAAAATTTTTTTTTGCTCAAATTTAAAATTTTCACGTTTCATGACGCGCTAAACCTATTTCAGGAAAAAAAATTTTTTTGAAAATTTTTTTCAATCATTTTTTAAAAAATTTTTACCACTAAAAAAAATTTTTTTCTTTGTTCAAATTTAAAATTTCCACGTTTCATGGCATTCTAAACCTATTTAAAAGAAAAAAAAATTCGAAAATTTTTTACCAACATTTTTGAACAAATTTTTACCACCAAAATAGATGAATTTTTTTTTTTCAAAATTTAAAATTTCCACGTTTCATAGCGTTCTAAATCTATTTTAAAAAAAATAAAAAATTTAAAAATTTTTGAAAAAATTTTACCACAAATAGATGGAATTTTTTTTCAGATTTAAAATTTCCACGTTTCCATGGCATTCCAAATTTATTAAAACAAATTTAAAAATGTTTTAGAAAAATTAAAAAAAAATGAAAACATGTTTATGTAATCTATTTATCACCATTATAGAATAGACGAAATATTTTTTTTGCTCAAATTTAAAATTTCCTCGTTTCATAACATTCTAAACCTATTTCGGAAAAAAAATTTGCAACATATTTTCACCAATTTGGAAAAAAATTTAACACTAGAATAGACAGAAAACATTTTTGAAAATTTGTTCTATATTTTAATCACCACTATACTTCCACTCCATTACGTGAATGTGGGATTGAGAATGTGAGAGATGGCAATAATATTTCGCATATCCTATTATATACTTTTATTGAATAATATCATCCCAAGAAATAATTGACTCATGGTGGACATTTATAAAGGTATTTGCGCAAGCCTTCCATATTTGGCACCTGTTATTTAGGATATTGAACTTTTGCTGTTGGATGAACACTGTGTATTTTTTTGACCAAAAGTTATCAGGTTTTCTTTGTAATAATACCAATAATTATATTCCGATTATTATTCCCAATGTCATTTCGTAATTAATAATTTTTTGAGTGACTGTCATGCACAAATAACGAGGGAAGTTCTGTGTAAATAACTTTACCGATTTTTTTTCTTTGAAATAGGTGAAGAATGCCAATAAACATGGGAATTTTAAATTTGAGCAGAAAGAAATTTTTTTCCATCTATTCGAAAAAAGATTTTCAAAATTGATGAAAAAAATTTTAATGTTTTTTTTATTTTGAAAAAATTTTTACCACTAAAATGGATGAAAAAAAATTTTTTCCTTTGTTCAAATTTAAAATTTCCACGTTTCATGGCATTCTAGACCTACTTAAAAAAAATTGAAAATTTCTTTGAAAAAATATAATCTTTTTTTGCAATACCATAGACTTGGATTGGATGGATGGATTTTTTTCTCGTTCAAATTTAAAATTTTCACGTGTCATGACATTCTAAGCCTATTCCAAAAATTTTGAAAATAAAAAATATAAATATTTGAAAATTTTTCACCACCACAAAATATAAAATAGATGACGGAAAAAATGTTTTTGCTCGTATTTAAGATTTCCACATCTCATGACATTCTTAACCGATGAAAAAAAAAAATGAAATGTTTTAACCACTCCACTACGTGAATGTGGAACTGAAAATGTGACACATGGCAATAATATTTGGCATATGCACCTATTATAGTTTTATTGAAAAATGTACAGTGTGGTCATCCAAAGAAATAATCCAACCATGGTGGATATTTGTAAAGGTATTTGCGCAAGCCTTCCTTATTTGGCACCTGTTATTTAGTAGGTATTGGATGCGAATTTTTGCTGTCGGATGACCACTCTGTTTTTTGACCAAAAGTTATCACGTTTTCTTTGTAATAATAGTGATGACTATATTCCGATTAGTATTCTCAATGTCATTTCGTAAACAGTAAACAGTAATTTGTTTTTGCTCAAATTTAAAATTTCTACGTTTCATGACACGCTTAACCTATTTCAGGAAAAAAAATCGGTAAAGGTATTTACACAGAACTTTCCTCTTAATTTCTTTCCTTTTATTAAGTGTAACAAGGGTGTTTCATCGAGTTGATTTTAAGATATAACACTAATAGAAACACAACAGACAGACAGATGGAATTGAATAATTTTAATTGTCGTAATATACATAATCTGAAACGTAAAAATCCGGAGAAATCTGGGAAAGCACTTTTTTGCTAATTTTTTGAGTGACTGTCATGCACAAATAACGAGGGAAGTTCTGTGTAAATAACTTTACCGATTTTTTTTAAATAGATTTAGAGCGCTATGAAACGTGGAAATTAAAAATTTTAAGAAATAAAATTCCATCTATTTTAGTGGTAAAATTTTTTTCAAAAATGTTGGTAATAAATTTTCAAATTTTTTTTTCTTTTAAATAGGTTTAGAATGCCATGAAACGTGGAAATTTTAAATTTGAACAAAAAAAAAAAAAAATTTTTTAGTGGTAAAAATTTTCTCAAAAATTTTGTTGAAAAAAATTTTCAATTTTTACTTCCCTCGCATACCGAAGGGAAGTATTGTATTCGAGAAAAAATCACCCTCCGAGATTTTTTCGGATTCTGACGTTTCAGAACACGTAGATTCCGAAAATATAGGTTTTTCAATTCCGTCAGTCTGTCTGTCTGTCTGTCTGTCGGTCTGTCTGTCTGTCTGTCTGTCTGTCTGTCTGTCTGTCTGTCTGTCTGTTGGTGTATTTACTAAAAAACTACTTGACGGAGAGCAGTCAAATTTGGTAGGTAGTTAACCCTACTGTCAGCGAAGAACTGGTAGAATTTTCACTGAAAAATATACAGGGTGGACCGTCTAAACGGAATAAATAGTGAAAAAAATTTTTTTTTGCTCAAATTTAAAATTTCCACGTTTCATGACGCGCTAAACCTGTTTCAGGAAAAAAAATTTTTTGAAAATTTTTTTCAAACATTTTTGAAAAAATTTTTACCAAGATGAAAAAATTTTTTTTTTGCTCAAATTTAAAATTTCCACGTTTCATGACGCGCTAAACCTATTTCAGGAAAAAAAAATTTTTGAAAATTTTTTTCAAACATTTTTGAAAAAATTTTTACCAAGTTGAAAAAAAATTTTTTTTGCTCAAATTTAAAATTTCCACGTTTCATGACGCGCTAAACCTGTTTCAGGAAAAAAAGTTTTTTGAAAATTTTTTTCAAACATTTTTGAAAAAATTTTTACCAAGATGAAAAAAATTTGTTTTTGCTCAAATTTAAAATTTCTACGTTTCATGACACGCTTAACCTATTTCAGGAAAAAAAATTTGAACATTTTTTCGAAAAAATTCTTTTTTACTTCCCTCGCATACCGAAGGGAAGTATTGTATTCGAGAAAAAATCGGTAAAGTTATTTACACAGAACTTCCCTCGTTATTTGTGCATGACAGTCACTCAAAAAATTAGCAAAAAAGTGCTTTCCCAGATTTCTCCGGATTTTTACGTTTCAGATTATGTATATTACGACAATTAAAATTATTCAATTCCATCTGTCTGTCTGTTGTGTTTCTATTAGTGTTATATCTTAAAATCAACTCGATGAAACACCCTTGTTACACTTAATAAAAGGAAAGAAATAAAGAGGAAAGTTCTGTGTAAATACCTTTACCGATTTTTTTTCCTGAAATAGGTTAAGCGTGCCATGAAACGTAGAAATTTTAAATTTGAGCAAAAACAAATTTTTTTCATCTTGGTAAAAATTTTTTCAAAAATGTTTGAAAAAAATTTTCAAAAAACTTTTTTTCCTGAAACAGGTTTAGCGCGTCATGAAACGTGGAAATTTTAAATTTGAGCAAAAAAAATTTTTTTTCAACTTGGTAAAAATTTTTTCAAAAATGTTTGAAAAAATTTTCAAAAATTTTTTTTTCCTGAAATAGGTTTAGCGCGTCATGAAACGTGGAAATTTTAAATTTGAGCAAAAAAAAATTTTTTCATCTTGGTAAAAATTTTTTCAAAAATGTTTGAAAAAAATTTTCAAAAAATTTTTTTTCCTGAAACAGGTTTAGCGCGTCATGAAACGTGGAAATTTTAAATTTGAGCAAAAAAAAATTTTTTTCACTATTTATTCCGTTTAGACGGTCCACCCTGTATATTTTTCAGTGAAAATTCTACCAGTTCTTCGCTGACAGTAGGGTTAACTACCTACCAAATTTGACTGCTCTCCGTCAAGTAGTTTTTTAGTAAATACACCAACAGACAGACAGACAGACAGACAGACAGACAGACAGACAGACAGACAGACAGACAGACAGACCGACAGACAGACAGACAGACAGACTGACGGAATTGAAAAACCTATATTTTCGGAATCTACGTGTTCTGAAACGTCAGAATCCGAAAAAATCTCGGAGGGTGATTTTTTCTCGAATACAATACTTCCCTTCGGTATGCGAGGGAAGTAAAAATCGGTAAAGGTATTTACACAGAACTTTCCTCTTTATTTCTTTCCTTTTATTAAGTGTAACAAGGGTGTTTCATCGAGTTGATTTTAAGATATAACACTAATAGAAACACAACAGACAGACAGATGGAATTGAATAATTTTAATTGTCGTAATATACATAATCTGAAACGTAAAAATCCGGAGAAATCTGGGAAAGCACTTTTACTTCCCTCGCATACCGAAGGGAAGTATTGTATTCGAGAAAAAATCACCCTCCGAGATTTTTTCGGATTCTGACGTTTCAGAACACGTAGATTCCGAAAATATAGGTTTTTCAATTCCGTCAGTCTGTCTGTCTGTCTGTCTGTCGGTCTGTCTGTCTGTCTGTCTGTCTGTCTGTCTGTCTGTTGGTGTATTTACTAAAAAACTACTTGACGGAGAGCAGTCAAATTTGGTAGGTAGTTAACCCTACTGTCAGCGAAGAACTGGTAGAATTTTCACTGAAAAATATACAGGGTGGACCGTCTAAACGGAATAAATAGTGAAAAAAATTTTTTTTTGCTCAAATTTAAAATTTCCACGTTTCATGACGCGCTAAACCTGTTTCAGGAAAAAAAATTTTTTGAAAATTTTTTTCAAACATTTTTGAAAAAATTTTTACCAAGATGAAAAAATTTTTTTTTGCTCAAATTTAAAATTTCCACGTTTCATGACGCGCTAAACCTATTTCAGGAAAAAAAAATTTTTGAAAATTTTTTCAAACATTTTTGAAAAAATTTTTACCAAGTTGAAAAAAAAATTTTTTTGCTCAAATTTAAAATTTCCACGTTTCATGACGCGCTAAACCTGTTTCAGGAAAAAAAGTTTTTTGAAAATTTTTTTCAAACATTTTTGAAAAAATTTTTACCAAGATGAAAAAAATTTGTTTTTGCTCAAATTTAAAATTTCTACGTTTCATGGCACGCTTAACCTATTTCAGGAAAAAAAATCGGTAAAGGTATTTACACAGAACTTTCCTCTTTATTTCTTTCCTTTTATTAAGTGTAACAAGGGTGTTTCATCGAGTTGATTTTAAGATATAACACTAATAGAAACACAACAGACAGACAGATGGAATTGAATAATTTTAATTGTCGTAATATACATAATCTGAAACGTAAAAATCCGGAGAAATCTGGGAAAGCACTTTTTTGCTAATTTTTTGAGTGACTGTCATGCACAAATAACGAGGGAAGTTCTGTGTAAATAACTTTACCGATTTTTTTGAGTGACTGTCATGCACAAATAACGAGGGAAGTTCTGTGTAAATAACTTTACCGATTTTTTACTTCCCTCGCATACCGAAGGGAAGTATTGTATTCGAGAAAAAATCACCCTCCGAGATTTTTACGGATTCTGACCTTTCAGATCACGGAGATTACGAAAATATAGGTTTTTCAATTCCGTCAGTCTGTCTGTCTGTCTGTCTGTCGGTCTGTCTGTCTGTCTGTCTGTCTGTCTGTTGGTGCATTTACTAAAAAACTACTTGACAGAGAGCAGTCAAATTTGGTAGGTAGGTGACGCTACTGTCAGCGCAGATATGGTAGAAATTTCACTGGAAAATATACAGGGTGGACCGTCTAAACGGAATAAATAATGAAAAAAATTTTTTTTCGCTCAAATTTAAAATTTCCTCGTTTCATGACGCGCTAATCCTATTTCGGGAAAAAAAAAATTGAAAATTTTTTTCACCAACATTTTTGAAAAAATTTTTACCAAGATGAAAAAAAATTTTTTTTGCTCAAATTTAAAATTTCCACGTTTCATGACACGCTAAACCTGTTTCTAAAAAAAAAAATCGGTAAAGTTATTTACACAGAACTTCCCTCGTTATTTGTGCATGACAGTCACTCAAAAAATTAGCAAAAAAGTGCTTTCCCAGATTTCTCCGGATTTTTACGTTTCAGATTATGTATATTACGACAATTAAAATTATTCAATTCCATCTGTCTGTCTGTTGTGTTTCTATTAGTGTTATATCTTAAAATCAACTCGATGAAACACCCTTGTTACACTTAATAAAAGGAAAGAAATAAAGAGGAAAGTTCTGTGTAAATACCTTTACCGATTTGTTTCCTGAAATAGGTTAAGCGTGTCATGAAACGTAGAAATTTTAAATTTGAGCAAAAAAAAATTTTTTTCACTATTTATTCCGTTTAGACGGTCCACCCTGTATATTTTTCAGTGAAAATTCTACCAGTTCTTCGCTGACAGTAGGGTTAACTACCTACCAAATTTGACTGCTCTCCGTCAAGTAGTTTTTTAGTAAATACACCAACAGACAGACAGACAGACAGACAGACAGACAGACAGACCGACAGACAGACAGACAGACAGACTGACGGAATTGAAAAACCTATATTTTCGGAATCTACGTGTTCTGAAACGTCAGAATCCGAAAAAATCTCGGAGGGTGATTTTTTCTCGAATACAGTACTTCCCTTCGGTATGCGAGGGAAGTAAAAATTGAAAATTTTTTTCAACAAAATTTTTGAGAAAATTTTTACCACTAAAAAATTTTTTTTTTTTTTTGTTCAAATTTAAAATTTCCACGTTTCATGGCATTCTAAACCTATTTAAAAGAAAAAAAAATTTGAAAATTTATTACCAACATTTTTGAAAAAAATTTTACCACTAAAATAGATGGAATTTTATTTCTTAAAATTTTTAATTTCCACGTTTCATAGCGCTCTAAATCTATTTTAAAAAAATCGGTAAAGTTATTTACACAGAACTTCCCTCGTTATTTGTGCATGACAGTCACTCAAAAAATTAGCAAAAAAGTGCTTTCCCAGATTTCTCCGGATTTTTACGTTTCAGATTATGTATATTACGACAATTAAAATTATTCAATTCCATCTGTCTGTCTGTTGTGTTTCTATTAGTGTTATATCTTAAAATCAACTCGATGAAACACCCTTGTTACACTTAATAAAAGGAAAGAAATAAAGAGGAAAGTTCTGTGTAAATACCTTTACCGATTTTTTTTCCTGAAATAGGTTAAGCGTGTCATGAAACGTAGAAATTTTAAATTTGAGCAAAAACAAATTTTTTTCATCTTGGTAAAAATTTTTTCAAAAATGTTTGAAAAAAATTTTCAAAAAACTTTTTTTCCTGAAACAGGTTTAGCGCGTCATGAAACGTGGAAATTTTAAATTTGAGCAAAAAAAATTTTTTTTCAACTTGGTAAAAATTTTTTCAAAAATGTTTGAAAAAAATTTTCAAAAATTTTTTTTTCCTGAAATAGGTTTAGCGCGTCATGAAACGTGGAAATTTTAAATTTGAGCAAAAAAAATTTTTTTTCATCTTGGTAAAAATTTTTTCAAAAATGTTTGAAAAAAATTTTCAAAAAATTTTTTTTCCTGAAACAGGTTTAGCGCGTCATGAAACGTGGAAATTTTAAATTTGAGCAAAAAAAAATTTTTTTCACTATTTATTCCGTTTAGACGGTCCACCCTGTATATTTTTCAGTGAAAATTCTACCAGTTCTTCGCTGACAGTAGGGTTAACTACCTACCAAATTTGACTGCTCTCCGTCAAGTAGTTTTTTAGTAAATACACCAACAGACAGACAGACAGACAGACAGACAGACAGACAGACAGACAGACAGACAGACCGACCGACAGACAGACAGACAGACAGACTGACGGAATTGAAAAACCTATATTTTCGGAATCTACGTGTTCTGAAACGTCAGAATCCGAAAAAATCTCGGAGGGTGATTTTTTCTCGAATACAATACTTCCCTTCGGTATGCGAGGGAAGTAAAAAAATCGGTAAAGTTATTTACACAGAACTTCCCTCGTTATTTGTGCATGACAGTCACTCAAAAAATTAGCAAAAAAGTGCTTTCCCAGATTTCTCCGGATTTTTACGTTTCAGATTATGTATATTACGACAATTAAAATTATTCAATTCCATCTGTCTGTCTGTTGTGTTTCTATTAGTGTTATATCTTAAAATCAACTCGATGAAACACCCTTGTTACACTTAATAAAAGGAAAGAAATAAAGAGGAAAGTTCTGTGTAAATACCTTTACCGATTTTTTTCCTGAAATAGGTTAAGCGTGTCATGAAACGTAGAAATTTTAAATTTGAGCAAAAACAAATTTTTTTCATCTTGGTAAAAATTTTTTCAAAAATGTTTGAAAAAAATTTTCAAAAAACTTTTTTTCCTGAAACAGGTTTAGCGCGTCATGAAACGTGGAAATTTTAAATTTGAGCAAAAAAAATTTTTTTTCAACTTGGTAAAAATTTTTTCAAAAATGTTTGAAAAAAATTTTCAAAATTTTTTTTTTCCTGAAATAGGTTTAGCGCGTCATGAAACGTGGAAATTTTAAATTTGAGCAAAAAAAAATTTTTTTCATCTTGGTAAAAATTTTTTCAAAAATGTTTGAAAAAAATTTTCAAAAAATTTTTTTTCCTGAAACAGGTTTAGCGCGTCATGAAACGTGGAAATTTTAAATTTGAGCAAAAAAAAATTTTTTTCACTATTTATTCCGTTTAGACGGTCCACCCTGTATATTTTTCAGTGAAAATTCTACCAGTTCTTCGCTGACAGTAGGGTTAACTACCTACCAAATTTGACTGCTCTCCGTCAAGTAGTTTTTTAGTAAATACACCAACAGACAGACAGACAGACAGACAGACAGACAGACAGACTGACGGAATTGAAAAACCTATATTTTCGGAATCTACGTGTTCTGAAACGTCAGAATCCGAAAAAATCTCGGAGGGTGATTTTTTCTCGAATACAATACTTCCCTTCGGTATGCGAGGGAAGTAAAAATGAAATTTTTTAAAAATTTCGAAAAAAATTTTACTTACCACTAAAATAGATGGAATTTTTTTTCTTTGTTCAGATTTAAAATTTCCACGTTTCCATGGCATTCTAAAATTATTCAAATAAATTTAAAAATGTTTTTGAAAAATTTAAAAAAAAATTTGAAAACATGTTTAGGTAATTTATTTATCACTATTATAGAATAGACGAAAATTTTTTTTTTTCAAATATAAAATTTCCACGTTTCATGACATTTAAAACTTATTTCGGATAAAAAAATTTGCCACATCCTTTTACCATTTTGGAAAAAATTTAATACTGGAATAGAGCGAAAAATTTTTTTTTGTTCAAATTTAAAATTTTCGCGTTTCGTGACATTCTAAACCTATTCAAAAAAAAAGTTTTGAAAATTTTTTATATTTTTTAACCACCACTAAGTATACTTCCACTCCATTACGTGAATGTGGAATTGAAAATGTGACAGATGGCAATAATATTTGGCATAGGCACCTATTATATACTTTTATTGTATAATGGCATCCCAAGAAATAATTCAGTCATGGTGGACATTTGTAAAGGTATTTGCGCAAGCCTTCCATATTTGGCACCTGTTATTTAGTATTAAACTTTTGCTGTTGGATGAGCACTCTGTATATTTTTTTGACCAAAAGTTCTCAGGTTTTTTGTAATAATAGCAATAACTATATTTCGATCTGTATTCTCAATGTCATTTCGTAATTAATAATTTTTTAGACCGACCGCCATGCACAAATAACGAGGGAAGTTCTGTGTAAATAACTTTACCGATTTTTTTTTTTTGAAATAGGTTTAGAATATCGTGAATCATCGACATTTTAAATTTGAGTTAAAATTCACAGATTTCGCAATTCTTGCAACCATCGAGACATTGGAAATGATAACACCATACATAAAACATAAGCTTATTCCGGACTCGGCTTCGCCTCGGGTGGACACCCCCCGCACCCCCCTCTTCTTTACGTACGACGCTAATACTGCTTGCGGCGCTAATAATTATTAACATTTAGATATCAGAATAAAAACCCACTAACCTAACCCACAGAAATTGGATCAAAGAATGAATTTATTGTAAGCAGAATAAAAACCTACTAACCTAATCTAAAGAAATCATGGAAAAGAATTTGTGAAAAAATATATTAATCGTCACAAAATTAAAGAAAAAAAAGTCAGCAGACATAGGAGCTTGAACCCGGAACCTTTCTCACCGTAAGCGAAAACATTACCTATGCGCCAACCGTACGACTGATGATGAACACTAGGGCAAGGAATAAATAGTGAGACAAGTAATATCACGCTACTTTATTCATCCGCCGCAGCAGCACTAATGCGTTCCGGCTCGATGCTACAAGATTTGCTTTACTTTGCGGTGCAATATCGATCGGTGCTGACTGTTTTGCTTCCCACATAGTGACAGGCTCTCGCTCAGTATAGTATCATCTTACTTTTAAAAGTGAATCATTATTTGTTGGCTCAATTGTATTGAAACATATTTTTTATAGGATTTTGCAAACAGCAAGAAAAATAACTATCCATGGGAACTAAAAGGAAAACTATGTATAAAAATATTAATGAAATCTTTGCATTCTAGCATTATGCTAGCAAATTAAATTATAAGATGGATTTGTATAATTTCTTATTTAAAATTTCTCATTCAACAACCACTGTGACACTTACGATGTGGACAAAAAGCCAATCTCCATTTTAAGTAGAGACCAAAATCGATTCTCCACTACAAGAATTAACTTAGATATGAGCGTTTAAAGATGTTATGTTTTCGAATTTTTTTCTGGCTTTGCAGAGTCGAAGTTTCTAATTTCCCTGTACAATTTCCTTAGGGACCTAGAGCGGATATCCATTCCACGTATTTAGTAATTTATTTATTATATATTATTTGGGAAGCTTTAACAGTTCAACGAAAAAAATTAACTTACTGATGAATTTTTGGAAATTCGATGTTTTTCAATTTTTAACAGAAACAATCTTTCGTTCGTCCATGCCAAGCCGGATTTCCGGTTTTGCCCATTCACTTTGGTATCAAAACAAAACCTCACTCTTCCTCTTTAATTAGACACCTAAAACGGCCCTCAGCTCCACGTATTTACTTAGTACCGAACCGCTGTTAGTGGTCGCGGTATTTCGGTAGATTTCCGAGATCAAAGTTGTGTATAGTAACGTCACAAACAAGCGCACTATTTTTCGCAACTATTACAAATTTCAACTATTTATATCTTGAGAACGGAAATAATATGAAATTTTAAGTGCATAATAAGAATACTCGAGTACTACAACATAAGAACGTATAAAAATCATATAAAAAGAACATCATAGAACAAGCCTATTGTTGACTAATATTTAATAAACTGTATTGAAATGTATTGAAATATACATCAAAATCAGTTAGTCCTTTTCGTATATAACATTAATCGTGTATTGGCGATATTTTAGACAATGGAAAGTTGCAATACTAGGTTTAATGAAAACATCAATATAGATATGTGTATTTTATTAATACAAAGCCTGTTTAATTCAATTTTCCCGTAAATTTCAAAACTTTTAATCCTGAAAAACAACAGCACATGTTTCACAAGGGTAAACAACTTTATCGAAATATTATATGCCTTGAATAATATGGTAATGTAATAAATAAAGCCCGCTTAGCATAAATTAGTATTAAATTATTCAAAACATCTAAAACCTCTTTAAATAAACATCTAAATTGTTTGGAAATATAGAAAAATGTCATGTCGATTTGTTATAAAATAAACAAATTCTAGACATTTCCTAAATGCAAAAAGATCTTAGTATTGGCGAATTATAGAATTATATATGTAAATAGTGCAGGGTAGCTGTAAGTATACGCTTTTTTCCCAATATTTCGAGTGGCAAGATCTTATAAATTATAATTGAAACTGTTAGAAAACATGCAAAACAGTTTATTAAATGTTGGACAAAACAGTAGATCAACAATCAGATTGAGCAAATAGATCTTTTTTGATTGCCAAATAGCAGCACCGCAGAACATTGGCTATTGGGTTATATGATGAATAAGTACATAGTCCGTATATGCATACATAGAAACTCTTATACTGTAGGTGCATTATAGCATATAATTAGGTAAACTTAGATGTTGTAAAAAAAGTAAAAAATAAATAAAAAGCATAAAAAAGCTTCATTTAAGCACTGGGTGATATTTACTTTTACAATTCACAAAAGCTCTTTAAAACAGATACCGCCAGAATTTATTTGTGGTATTGTTCGATTGTATATACGATATAAATTGTCTTGACGCAAACAAAGCAACCGCAAATGATTAGTATATTGTTCTATTCCAGGAACATTCAACCAGATATGTCAAATTGCTAAATGTATTGGCAGAAAATAAATCTCAGCGTCTCAAGAGACTTTCTATAGGCGTATCCAGTTTTCTAAAGACTGATTTACAACTTTCCAGTAACTTTTTGTGTAACATTATCATCTCGTTTCAACTTTTAACTTTGTGATAATGGCCTGGGTGTACTTTACTCATTAATTGGCAGAGTTGGGCTGTTCAAAATTAAGTTACTTGAAACATGTATTAAATAAATGTTTTTTTACAGACACTTAGCAGCGTCTTTAAAATGAGTCGACGATAATGACATTTAATTATCAAGAATAAAATATTTCTTTCCAGGTTTTAAGGCCACTAAATAACCATAAAAAGTGTTTCAGTAATAACTGATCTTGTACCTATATTAAATATTTAATTTAGAAGGTATACAAGTTTTAGAAACGTTCATAAAGTTGCTGCATATTGCTAAAAATACGACTTTCTCATAAATCATCATTTTTATTTTATGATAATAATTAGTTGCTGAAATTATTATTTTGAGTTTGAAATTGGGTGAAATATCATTTAATAAATAATTTTTCACAATGTTTATTATTAATTATAAATAAGACGATTTTAGATAAATGTAGTTGATAATTGAAATAATTATGTTATATTGTGTTAGCGAGTGACCTTGGCCTTGTCTACTGTGGGATGAAGTAAGCCATCCAGCCCGGTCCATAATCGCAAGTGTGACAAATTTATGGCTCTCATGTTTAATAAACATTAGGAACTATTGGAACCTATTCATATTAAATTTTGCAATGTAACATGATTCATATATCTACTTTGTACGAAGCTTGACGTTCATTAAACTGTATTTACTAATTATTTCTATTCTTTTCTAAATTCTTCAACAACCCTCCCCAGAGGGGTAGGATTGTTATCAGTCAGAAGTGGGTAATTTAATTTAAATTTCTTGCTGTGATTGGTTTGGTGGTAGTGTGTTAGTTATGTGCAGATGTCTACCCGCGCCGATTACACAGGGATGCCGAAAATTGTGTCTCAGGGAGTGCTGCTGTAGCACGCGTTCTATCTGAACGAAACGAGTTGTGTTTAGCAGGTGAGGGGGAGCCTGGTACCCCGCAGAATGACACGAAATTACAAAGTATGTTGCTAGAGCAGGAATAATAGCTTTAAAAAAGCAACTTGTAAGTACACTAAATAATTTTATTCATAAAGAATTGAATGGTGTTCCTGTGACTAAAATTGCGAATTGCACATTCTTTAATGATCGGTTGATTCCTAAATTTAATCCCTCAAATATGTAACTGTAAATGTTCAGAATGAGTTGTGCAAAGTAAATGAATGTGCCAAAATGTATCATCGGGACGACGTTACAAAAATATATATACAATGTGGTACCTATTAGCTAAATTACGTGGAACAGCTCGAATTTGGTATGATGGGTAAAAATATATTTAGTTTTCATGGGTTCAGTGGGAAACGATGTTAAATTAATGTGTCCAAGAAAAGTAGTTTTGATAGATTATTTTTAGAAGCTACTACTTATGGGGCCGATCCATGGCAAGATTTATTTCCACAAATTGTTGAAACTTTTCAATTTTTGTCTCAGTATCAGATACTTACATGATTGTTTTATTGAAGGTATTCACGAGTAAAAGTAAACAAGAAGGGAGCGCGTTGTTCTAAACCTTTGTTGAATTATCTGATATGTTACGAATTGCCCGTGCACAAGTGGTAAGGGACCCAGTTAATTAATAAGTTATAGATGTAAGGAGAAAGGACATAAACCTCTGTGCAAATTTAGTAATTGTAACAAGTTCGGTTATAAGCTAGATAGTTGTAGGGCTAAACTACAGGACTCGGACATAAATTAAGACGTTAAATATGTCAAACGAGATCTAATAAATACCAGAGGAAGGCGAAAAGTAATAAACAGAATGTTAGTTGTATTATAGAGATGGGCAATGCATTATCTTGTATTATAGAGATGGGCAATGCATTATCATTAAGGATATAGTGTGCAGCGCAAAAACTAAATGTTAATCAATTAAAGGAACCGATACAGTTACGCGGTTTTAATCGATAACAAGTTATTGTGTAATAGTTCCACGACTATTAACATTGAGGATAGTGTGCAAACCGAAATCATAATGTTGATTAATAACGAATTAGCTTTTGATTTATTAATCGTTCAACATTTTTGAATCGCCCGCCTGGTTTGCTTAATTACAGTTCAAAGCATCTAGTCATCATCACTAAGTTACTCGATGACACGAAAATATCGCTGAATAGGAGCACAAATACTACGTCAGTTGTGTGAAGGTTAATGAGTCCATAAACAACCAAGCGATATAGAATTTCAAATGTAGCGATATTACGAAGTCAGAGAAAAGTAAACTTAACCAGATTTAAGAATGTCGCGATACGATCGTTTTTGTTTTAAAAACAAATCAATTATAGGCAAAACAAACACGACGAATATGATGAATGCACAACTGAAAAACTTACTGTTTGTTGTCTAAATTATGTATGTATCATTAACGGAACGGAAAAAAGTTAATGCAATAAATAATAAATTATTAGTAGACAAAATCGCATGTCCAACGCAGCTACCGTACGAATAATATGACTCGATTATTATTTCAGTGTTCAAGATGGCTGGAGGTCATTGTATGTGTGTTGATTTTCGCGATTTAAATGTCATTAATCATTACAAACAAAGACTAGTTCATTTTTTCTCTGTTCAAGATCAAGTTGATCATTTAGGCAGTCATAGGCGGAGTTTGCAATTTTGAAAAATGCAAATTTGAACTTGCAAATACTCCAAGCGTGTACCAATGCTTAATGAACTTAGTATTAAGTGATTACATAAATATGTGTTGGCGTCGCCAGTACTAAGGTCATCTTTGAGATGCTGGATGCTGAGGCATGCAGATTTTGGACAAGTCAGCTGGGCGATGAGAGAGGAAATAACCCGGTGAACTGATTGATTCATTGCTTAACATCGAGACGTGTCACATATTTATTTTAACTTGGCTTTATAAATGGCGTATTTTAATACATATAAATATTCTTGAGTTTAGTTTATCTTTTTAGGGGTGGTTCACCCCTCTCCTTTTATACGATTGCTCAACTTTACATAGACGATATAATTATACCTGCTACAGATTAAAAAAAAAAAAAGGGGTTGCATATCTGGATGAAAAATGTGGTTTGGCCCGGTTTACAAAAATTTGTAGCTGCTCAAAAAAAAATGTCAGTACGAAGGAATCTTACGCAAGTTCCTTGTCGGTTATTTTCAAAGATTTATTACGAATTTCACTGTTCTTGTTAAACCACTGACGCGGTCATTGTGAAAGAATGTACCTTGGAAATTTGATTGTGAACAGCTAGAAGCTCTCAAGCGAATTAAAGACCTAGTAAACACCACTGAAAACTTGTATCCAAATTTGAAAACGAAAATTGACACTGATGGTAGTAGGGTGGAAATAGCAGAAATTTTATTCCAATAAATGAGGTGACTGATTCGTCACATGGGGGGGTGGCTTATTTAAGTTGACAAACGTCACCTACTGAGTGAAGTTATCATTCTTATTTATTTCAAACTATAGCTATTGAATGATTGCGCTATTTTGTGCGAAATAATGGGGATATGGTTTGCGTTAGTCATGTACTGCAATATAAAGCACTGTCAAAAAGAAAGATAAAATTCCACGCGTGGCGAAGTATCGGCTAGAGTTGCAAGATTTGGCGGCTCAACTTCAGGACGAGACAATTACTTGATTCGAATTATTTTCTTGACTAAAGGCAAAAATCGTATGAAATAAAAGAAGTGAAAGTGCATAGAAAGCTATCAGATGGTTCGGCTAGTACTAGAATCAAATTGATGGCAGATACGTGAATTGTCACGATGATATTAGCCATTTCGGTGTAGAAATAATACATGAAAATTATTATTGTTTGGAAATTCGACATTTTGTTATGAACTATGTCGATTAATGTTTTAATTGTCTGTATTACAATGCCCCACCTGGAAGAAGTCTTGGGAAATTGTATCCTCTCGATAAAGGGGCGGTACAATTTCAAACTTTTGCATTTCGATCATGTGGGACCATTTGTGACCAGTCAAACGAAAAAAAAAAAAAGAAAAAATCTAAATGTTGGTTCTTGTTTATTGTCGATGGCTTTACTAAATTTTGTATTGCATGTTATTAAGAACTTGAAATGTCTAATAGATGATTTTTGGGGTACCAGTGCGAGTTATAACAGACCGAGGAACTGCCTTTAACTACCTTTACAGCACACTCGTTTGAGACACACACGCTTTGAGAACTATGTCTAAATAATGGCATCAAACAAATTTTAAATTAGATTGCTACCCTACGAGCCAATGGCCAGTGTGAGAGACACGATCAAATCCTTAGTTTCCTTTATGCATTCGGTGGGAGATCTGGTTCTGGTTCGAGTGATTAGTATACAGGGGAAAGCAAATGACTGTATCTGTAAGTTAAAGCCAGAATTTCAGTTGTATTGCCGAATGGTCGACATGATGTGGTTACTATACTGGTCAAGCGTAAGCACCAAACGTTGGTGGTAGTTGGCGACATGAAGCCCTGGAATACATTAGGACTAAGTAGGTTAAGTGTGTATGTATGTTTGGAATTCGTATTCAGGTATGGTATTTAATTACGCGACGCATGTATGATGCCCGATGAGCAGATAATGTTTAAGGCGTCCGTAAGCATGAAGGGTGTTTGATCACCAGAAACATGTATGACGAAGTAGAGAAGCCGTCCGTAAGCATGAAGGGTGTTTGATCACCAGAAACATGTATGACGCAGTAGAAAAGTCGTCCGTAAGCATGAAGGGTGTTTGATCACCAGAAACATGTATGACGAAGTAGAGAAGCCGTCCGTAAGCATGAAGGGTGTTTGATCACCAGAAACATGTATGACGCAGTAGAAAAGTCGTCCGTAAGCATGAAGGGTGTTTGATCACCAGAAACATGTATGACGAAGTAGAGAAGCCGTCCGTAAGCATGAAGGGTGTTTGATCACCAGAAACATGTATGACGCAGTAGAAAAGTCGTCCGTAAGCATGAAGGGTGTTTGATCACCAGAAACATGTATGACGAAGTAGAGAAGCCGTCCGTAAGCATGAAGGGTGTTTCATCACCAGAAACATGTATGACGCAGTATTTTATACAGAGTGTGTATGGTATTGAAATGCAAATATGACCCTGTTTATGACGCAAGGTCCGGTGCACGTGTAATACTCGAGGCACACAGATGAGTAAGTGAGCAGGGTCACGGAAACTGTAAAATTCCTAGGAAAATCCTGTAAGGGATGAAAGAGGAATTCGAAGCAGAAATGACACATGGCTCACTACTTGTTGACAGAAGGAGTGTAGTCTGCCTCTACTATTATAAAATTCTTTTATGTTCTAGGACTGATTGAGGACAATCAGAAAATCAGGAAGGCCGAATCTGTTAGCGAGTGACCTTGGCCTTGTCTACTGTGGGATGAAGTAAGCCATCCAGCCCGGTCCATAATCGCAAGTATGACAAATTTATGGCTCTCATGTTTAATAAACATTAGGAACTATTGGAACCTATTCATATTAAATTTTGCAATGTAACATGATTCATATATCTACTTTGTACGAAGCTTGACGTTCATTAAACTGTATTTACTAATTATTTCTATTCTTTTCTAAATTCTTCAACAACCCTCCCCAGAGGGGTAGGATTGTTATCAATTGTGCTTTAAAAAAAATACTAGAGTAACAAAATTAATGCATTTTTCTTCATAGTTTAATATTATTTTAAATGGGCAATAAAATTAAAGGCAGCCTTTACTCAAACATCATGGACCGGCATCGACCGACTGAAATTTTCAATCGTCGCTAATAGTCTTAATAAAAATACATGTATAAGCTATTAAAATAAAATCAATATATCATCTAATCGACTGTAATAGTTTCGATATGATCAATAGTGCAGAATGTTTTATTTTACACTTCAATGTTGCTGAGCAAACATTCTGTGGAGGTAAACAAACCTTCCGTACGTCTATTGCTTTCCATTTGCGTCATTAGAGAATTATGTTAAAGCAAATTAATGTTCTACCATCATCATTTATTAAATGTAGTCGTTTTAGCAGAACTAAGTCCAGGAAAAGCATCTTTACGCATTGTTGAAAATTAATAGAGTAATACTCATAACTTTGTAGGCAAGGGACGAATTTAAATTTTTAATGCCTCGGAAACTTTCAATTAATCGATAAACTGTCAAGTTCCTGCAAATTTGTTACTCACGCTAACATGGAAGACTAAAGAGATAAAGCAACATAATTTCAAACGTTGAAATAAAAACACGGCTAAAAGTCAGCTTAGAAATTTGAGCTGTGGAAAGGGATTAAAGTTACATCATTTATTTTTTTAAATATAAAGCTCTATTGAAATTTATCGAAAGTGATGAGTTGCAGAACATTATTATATAAAAGTGACTAATTAAACATCGCAAAATATTGTTGTAAGTTATTGTATTCTATACCTATTAAAAAGTCTGCTGAACAAGAATATGGCTGTTAAGAAAACAAATCACTATTTTATCATAGGCAGAAATATCTCTGCACTGGATTAAGAAAGTGTAACAAAATTAATTCAACGTTATAATCATTTGTACTGTTTTGTACGTGGAGTATAAAACTAAAATTTCTAGGCAATTGCCTTACTATAGCAATTTTATTGCTGGAACTTGTTGCAGACATTACAGGAAGTTTAGGAAAACAATTTGGATTAAATCCGTGTCCCGGAAAGCTTTTGTTTAAACAAAACAATGTTCAAAATCATGTTTTTCCGCAGTTTCTCTTCAATAACTCTGGTTCTAGGACTCTTATCGTAATAAGAAAAGAGAAACAAATTATTCGCGATGATTTTGCGACGAGAACTAAATATATTCGAACTCTCTTGGTCAATTGGTTAAATTGCAAAACATAGAAACAATTGTGGGTGGCCTCTTGTAAACAATTGGTAATAACTAAAACAATAATGCATTAAATTTAACCAAACTTTAGAAGAATATGCTACTAATTGAGATAAATTATGGTGTCAAAGTTCAAGTCAAAATGTTTATAACTACGGCCCAAAAAACAATAACAAAATCGAAAATTGAACAGCTGACTGTGTTTGGGCATCAAGTCATACAACAAACTTTTCTTTTCAGATTATATCTTGTTTTATGTAATATTCAGAGGCGTTAAACTAAATATTTTTAGTATTTTTGAAAACCATTTTTATTATTTTTTTTTTATACAAATGCATTTTACTCATCAATATTTTACAGAAAATTAAAAATTATTAGCATACATTAAAAATACATAAAACAAGAAACAATTAAATTTATTTAATACATTTTTTTTAAATTTATTTATTTATTTATTTTTTATACAAATGCATTTTACTCATCAATATTTTATCCAATATTAAAAATAATTAGCATACATTAAATATACATACAACAAGAAACGATTAAAAAAAAGTTTTATCTACACCAATTGGAAGCCGAGATATGATATTTATTGCACTTTAGTCATTTATAAAAAAATGAAGTGAAATAGTGACTTGAAATTAACACTAAACATTTCATAATATTTAATACTATATTATTAATTGACTATGTTAAAATATTTTTAATCACAAAAGTTGTTGCAATATTAACGGATTTAATTTGTCGAACAGCATACACAGCCTACTCCTACAGAACGTTCTAGCGCTCATTTGCGGTGTATTGCATCACCCTTCAATTTTATCGTATCGCGATGTTTTTTTTTTGTTATAATAATTGTTTTTTCTTGTATATTTCAGTTCTGCTGCACAATTTTGAGATAAATTATTTAATTCAACGATAGGTACTATGGAAAGTTTAAACTTAAATTTAACTTTTTAACTGAAATATAAGTGCCGTTTACTTTTTTTTATTTAGTTGTATTATGTTTATTAAATTCTTATACTGTAGTAAAGCTAAAGGTTTAAATCATCTAAGTGTTTTATTCCCTTTCGGTAGTATTACACAAATAATTTTCGAAAAAAAAATTGTTAACGAATTCTTATTTGTTATACCTGACTCAGAACTGCAACAAAATTCTGAGAGTGAAGATGAGTTGTTATGTAATACAGACGATATCAGAGACACAGAAGATGAGACAAATGATTCTGAAATTACTTTAAGTAAAAAAGAAAGTTGTTTAGAATGCAAGTCCAGACCACCAACCGAAGTAAAAAAGACTTAAACAACAGTTACTATATATGGCTAACCAAGACTATGAAAGGCACAGGATATTTCTGCATGCAATTTTTTGAAATTGCCTTTCGAAGTGGGTTTCCCAAAATTTTCTCCAATTGAAATATAAAATAAGAAGACTACTTACTCAAGAACGTCTTCTACATGTGTCTGTTTTTACTGTTCTAGTTTATTAAAGTTAGACTTTACCTTGTTCTTTCAAATCTATTCTATAATCGCATGTTACTAAAATTCAAATTGTTTTTTTTTTTGTAAATTTGGTTAGTACTTGTTTATGTATGTTTCGCTGTTACTTCAAATTGTTCTTACACAATTATTATAAGCGTAAACACTTAACACCAAATAAATATGTGTCTCCATCTTTATTAATACAATGTTACTTTAATATAAACACACCTTAAGATCCTCCTTTACTGTTGTTTTATTTATTGCTAGGTAATATGTTTTAAAATATTATACATGGATTATTAGGGTGTGGCGAAAATGGCGAAAATAATGCTTTTTTCGAATTTGATTTCTCCAATTTACTGTGAGAAAACTAAGCCTCATACAATTACGTTTTCCGGTGCCACAGGCTCTTCAAATTTATGACTTTTTTCTAAATAAGCGAAACTATTGAAACTTATGATTTATGCAGCTCTTCGCTTGTTTTAATATAAAACAACCCAGAACTCATCACGTGGAGGTGGCTGCATGGCCAAATCCTCCGATATGTTACAGTTCGATATAGACAAAATCATGTTATACAAATATTTTTCTGTGTGTCTGTGCTTAACACTTGTAAGTCAATTTCGGGAAGTTCTGTGGTAATCTTTTGAAACTCTGTGACTGATATAGATTCGCAAGATTGTAAAGTTTTTCCGATTTCGCCAGAAAGCCCAGAAGGCCAGTAATTTTCCCATCTAAATGTTTTATTAAATGACGCAGAGGCAATTCATTTGCGTGTAACGTACAATTGAACCACTGTAGTGGCCTTCCAATATACATTTCTAGCTTTCTATTTACACCATTATGAATTCCCGTATTGACAGCGGTCCCATCACATCCAATAGCCACTAAGTTCGTTAAATCCATATGTTGCTGCAGAAACTGTATCAAATTTTCGGAAATTGCCTCTGCTGTGCCACATGGAATAGTGATATGTCCAAAATATTTAGATCCGGGTTCTGAAACAATCACAATATGTTCTTCGCTAATTGTACTTCTGTGATTTCTATTACCAATTGAATGCTGAACGAGGATATTATCTTTTCGTTCATCGAAATAAATAGCTTGTAAAAAATCCTTGTCTTGCTTGGTTCTTAAAATGTTTCGTCTTCTTTTTCTCTCTCTTCTTATCTTACTTCTGTCAATTATTTTACAAGTTTCTTCTTTGGTTACCAGTCCAATATCTTTTAATACAGCAGACGCAATAATAGCAGCGGATCTATCAGAAACACCTGTGCGATCGCACGCTTATGCGAGACTTGGTCAGTTAATACGCATTTGTTTAGATCGTTGGCGTTGTAATTTATGGCTAGCCTTCTGCTTTGAATTAGAACTGCCATCAATATCATTTGTTTCTTTACCATCTGACAGTTCCATATCCAGCACATTGGAAGTAGAAGTTGAAGGTAACGATCTTGTTTCCAATACTCTCCGATATAAGGATCGCTGAATGTTTCGAGTAGCTATTGGATCAATTGTGCCATTTTTCTCTTAGTTCTCTGGTCTACTATAAATTATCTTTCTCTAATTGGCACTTTGTTTTTACACTTACACAATGAAGAATTTGCGCGCATGCAGGACGAAATATCGAAAAGTTTTGTTTCTGCAATTTCTCTAAATTTTTTAACTTTTTGTCTAAGAGCATCATTCAATCGGGATTTTAGAGGTTTCTTAAGGTTTCTCAATTTTTCGTGATATTGTCTTATCATATGTAAAATTTGTTGATCTGTCACCACGAGAATAGGCAGGCGAATTAAACCAAACAAGTTTCACCACTGCAATCAAAATCTCTGCAATGTTACTTAAGGTCGGTTCTGCTTTATTTTGAGCTGTATTAATTAAGGTTTGACGTATATATGTATAGTTTTTCATCACAACCGCATATGTAGGTAACGTATTTTTCCTAAACACGAAATTAGCCCCAAATACAGGGCAGTCAATGTTTTTTCTAGTTTTTGGCATATTTCACAAAAAAAACTCGAATATCAAAATTCACTAAATAACAACTAAAGTAACCCAGATAAAATTATGTGGTTGTAAAACTATTTTCGAATGAATATCGGCAGCTTAAACACACACACTTAACGACAGTCGCTGGACAAATAATTAAATCGGCTTTGTTTCTGGCAATCGCGTCGGCGACAAATTTTGAAAGTGGCCGCTAAACGTCATCCAATCGACTCCAGGTTTTGCAGGGAATTACTATTACTTAGCCCACCACTTTACCGCATATAGGCGTTCAGAAACTAAAATGTTAAATTTTTCACTCCACCCTATTGATTATGTGTTTAAGCATAAAAATATAATAAATATAATAGAACTAAGTAACAAATAAGTAAACAGCACTTATATCTCAGTTACTAAATGAACGATTGAAGGAAATAGAAAGTAACATTTTAGTTTAAATTTTTCATATCGTTGAATTAAATAATTTATCTCAAAATTGTGCAACAATTGAAAATATAAGAACAATTGTTAAAACAAAAAAAAAACATCGCGATACAATGAAATTGAAGGGTGATGCAATACACCTCGAATGAGCGCTAGAACGTTTTGTAGGAGTAGGCTGTGCATGCTGTTCGGTAAATTAGATTCGTTAATATTGCAAAAACTTATCTGATTAAAAATATTTTAATATAGTCAGTTAACAATTTTGAATATTATGAAATGTTTAGTGTTAATTTCAAGTCACTATTTCATTTCATTTGTTTATAAATGATTAAAATGTAATAAATGTCATATCTCGGCGTAGATAAAACTTTTTTAAATTGTTTCTTGTTTTATGTATATTTAATGTATGCTAATAATTTTTAATTTTAGGTAAGAGATTGTTGAGTAAAATGCATTTGTATAAAAAAATATATATATAATTAGAAAAAGAAATGTTTTCAAAAACACATGTTTTTTTTAAATTTTAACGCCGCTGAAATGTACACGAAACAAGCTACAATCTGAAAAAATAATTGTTGTGCGACTTGATGCCCAAATACGGTCATTTTCGATTTTGGTATTGTTTTTGAACCGTAATTACAAACATTTCGGCTTGAAACTTGGCACTATGATTTATCTCCATTAGTGGCATATTCTTCTAAAGTTTGGTTAAATTGAACGCATTATTGTTAAAGTTATTACTAATTGTTTAAAAATGGCCACCCACAATTGTTTCTATGTTTTGCAATTTAACCAACTGACGAAGAAAGTTCGGATACATCTAGTTATCTTCGCTATTTCATTGTGAATAATTTGTTTCTCTTTCCTTATTACGATAAGAGTCCTAGAACCAGAATTATTGAAGAGAAACTGAGTAAAGACACAATTTTGAACATTCTTCTGTTTAAACAAAAGCTTTCCGGGACACGGATTTAATCCAAAACTTTTTCCTTAACTTCTTGTAACATCTACAAGTTCCATTAATAAAATTGCTATAGTAAGACAGTTCCTTATTAGGTGATTTATACTCTTAGTTTTACGCCACGGTAAGTTGTGTCAGCTGCGTTAAATATACAGGGTAAGTCACTAGTGCGTGAATGGCCATTATCTTCTTAATCGTTTGAAAATGTGGCAATCCCTAAATTAAAAATAATTTTTCTCATTAAGAATTATTTATTGTGGCCGAGTGATATAAATCCCTTAATTTTAATAATTAATGTATTGTCACATGTTTCTACCCTTAGGAAACCGCCCTTTAAAATCCGTGGGTTTTAAAAATTATAACAAAAGTTAAACACTAATACACTTTAACGAACAATTTACTGAAAACTTCACAATACTTGTATTAACTAAATTCCACTTTTACTCACTAAAATAACACTCTACTGTTCGCTTTGTATGACTAATGATTTTGTCTAACTTCAGTTCATTAAAAACTTCCTTCCCGCCTGTGTACGTCGGCTTATATACTCTAAAAACGGCTCCAGAACCATCCATCAAACTTTCGTATAATTCGAGTAAAGTTTTAAACCATCTTCTACAAGTTTCCAGTCTAGTCTAGTCTAGTCTACCAGTCATCCTACTCTAGTACCTCAGAAAAGGGGTCCACTAGAGCGCCAATATTCTTGACTAATGAAGACGGTCTCGGATAATTAGGGATCGAGCTTGAGCTCTTTGCCCCAATCATCGCTGTAGACCTGGACCGGCCTCGTAAGGGGTGGGCCTGCTTTTTCGCCTATCCCCCCCGCAAATGCAGACGCTATTGGCGATGTTAGCAAACCTCCACTGGTCCTGGCTGTTGGACCCTGCCAGCTGGGTCGTTTCTTCTGGCGCTCTTCTGTCTTGGTCTTCTCTCTTCGCTGGCATGTATAGGCTCCCGGGAGCGTCTTTCGTCTGTCATGAGTGGGAACGGCTGTTACCGAGCCCTCTCGGAGTTTGAAAGGGATTTGGGGGGTGTTGACTAGTCGGAAGCCCAGGGTGCCAATTGGCATCATGTGCTCCGATTTCGTCGGAAGGAAGTGTGAACTGTGTAGTTCAGGATTGTGTTCGGCCAGAGACGCTTTCTTAGCGTCAGAGGCCGGCACGGGCTAGGGTAAGGGTACCGAGCTGGCTATTTGCTTGGTACCCCCGGGATCGGGCAATTGGATGTTTTTGGTCATTGTCTCCTTGCGGTGTGGCTTGCAGATCAGGCTGAAACAGATAAAGGGTTAGTTATACTTATCCATTATCCAGGATCTGGAGCTTCGGCCTCTTGTGCCTCGGAGCGTCGTTGGGGTCATAGTCAGTCGCATGTCTGACCAGCGGATTCCCATGCTCTGCTGCACGGGCGTATAGGTTCTTCGCTCTGTCCCGGATGACTTCAGTTACTGGGGTGTATTCCAGATCTCTGAAGATGTCGGCGTTTCTGACAAACCATGGTGCATCCACGGCGCACCGAAGTGCGACGTTTTCCACGGCTTGTATCCTCTTCAGATGGGTGGCTGCTTGGTATCCCCAGGCAACGGAGCCGTAGGTCAAAATAGGTGCAATAAGGGTCTTGATAAGCGTGAGCTTGTTCCTCAGGTTGAGTTGGCTCTGTCTACCTATCATAGGGTAAAGTAGAGTTCTCCTCGTCCTCGCTTTCTGTATTATCGCTTCCGTGTTCTGTCTCCACGCCAGGCGGTGCATTAGAGGCTTTGATGAATCCTAGTTACAGTTGCCTATCATAATGTCTACCAAATGCCACTACGCATCAGCTCCAGCCCCTAGGGAGTGTAACGCGTAACAATGTGTTTAATAAGATAAGTGCGAAGTAAATGAAAGCTGCAGTCGGCAGGTAACAACTGCAGCACTTGTTTAAGTAATGAAAAAGGTACTAGCTATATTGTTCGGTCCCTAATGAGACTATGACTGGCAATGCACTAAAAGTAGTGTTTGGTTGTCTACTTAAAAATTTGTATAATATATGTATGCGTTTGCGCGAGTCATGTTGAGAGAGAGATCGAAAGAGAAATACGCAGAACTAAAAGATAGCGATGAAAAACCACGTTCTAGCAACACGTGTCGTGTGATTGTCGCAGTTTAAGAAGATTGTTCTACAAATTTTATTGTTGTGAATGGATAAATGGTTAAACTCAAGGGGCCACTAGACCAAACCGGAATTAAGTGTCAAGTAAGTCTCCCTTAACCGCGTACCTAGTAATTTAATTTTGTTATGTTAAATTGAGTAGTTCAGCAACCACCAATCCGTGGTATCATACCTGACAATAAGCAATAGGAATCATACTGTCTTCTCAAGCTTTACCACTCAGAATTATCGAAGATTGTTCCCTCGGGAATCTATATGTATACTTAGTGTCAGTGGCACCACATAAAAAAGAGAAGATATGTTAATTAAATAAATATTCGCATTCGGCCACGCTCATTCTCAACCTCAACTCGTTTTAGTTTCCTATGAGAAACAACATTCTTCTTAGGTTTTTACTACCGAAACTCCTTAATAACTTTAAAATACAGTCACGGTGTTAGCAGTAATGGTTTTTGGACAATCACATGTAACTCAATAAAGCAGGGATGAGGATTTAAATAGTTTGAGTTTTGGATGTAAATGGATAGCCTCCATCAAACTTTATATTCTAGATCATTTATTCTGTTAAAAAGTTACACTCATATATCATTCTGTAAACCAAAATAAATTGTAAAAGAGTTCTAAATTATCTACTAATAACGAGAGAACTAGGTCATTTCAAAAAACAATACATTCAGTTAACAAACGTTATTTAAAGGTTGTATCCCACGGGAAATCACAATTGTGCAGGAAGATAAACATTGGAAAATGAACACTGTATTGCAATCATAAAATTATCTGAAGGAGGTTTTATCGGAGAGTGAAAAAATATTTGTTAATAGCTTAACGAATATTTTGGAATACAAATATTACAAGATAACTGATGGATTATTAATAATGTCCATATTTCTGAACAGTTCCAGGGAGACAAAATTCTACGAATTTGCAAATAAATAGAAAATATTCGTTAGAAAAGCGTAAAAATATTGAACAAAAGTGGTCTTTGAGTGGGTTTTAAAAAATTTTAAAATTCTGAAACTTTGATGATACGGTAATATTGTTCCCGTGAATACAACATAAATAGTTCAAATATTCTAAGGAGCAAGTGAACGATTTTTAAGTGAATTGAAAATTAAATATTATTTTAAAATACCGCTGCCTAACGAATCACTACTTCCACATCCAGATTTTTCAAGTAAGTCACTTCAAAGGAAACATCTTGACTAGATTTGCATTTTAGTATGTGGAAATTATTGACTATAGAATTATAATATTTGGGGCATATGTCATAGAAAAGTTTGAGGCGTTGGTTTCTACGATATATGTTAAAAATGAAGTTTCTAGTTTACCCTACTTATTTTCCCCTATTCATAACCTACCACCTCCCACCCCTTCAGTGGAATCATCTCAATCAGATATCATTACAATACATACGTGTACTAACTTTCAAGTGAATATCTCAATTTTATGTTATCAATCCCATTAATAATGGAGCAGAGGTGGTGAGGTTTGAAAAATATTAGACAGAAATCTGAGGCCTTGGTTTCTAGTATATACACCAAATCCCAAATTTCTGTACTATTACTAGCCTAATTTATTTATTTCCCCCTATCTACCCCCCATTTAACCCCCAACCCTTCAACAGAACCATCTCAAAATATAATCTAGTTACAGATGTCGTTATAATACATACGTGTATCAAATTTCAAGTGAATATCTCAATTTTATTTTATCAACCCCTTTTATAATGGAGTAGGGGTATTGGGGGGGTTGAAAAATATTAGGAAACAAATCTGAGACCTTGGCTTGTAGTACATACACCGAATTTCAAGTTTATGTACCTTGCCACCTGGTAAGAGTACAGAAATTTGTGATTTGGTGTATATACTAGAAGCGAAGGCCTCATGTTGTTATATGATATTTTTCATCCCCCCACCACCTCCTCCCATTTTAAAAGAGTTGATGAAATTAAATTTAGATTTTCAATTGGAATTTGATATATGTATGTATGATAACGATAACTGAAACTGGATTGTATAAACTTGAAATTCGGTGTATGTCCTAGAAGCCAAGGACTCAGTTTTCTTAATAATATTTTTCAACCTCCCCCACCACCCTGACTCCGTTACTAAAGGGGTCGATAAAATAAAATTGAGATATTCACTTTAAATTTGGTAGACGTATTTACTATAACTACATTCAGAACTAGATTATATTTTGGGATGATTCCGTTGAAGGGCTGTGGGTTAAATAGGAGTAAATAGAGGAAAATAAATAAATCAAGCTGGTAAGAGTACAGAAATTTGAGATTTGGTGTATATATTAGATACCAAGGCTTCAAATTTCTTTCTAATATTTTTCGAACCCCAACACCTTCACTCCATTATTAATAGGATTGTTAACATAAAATTGGGATATTCACTTGAAAGTTAGTACCACATCTGATTAAGATGAATCCATTGAAGGGGTAGGATGTGGTAGGTTGTGAATAGGGGAATTTAAGTAGTGTAAACTAGAAACGTCATTTTTAACGTATATAGTAGACACCAACGCCTCAAAATTTTCTATGACATCTGCCCCAAATATTATTAAAATTCTATGATCAATAATTTTCACATACTAAAGTGCAAATCTAGTCAAGATGTTTCCTTTAAAGTGACTTGGATGAAAAATCTGGATATGGAAGTAGTGATTCTTTAGGCAGCGGGTCTTTATTTTATCAGTCCTTTTAATAAAGGATTTGGGGGTGGTGGAGGGATAAAAAATATTATAAAAATTTTTTAGGCCTTGGCTTGTAGTACATACATCAAATGTCAAGTTTCTGCACTCTTACCAGTTTGCTTCACATATTTCCCACTATTTCCCCCTATTTACCACCAACCCTTCACAAAATTTCAAGTCAATATCTTAAATCGTTCTGGAGAAAACGTGCGGACAAAAGAAGTTACAGACAGGCAGAATTTTTTTTTCTCAAATTTAAAATCTTGACATTTTATGACATTCTAAACCTATTTCACGAAAAAAAAAATTTGAATTTATTCTTACGATAAGTATACTTGCAATCCACTACCTGGATGTGGAAGTAATTACCTAACATTTTGAATAAGATTTCTGAATCTAAGAAAAAAATGATAAGTAAATGTAGTGAAATATATGCAAGTTCTTAAAGAATCGTTTTTAAAGGGGCGCAGCAGACAATTTATATTTCTAGGAGAACGAAATTATTTAAATTTTTTTTCTGTATTTGATGCAAAATAGTTTACTTTATAATTTTACGTTGTTCTTGAAATAATATTAAGATTTGCTGTAAATGAGCTTGTATTTAAAATTAATTGCTTTAAGTAGAGAAATGTAAAAGTAGGGAATTGTATTTTCTGAATATCTACCAACTCTTTCAGCTGTATAATTTTATTCACCATGATTTAAGCTTTGTGGTTTTAAAAAGTATAATTACCTATTATTACTTTATCATTCTATGAAAAATAAAACTGCTACCATCTGCTATTTTAATCATAATTTTATTTTTAGCTACTTATGCTATACCAAGTAGAGAGCTATCTGACGTATGGTCAATGGAATATGACAAAGAAGAGAAAATAATAATATAACGTATCTTAATATTATTTCAAGAACAACCTAAAATTAAAATGTAAATCATTTTGCATCAAAAACAGAAAAAAAAATTAAATAATTTCGTCCTCCTCGAAATATAAAATTGTCCGCTGCGCCCCCTAAGAACACATTCTTTAAGAGCTTACATATATTTCACTACATTTACTTAACATTTTTTTCGTAAATTTACAAATTTTATTCAAAATGGTAGGTAATTTTAAAATAATATTTAATTTCCAATTCACTTAAAAATCATCCACTTCCTCCTTAGAATTTTTTAACTGTATTTTGTCTACTGACGGGAACAATATTATCGTATCTACAAAGTTTCAAAATTTTGAAACTAAACAATTTTTTAAAACCCCGTCAAAAACCACCTCTCTGTGTCGAAATTCTTCTCAATATCTTACCGTTTTTTTAACTAATTTTTTCTATTCACTTGCAAATTTATAAAATTTTGCCCCCTAGTAGCTGAAAATTGACCACTGTGAGACGTATTAATTTCATTAGGTCCTAATAAGCTATTTATTTATGAACATTTAATAAGGGTAGAAACATGGCATTCGAGTGTTTGACAGACAATTTGCGCGAACTTAATATGAAAACTTTGAATTAGTTGTTCATTATTTCATTATATATACTGTTGATATCATTCTGACGAGATAGTATACTGTTACGGATTTCCACCTTTTAGGAAACACCCTGTATGAATTCGTGGGTTCTAAATAATTTTAACAAGAGATTAAACACTACTAACACTTTATTTAATAATTTACTGACTGTACAATACTTGTTTACTTAATAGTTAACCTCACTTTTCACCGAACGTGTCACTTCTCAAATAAACTTCTTTTCCCGCGCTTGTAATCGCGCCTTATATACTCCGAAATTAGCTCTAGATCAATCCAGAATCTTCTCCAGCCATAATCTAGAAAAGTCCTTGGCTCTTTCTAGAGCCTTTCCAGTCACCATCAGAGGCATAGGCGTACCATCTCCTTTTCCAAGGGGTGTAATTCATAACACTGCCCCCTCCTTAAGCCTAGATCGTCCCGATCAGGCAACTCAGAATCATCGATGTAGTTCGCCAGCCTGTCCAAATGCACGATCTTCATCTTGGACTTTTTGCTTCGTTGAATCCGATAGACGACATCATTAATTCGGGTAATAACAGTATACGGTCCATCCCAAGGCGGTTGAAGTTTCGGTGACCTTCCTTTCTTCCGCTGTGGGTTGTACAGCCAAACCAGGTCTCCTGCCTTGAATCCTTCTGAACTACCCTTCCGGTCGTATCGAGCCTTCATTCGGTCACTGGCTGATGATGGTTCCGCTATATCGTTAGCCAACCTCTTGAAAGGAGCTCCGGTGTTGAACTGCTTCTTTTCACCCTTACTTCCAGTCTGTGGTCCCTTACTGGCTGCACAAATCTTGCATTTGCGACACCAAGCCTCCACATCCTGACGACTTCTTATCCAATAAAATCGTTCTCGTATTTTCTTCAGGGTCTTGTTCACACCGAAGTGTCCATCGGATGCCCCATTGTGCACTTCCTGAAGCACCTTCGCTACTCGACACCTGGGAATCACTAGACGCATAACCACCTTTTTTCCATCCGGGCTTTCCCATGCTCTCCGCAACAGCCCGTTCCTGACACTCAGTGAGTCCCACTGCGCCCATAGTGCCTTCAGTCCCACTCTTTTGTCCGAAACATCCTTCCATTTTGGACGAGTTCCCCTTTCTTTGGCTCTCAATATAGGCCCAATTTCCACATCGTTTAGTTGCTCTTGTCTGAGCGCTTCATCTGCCCTATCATCCGGCACTTCCACCTTGACAGTGTCGACTGCTCCCTTGACCTGCAGTTTCTCCTGGTGGTAGTACTTGCAACCTTCCTTGTACCTTCTTCCGGATGAAATGTTTGCATTTCTCTCAGGTTTCGTTTTATCGTCATATCCTTGTAGTGGTGGCCTTTTTGTAATGCTCCGAAGCTGGGAAATCTTCACTTCTCTAGGGGCACCACGTTCGTTATCTGTCACAGCCTCTCTGGTACCGGCTTCCTCTGGTTTTCCCCTTGGCTTCACAGCATCTCCGGCCTTCGCTCTCTCCAAGCTCCTCTGTGGACATTCAAGCTGGATATGTCCTAGTTCCCCGCACCTGTAGCATTTCATACGCCGTCCACTTGGCCTTCCACTACTTTGTTTATTCTGTGTCTCTGCCGCGTTTCCAACAGTCACTTTCCTCGAGTTCCGCTGTCGACAGTCTCGTTTGATATGTCCTATCTTGCCGCAGTTGTAGCATTTAATACCCCCGCTTGGCTTCTCTCTATTTAGTTGTGATTCCTGTCTTTTCGGAGGATTCCATTTAGCTAGTAACTGACTAATCATTTTATTTACCTCCCGTATCTGGATCAAGATAGGGTTCTCTTTCTTCTTTTCTGGTTGCGATTCTTCGATACTCACAGCTTGTACTCTTGGACTCGGGGTATCCTGAAGGACAGCTTCCACCTCGAGTGCACGCACCAACGCTTCGCTGCTGTTCTGGTATCGAGATAACCTGAGGACTCGCCTGATCTCAATGTCCTGTATACCATCCAGAAAAGCCTCTACTGCCAGTTGGTCTTGGAATTCCTTCGGTACATCCGGGTAAGCCAGGTGAGCCAGTCTTTCCACCGCAGCTTCAAATTCTTGTAGACTCTCTCCAGCTTTCTGAACGCGCACTTTCAGCTGGGTCTGGTATACTTGAGCAAGGTGTTGATCTCCATATCGTAGATCTAAGGCAGCTTCTAAAACTCTAAAATTACGTTGTTGGTCCGCCGGAATTGTCTGGAGCAACTCCAACGCTTGGCCTCTTAAAGCCACGATTAATGCCTTAGCCTTCTCTTCGTCATTCCAGTTGTTTGCACTTGCTGCTGCCTCAAACTGTGTCTTGTAAGTCATCCAGGAACTTTGACCATCAAAGGAGGGAATTTTTAATCGTTGGCCTGACGATACCAGTTGCTGGTTTCCTCTATCCCTCAACTGTTGTTTAAGCTGGTCAATTTCTCCTTCTACCTGGTGCATTTTCTCTTCAACCTTGTCTACTTTTTCTTTCACTTCGCTTACTTCTTGCTCGACTTTATCTTTAAGTTCTTCAGTGACGGCAAATATGGCATTCTGTTGGCTTTCTATAATTTTCCTTAGTTCGTCTCTCTCATTTTGTTGTTTAATGTCCAAGTCTTGCATGATTTTTCTCAATTCTTCCTGACGTCGTTTCTCTTCGTCTTGATGTCGTTTCTCCTCTTCTTGTTTTTCCTCTTGACGTCTTCTCTCTTGATCCTCAAAAATTTTTCTTAATTCTTCTTGACGTTTTTGTTCTTGTTCTTGGCGCTTTCTTTCCTGATCCATCATCATCTTTTGCATTTGGGCCATAAAGTCCTGCATTTGTTGTTCGGATGCCATGCTTCTGGTCGTTACCGGCATACAATTACGTTGAAATCAAATAAGTTTAATATAATTACGTCACTATCGGTAATGGGACTGTCCAGAAAACCCTCAAAACGGCACGAAAAAGTCTTATCTAGAGTCTTTGTCACTTAACCTCTAATGTCCAACAAAATGTTCCAAAAATGTCTCAAAAATGCACTTAAACACTATTTTTCCTGTTCGAAAATAAACCTCGAACAATGTCCAGTAAATTAGTCCTTCCTGTGTTAGCACTAACTCCGAGAATACTGTCCCAGTCTTCTCAACACTCCCGAAAAAATCCTCTTGTCAAAATTCCGCTTCCGACACCAAAATGTTACGGATTTCCACCTTTTAGGAAACACCCTGTATGAATTCGTGGGTTCTAAATAATTTTAACAAGAGATTAAACACTACTAACACTTTATTTAATAATTTACTGACTGTACAATACTTGTTTACTTAATAGTTAACCTCACTTTTCACCGAACGTGTCACTTCTCAAATAAACTTCTTTTCCCGCGCTTGTAATCGCGCCTTATATACTCCGAAATTAGCTCTAGATCAATCCAGAATCTTCTCCAGCCATAATCTAGAAAAGTCCTTGGCTCTTTCTAGAGCCTTTCCAGTCACCATCAGAGGCATAGGCGTACCATCTCCTTTTCCAAGGGGTGTAATTCATAACAATACCAACAAAGTAAATCTGACATCATTCTGATATTATAATAATAGAGATAGCTTCCCAAGCGAGGATCCCTCCGTGAGTCTTACAAATGTATCAGCCCTACCTAGTGAACCCTTGGTTACATAAAAAATCACAAACAAAACATTTGCTTCATTTGAAAGTTAGAAATTATTTAAAACAGAAAATAGGCAGCTACTGGAAGCAGCTGGAACCTTTAATCCGATCTCAACCATAACCTCTTCAGATCTGTTGGAGCAGTAAAGAAACCATCATGCAAATTCTGCACTTTTTTCTCACTTGCAACACATAATATCAACATATTGAAATTTATTATTTGCTGTTCTTCTCTTATGTTTCAGGACATAAGATTGCACTGCACGTATAATAATGAGAATAGAATACTATACTTTGTCCACGACCGTTAAATATTTAATATTTATTTAATTCATTTTCATTTGATTTCTCCAATTTAGAAGAGATTCATATGCCATTATACGGCACGGATTTTCTCGATTTTTCGGGCAACTAGAGGCGATTTCTGCAGCTTCCCTTACCTTTGGCAGTGTTAAAGAAATCTTGTTATCACTGTCAGTATCCAATTGTTTAATTATATTGCTCCTTTAGAGTAATATGTAGAATTATTGTAAATATCTGACGTTTAAAACATAGAAATTTTGACGATTCAAATAAATAACAAAATTATGCTTTCACTATTTCGACAACACTGTGTTTTGTAATGTGACGAAGTGAATTTTTGCAGGCAAAAATGTAATTTAATTTAATCATAAACTTCGCCATTTTTCCCATCTTACGGCCGAAAGATTAGAAATTGTTCTGTTTATTTTTATTTAGCCCGCGACATGTAGTTTTCTGTAGAAAAATAATGTAAGGTTCCGCAGCGATGAGAAGTTTTCTAAAATAACATTTTAATTAATTCCGATAAATTATTCCCGATGGCCTTAATCACAGTTAAATTATTCCCCACTTGGTATTCAACACAAAGTTGGAGGGGATTTTTACTTTCTGGGGGAACCAGCTAGTCAGAGACACACAAAACCGAGAGAGTTGATTTCTGCGAGCCTAAAGGATTACCACGTGTGGATCTAATATACCGTACCGACCGCTCATCTGAAGATCACCACGTGTGTAATTCGATAGTCTCTGCCACCGCCGCAAAATATAATAGCAATGTAAGTTTTAAAACATTTCTTGGTATTCCCGTAAATTTCAAAATTAAGTTTCATCTTAACAGTTAAATGAATTAACACGTGGGGGTTCTAAAATACCGTACCGACCGACCGTCTCTATAACACCCCGTGAGAGTTTACTTAACTGTGCCCCGTATACCAGCAGTGTAAATTCATAATATATTTTATTTGATACACTTCATAAATAATATTTTCATGATAAACTCGCAAATCTCTGTTAAATATTCATGGTCCGATTTGCCTATATTAGAGAAGTGTACGATAAAAATTATTTGATCCGAGATAAGCAACTGTTTCTTGCCCGGCGTTTTTGTTCGCTATTACCAGATAAGAAATAAAACATTGAAACGCGTGATTAGCAATAACACTTTAAAACGATTTCAAATTTGATGTATCAGAATGTAAATATATTTTTCCGAAATACCGACGCCCATCATAGACATAACAAAATTTCTCCGTGTTAATGTTTGTCCAATCGGGGGCCCTGTTAGATTCTCAAGACTTAATCCAGATAGCTATGTCCCAAATAATTTCCAAGGGAAAATGGACATAGAAGACATTTCGAGAGAATGATTATTTTGTCTCAAACTGTGGAGTCAAAATAATATCCGCCAAGTTGGTTGGAATGATAGAAACCCGCCGTCTGTAGATGTCTGTTTTTATTAAACCGAATTTTGCCGTGTAAAACCGTTCCAAAGCCTATTGTTTTAACTTAACCGTTGTTTCATAATTTATTGGGTTAAAATAATATCCGACATGTTGTCGGATTGGTAGAACTCCGTTTTCCAGCTATTTTATTATTTTATTTTGTTTTAAATGATTTTCAGTAATTTGTTATAGTCCGAGAGTTCAGGGGAAAATCTAGGAGATACTTTGAATAAATAAATTATATTTATATATTGATACATAAACCTTTTCACTGTACATCTGGCGAGAAACACGTGGCGAATCTTAATTCCGAACCGAACGCAATTAGAGGCACTCAACTATGTGGTTTGAGGCGCTTGGCGAATCTCTCTGAACCGAACCGACACCGTCGAGATTAATTCTGGCTGTCCGTCCAGGCAGAATGATCTTTACCAAGGGAGCTGATACCGAATCCGATTACCACTTTATTCGGTATCAGTTTTCCACAATTTCACCAAGTTCTTTACACCATATGCTGCCGACTCATATCTAACATGTATGCAGATATGATAAATTCTGTCCAAAAATAGTTGTTTGCTTTTGCTAAAGATTTAATTGCTTTCTGCTTTACTGCTAACTTGTTTTATTTTAACATCCACTGCCTGCTTGCTTGCTTGCTGTTATAACCGACCGTACCGCTTATTACCGTCTTACCGCTTTGCCGCCTAGCCTACTATCATTTTGCACACTATTTTCTTGGTTTTTGGTGATAACCGAACTAATAATAAAATATTAGAGTCAATAGTTTAATATCTTCTCACCGCCTGGTTCCTTATCTTCGTAGCTTCATTTGTTTTTCATAGTTTCACTTGCTTTCATAGTTTCACTTGTAAATAAACCGAAATGATATATCTTAAGTTTTACTTGTAAATTTTCTTAATATGACATATCTTAAGTTTTGATAATATTTATCTGAACTCTATAAGAGTATTTTGGTACCTGACCGTTTTATTTATTTTAATAATTATTGTTTCTTGTTGAATACTTAGTATATTTTAATAAATGTTGTTATCTTCCGAAATGTGCGTTTTACTGTTGTGTGTGAATGAAAATCTAATCTGCCGTCCAGACCCCTGACATACCGTGTCTCCACTGTAGCTATCCCAGCCCTACTGCAACAGGCTGCGTTTAGGAGGCTAATGTGGGACCTTTGCCCCACGTAAAAATTGCAAAGGTGGCGCTCGAGATAACCGAATTTAACCGAAATACAGCTCAGCGCTAAAGTGACTCTTCCGCTTGTCTATGCGCTAGGCAACCGGGAGAAAGCACGTCACAGTAAACAGGGCGCGAGAATTTTATGATTGACATGACCCCATATATTACATTTTTGTAAGTTTATACACATTTTTAATGTTTATATTCACATTTTTAGATTGGCACCTGTATAACATTAAAGAACTCTCTCGGATATGATACACATAGTTTTTTAAATCATTGATTTTTAATAATATACTGAAATCTACAGGTGAAATCCAACCTGTAATTAGCGTTCTATTTTTAATATATCATCGCCGCGGTGGTAAATCCTGAACGCAATAGTTGTTGAATATGTGGGCACTTGATGTGACGAAAAGCAATCTAATGCTTCACATTTGCCTTGTTTTTTATTTTTTTTCGCGGAAACTAAATAGAAAGAGTGCGAGTGTGATATATCGTTGAAATGGAAATTTTAACTGTTTTTTAATGGTTTGATTACAAATCGTAATTAATTATAAAACTAACATCTCGTTGTGCCAGAACGGCACAAAATGTAATCCGATCTCAGCCAAAACCTTTTCAGATCTTCTGGAACACTAAAGAAACCCTCATGCAAAGTTTCATCCAAATCTGTTCAGTAGTTTCGCCGTTAACGTGCTAACACACATACACACATATAGAGATTTTTAAAAAACACTTTTTTGGGTTTCTGGGACCTCAAACCGTAAATATTTGATGTTATTTCAATTTTTTATTTTGGTCCAATTTTAGTAACCTCCACAAAAAAATTTCTTTGGAGAGGTTAAAATGGAAATATAAACTTTACTCACCTCATGCCATTTTTAATAAAATATTGGTTCGAGGCATCTCCAACTGTCTTGAAATTATACAAATTCTTTCGTTCTTGAAATCTCCAGGTCATTCGAAATATAATCACCATTTCAATATTATTATCACTACTGAAATCTAAATTTCCTATGCTTATGAAAAGAAATTACACGTAAATTATATATTTATATTGTAGTTAAGAATATAAGGTCTAACTAGTTCTCAAGAATATCTTTGGTGTTACTTTATTACATTTTGAATAATAATAATTTTATATAATACATTAAAAGGAACCTACTGTTGATTTTGGTGCCTATACCACTATTTATCTCAATAATTCACGAATCATCCTAGGTACTATATTTTTGAAATAATTCATGTATTTTCTGCATTGTGCAAATAATATTCCAGAAATATTTTAATCACATAAAAATAAAGTATTTCATTCATACAATGTGAGTATCAATGTTCCATGCTATAATATTTTGTTAATATTTTAGGCATAGTTAATAATATTTTTAATTCATTAAAAGTTGTGCAAAAACAGATTAATGAAATATTCTTAAAATTTATGGTCTGGGTGTTCTATGGGGTAAAAGTTATAATAAGATGACTTAAGAAAAGAAGTACCTCTAGGCAAAATACTCATCATAAGTTTTATATTGTCAAAAGCAGAAAATTTATATTCATATTATGAATATAACTTATATTAAAAGAAACAAAACTAAATTTCACTTTGCATATACACGTAATTATGAAATTAATTTGCTTATGCTAAACCTAAATTTAAATATAAACATTAACTATTACAAAGTTAAACAAATAACTGATGCCTGTCTGGAGTATTTGGAATGGTGAAAATTGCATTAGGATTTCTTAATTGAGGGCAGGCAATTCAGCAATATTGCAAAGACTGCATTATTGCTATGCCTATGTTCTATAATTTTGTAGGTTCGATTTCTAGGCTTTGAAGAGTGCAGTGACATATCTCCTGAGCATGGCTTCCAAAGGGTTAGATATAATGTAAGTACAATTTTGTTATATTCCACCAACTTTATATTGTTTATTAGTTTCTAAATCAATGTTTTTTTTTAAATCATTTTCTTACCCTCTGATGCTACACCCCTAGTACTCATGTAGTTTTGGCAAACCATGTATGTAACAATATAACATTAATACTGAAACTTTAATAAACAAATCGGTGTAACCATATAAAAATGGCTACATTTTAGAAATTCCTTCTACAGAATAGATGCTACCTCTCTTCTTACCCCTCATATAAAGTAAACAAATATTCTTGAATTTCTTACTAGGTGGCAGAGAATTTCAATGTAGCCGAAATGGCCTAAACGTACATATTTACATATTTTGTTGTATGTTCTCTAAATATATAACATATATTAGTCATACATATGTAGTATACACAATAATTATTAAAAACAAAATTTAATGTTTGTTTATTAACCATAATGCAAGTTACTGAACACCTCGCCGTAATTTCTGCTCACTTCTAAAAGCCTATAAGATATGTTTACTTCCGGAAATAAATCCACTTTATTAAAATGATATGAGGATAGAGTAGCTAGAAATTTCATCGAAACAAAAGAGAATTCTGCTCAGATTAAAGAGAATATTTCAGCTCTCACTTCGTTTCATACAGGGGAAGCATTTTATTTCACTTGAATCAACAGAAAAGAAAAGATATAACAAACTTTATTATCTAATTCTAAAAAACGCCGCTACATTTCTAAAATTCCATCACACAAAGATAGATATACTCATGATTGCTGCAATCATATAAGGAACTACGGGGAAATAATGTCGTTCTCTATACCACTCCAGGCAATAAAATTGAAGAGTTTTCAACCTATCAGCCCATTCTTTTACAAATAAAATACCGCAATGTACGCACTTCATTCGGATAATAAGAACTTGCCTCGTAAAAACAACCATTTTGACCCGGGGTGAGGTTTAAGTGTTACAGAAGATAATTCAATATTGTCCCGTTGATATGGGACAATTCCATTTCTTTTTTGTTGTAAAATGTATTACTGGCACGTGGCGGGTCCAGCGTAATCCTTGAAGTAATTTAATCATTACATCAGGGTGCCGCAACATGTTTTATTACTGTGATAAAATGGCACGCTATTTGAAACAGATGTTATTCCTTCAATGAGTTTTCGTCTATTCTGTTATAGGTATCTGAATTCAGTTTTCCTTTTATGTTATATAGAAATATTACGTTTGTACTACAATCTACAAATTCATTGAGAACAATAAATTAATGATCTTTCTTATTTCTATGAATATTATTGAAAAGTGTTAAAAGCAATTAATAACCTCTGTAATAACAAAATTATCTCTAGAGTCGACCAAAAGTTTGTAATTAATTGTGAAATATCAATAAATGAGAATAGCCGAAGTTACTAACATCAGAATGAAAATCTTATTACTTCCACATTATTAATATACAACTATTCCACTTGCCCATAAGTGCAAACTGATGTGAATCTTGCAATGTGGTGTTTATTCCGATTATTGTCTTTGAGAGGCAGTCTCCTCAATTATGAGGAGTGCCGGTTTGACACCCATGTGGAAGATTTGGTAATATCAGGTGATAGTTATCATGATAATGTGATGAATTTGATTGTGCGCGCAATCCTAATAAGATGCAGTATGTCTCATTTAAAATGAAGATACCCGTATATTTTCGTAATTTTTTGAAATCCCAATTTGAGCTTTGGTACAATTTTAGTCCTATATAAGACGTACATATCGAGATTAACAACTTAAATTTAAGTAACAAACTGAGACAACGGCAGCCCTCCAAATGGGGCCCATTCCCGATATACACGGTTACAATTTTGGTTTTCAATTTAATAGGATGCCATGAAAACAGAAACTATGATTAAAATAAATGTCAATCTGACAAATCTGAGTTACAGTTTAAAGTTCTAGTGTAAAATCGTAAAATACGCCTTCATTTAAGGGAAAAAATCGAAATAATAAGGTTATTTGGTGATGGGGTTCGTACTAGCAGAAAAGTAGCCCCAAGATATTTCATACGTCATAAAATCAAGCCTCATAAATCAAATTTTTGCATACTTTGAAAGAAGGTGTTGAAAATAGAAGGTTAGATTATTGCTATTGGGACAAGGAAATTTATTAGACGACCGGAAATTTCTAAATCAAATTTTGTTTACTGATGAGGCTACATTTACCACTAATGGCGTGGTAAAACTGTAGATACTGGGCCACAGAAAATCCTCATTCGGTTATTAATTGTAAAAGCCAATATTCAGAGAAAGTAAACGTATGGTGTGGAATTTTAGGTCGACGGCTCTGAATCGGAATTCAGGTCCGGAATTAAAGGGAATCTTATCTCATTTTTCTTGGTTCTTGCTTTTAAGATCCGTCTATACGCCAATGTTCCAGTTGTTGCGTACATCTGGCAACTTTAAGTAATTTTATTAAATTCTATTAAACAGAATGAATTTTTGAGAAATATGTACTGGTATTTACCATACTCTAGTAACTAAAACCTCAGACATTAAATTATCATAGGTAATCTGTTTAAATTTAGGAATGTACACATTTATTATATTTTCATGTTTCATCCTTTTAACTCTTTTTGTATTCCAGTTTTTGCTAACAGCTCTCGTAGAACACAGAGGCTTCGATCGCATAGTAAATATATCTATTTCACAGCACAAATTTCTTAATTATTGGTTAAACCAAATATACTGCAGGAAGTATTATGGGTTGCATATAACAACGCGGACCCATTCTTAGTAATTTTTAGTTTATAGTATGGTAATATGTTAATTGAGACTTGAGAGGGGATATCTCTTTTATTAGCTAGCTGGTAGGAGAATGGCCATTTCTGTAGCCAATTCTGCAGCAGCAATTACTTTGACTTTTAAGTTTTTTGATAATCATTCAGTCGCGAGTTGTGACACTTCTGCCGTTATCAAACTTTTTCTTAGTGATCTATCTAATAAAAGGTAATTACATTTATTTATTTGATTCCTCTCATTAGTGTTTAACGGCCTTTAGCCATATTTTTCATTTCTGCTAACTAAACAACCATAATTCTGAAACATGTGCTGATAATATTTTTTTTCTTCCCAAACGTAGAGTTTTGCTGCCAAATAGATGATCAAATAGATGATTAAATAGATGATTAAATAGATAATTATATAGATGATTAAATAGATGATTAAATAGATGATTATATAGCTGATTATATAGCAAATAGATAATTAAATAGATGATTATATAACTGATTATTTTAACAACTGATTACATAGATAATTAACAAATAACTGATTAGATAGTTAATACAAATTATTTAAATCATTTACCGAAATAATTTGCATAATTAGTACAAATAGTCTACATAATTTACACATGGAAAATCAATTTCGTTTGATGGTTAAATGTCTGCTAGATTTCATAAGACGGATAGTCCAGTCAAACACAGTTTAGTAAAGTTCAGCAGTCGATTGAAATTCCGTTTAGTCAAGTCCAGTTTAGTCCAGTCAATCCCAACCAACAGCAAAACCCTAGCGTTATACAGGTTAGCAAGACGTCAAACCACGTCGAGGAGCAATCTGTGTTCGGAGAGGCTGTTAGGAAAGGCTACCAGAACTCACCAGGAGCCCTCATCCACTATCTATCCATCATCAGGAGGATTGGTGAGATTCTGAGAATTTCATTGATATTTTTTGTTGTATAATATTTACTGTATAACTTTCATTGCACAATATATTTCTTTTCTTTTAATGATAAATTAATTAAGCTATAAATATTTTCTGTTGGAAATTGTGATAATATTACTTAATATTTCTATTTCATAATTGATAACATTATTTTATAATTTTTAAATTGATTAAAATCGCTGATTTGTTTTTACATTGATGATTTTTCTGAAGTAATTAATAAATAAGTATCTTTTATCGTAAAATTTAATTTTTCATTTTTTCTGTTTGTCTGTCCGCCATAAGATCAAATCTTTCCACGGCGGTTGGTTTCACCATCACAGGGGTAGCAGTAACTCTTAAATTTTCCGTGGATGGCGCTCATAATTTTTACATCATTTTAAGCTACCTCTGAGTGTTGGAACAAACTAGCTAGGCAAAATATCACAAAAATATTGGTTCACCCTCTGGCTGATTTAAAAAAATATATATTAATTGAACCCACGAAATCCCAGCCACGCACCAGATCAGCTAGCCGTTCGCCGTCACTATTTGTGTGTTGGTTGAATTGCCTTTGGTTATCACCTTAACCGGTGATATCATTGTTAATTTTTCTAGGGCCAAGTAGTGATGTAACAATGGTGCCCAGTAACGTGAGGCCCGAATAAGGTTCAGTAAGTTTCATTTTTTTTAGTCAAGTTATGTAAGTTTCAGATTTTTAAATGAGTAGAGGTGAATTTTAGAGTTTTTGTGGTATCAAGCATAAGCTAGTTTGATCTTATGAGAGACAGAAATTTAGGTTTTGAGTTTGAAAATATTATTTGTGCAATAATTTTGTGTCTGGAAGTTATTTTATGATAATTTATTTTATCTATATGGTAAATACTACGTACAGAAACTAAGTATAAAATTCAATATTTTATATCTAATTTAGAGGACTATACGAATTCTTCTAGCAGTATAAAACAGGCGATGTTTTCTTTGTTTTTATTTAACCATAAAAAAATCTTATCACTTTTAAGGAATTTAGTATCCAGTGATAAAGATTAAGTTTAGTACATTTGGGTTTAAAATTACCTATTTGATTAAAAATATCAAGGTGATTAAAAATTAAAATAGCGAGTTAGTAACTCCGTTTATTTTAATATTAGGTTCAGTTGAGTTAGGTATTGCAAATTTGATTTTAAATCAATTATATTTTAAAATAGCAAGTAAAAAAACTTTGCGTATGGTAATAAATTTGCTACATTGAAATTAACTCCAATTTATTTAGTTTAGTGAGTCAGCGATTGTACGCCTGTACAATCTTTATTTCAGTTTAGACTTTTTACGTTAATTTTATAGAGTATTCTTTACTTGTCAATTAAATTTCAGTTAGGTATTATTTTAATACCACTTATAGTACGTTTTTCTTGCAAAGACATATACAGGTATTGATTTTTAATTTGTTTTTGAGTTAGTTTAAGTATCTTTAGTGGACAAGATGGACTCACCGCTTGTTATAAACCCTTCTTATCTGACAGAGGCTGAGTTAGATTATGAACTTAGAATCAGGGGTGTAATAAGTACTCGTAGAAAATTGCAAGACAAGAAAATCGTTTTGAAAAGATTTTTAGAAAAGTCAAATGGGGATATCAAGAAGTTAAAAGATCCAAACTTTGAGTTAGACACCGAGAAAAATGTGATTGAGATGACACTTATTGAACTCGAATCATTAATTCTAGATTTTTCAGCAACTGTAATTGATACTATGTACTTAATTATATCTTCGCGTTTAGCTTCTTTAACGTATAGGGTGGTAGGGTGGAGGTTCTTTAAATAGGGCCACTTAATATGCGTAACTTCCAACTTAGCCGCATTATAAAGCGATACTCAACACCAAATATCTGCTTTAAAGAAGAAATCGTCAAACTTTTGGGTTTAGGTGACCTCACACTAACGATTAATTTCGCGTGAGGACACACACAGACAGACACAGTTCTGCCTTTTTAGTTTAGTTCGGTTTCGCAACTTGGTGTGTTTGGATCGATGCATATCCAATAACACTTGTGTAAATATTTTATTTTAAATTTTATTTGCGAAATTTCGAGTTTGACGATCTTAAGAGATTTTAGATTGACTACATATTTATTAATACTTTAAAGAAATTTCAGTAAGTTTTTAGTTTTGGTTTTCACTTTTCATCAACTGGATAATAGTCCGGGCGCTTAGTCCAAAATAGTTTTGAATGCGTTGTTGTAATTTTTATCTCGTAGTTGAACACTTTAATTCGTTGTGAAATTTAACAAACATTTAACTCGTAGTTGTAAATATTTTTTTTTACACGTGGTTGTATAATGTATGGCTCTAGTCTATGGGCATACAGGTTAGTTTCCAATATTTTCTTTTTAGAAGTTGGACTTTGTGAGTTTGTCACCATTAAGTTGGGACATATAGTAAATAATTTTTTTTTAGTTATTTATTTTTTTTTAGCCACGTATACGAGGTGTTTACTATTTCACCTTAGCACTACGAGGAAATAAATTTCACGCATTCATAATATTTTCAATTTTAGTTTAGTACAGTTTACTTTTAGTACAGTTTATTTTAGTACAGTTTGATGTTAGTACCATTTAGTCAGACATTTTGCTAATTAAAAATTTTTTTTTTTGGATCACAGCTGATCAAGAAATATTTCAGTAAGCTAAAATATTTCTTCCGGAGGAGAAGGGTGTGTTGCGTACATCTGGCAACTTTAAGTAATTTTATTAAATTCTATTAAACAGAATGAATTTTTGAGAAATATGTACTGGTATTTACCATACTCTAGTAACTAAAACCTCAGACATTAAATTATCATAGGTAATCTGTTTAAATTTAGGAATGTACACATTTATTATATTTTCATGTTTCATCCTTTTAACTCTTTTTGTATTCCAGTTTTTGCTAACAGCTCTCGTAGAACACAGAGGCTTCGATCGCATAGTAAATATATCTATTTCACAGCACAAATTTCTTAATTATTGGTTAAACCAAATATACTGCAGGAAGTATTATGGGTTGCATATAACAACGCGGACCCATTCTTAGTAATTTTTAGTTTATAGTATGGTAATATGTTAATTGAGACTTGAGAGGGGATATCTCTTTTATTAGCTAGCTGGTAGGAGAATGGCCATTTCTGTAGCCAATTCTGCAGCAGCAATTACTTTGACTTTTAAGTTTTTTGATAATCATTCAGTCGCGAGTTGTGACACTTCTGCCGTTATCAAACTTTTTCTTAGTGATCTATCTAATAAAAGGTAATTACATTTATTTATTTGATTCCTCTCATTAGTGTTTAACGGCCTTTAGCCATATTTTTCATTTCTGCTAACTAAACAACCATAATTCTGAAACATGTGCTGATAATACTTTTTTTCTTCCCAAACGTAGAGTTTTGCTGCCAAATAGATGATCAAATAGATGATTAAATAGATGATTAAATAGATAATTATATAGATGATTAAATAGATGATTAAATAGATGATTATATAGCTGATTATATAGCAAATAGACAATTAAATAGATGATTATATAACTGATTATTTTAACAACTGATTACATAGATAATTAACAAATAACTGATTAGATAGTTAATACAAATTATTTAAATCATTTACCGAAATAATTTGCATAATTAGTACAAATAGTCTACATAATTTACACATGGAAAATCAATTTCGTTTGATGGTTAAATGTCTGCTAGATTTCATAAGACGGATAGTCCAGTCAAACACAGTTTAGTAAAGTTCAGCAGTCGATTGAAATTCCGTTTAGTCAAGTCCAGTTTAGTCCAGTCAATCCCAACCAACAGCAAAACCCTAGCGTTATACAGGTTAGCAAGACGTCAAACCACGTCGAGGAGCAATCTGTGTTCGGAGAGGCTGTTAGGAAAGGCTACCAGAACTCACCAGGAGCCCTCATCCACTATCTATCCATCATCAGGAGGATTGGTGAGATTCTGAGAATTTCATTGATATTTTTTGTTGTATAATATTTACTGTATAACTTTCATTGCACAATATATTTCTTTTCTTTTAATGATAAATTAATTAAGCTATAAATATTTTCTGTTGGAAATTGTGATAATATTACTTAATATTTCTATTTCATAATTGATAACATTATTTTATAATTTTTAAATTGATTAAAATCGCTGATTTGTTTTTACATTGATGATTTTTCTGAAGTAATTAATAAATAAGTATCTTTTATCGTAAAATTTAATTTTTCATTTTTTCTGTTTGTCTGTCCGCCATAAGATCAAATCTTTCCACGGCGGTTGGTTTCACCATCACAGGGGTAGCAGTAACTCTTAAATTTTCCGTGGATGGCGCTCATAATTTTTACATCATTTTAAGCTACCTCTGAGTGTTGGAACAAACTAGCTAGGCAAAATATCACAAAAATATTGGTTCACCCTCTGGCTGATTTAAAAAAATATATATTAATTGAACCCACGAAATCCCAGCCACGCACCAGATCAGCTAGCCGTTCGCCGTCACTATTTGTGTGTTGGTTGAATTGCCTTTGGTTATCACCTTAACCGGTGATATCATTGTTAATTTTTCTAGGGCCAAGTAGTGATGTAACACAGTTGTAAAGCGATCAGCAGAAAGCATTGTCAAAAATATTCAGGATGGCCAAAAAATCCATTTCTTTGGATGACAAGATATATCAATTCAATAATATGTAATATAGTCGTGATCAACGTAGGACATACGCCTACCTTCATACGAGGAACACACAGTAGCGTCATCGACGTGACCTTTGCTTCAGCCTCCCTTGCGGATCGCATCCTGAACTGGCGCGTCTTGGAGGATGAGACACTAAGTGACCATCAGGTTATATATTTCGAACTCGCCGACGAACACCCAACCTTAACATCAAAACCGGATTCCCCGCCAGAGAGCATAACGTGGTACTACAACCCTGGGAAAGAGGGACCTCTTCGAGAAGCCCTACAAACTGAACTAGATAAGCTGCAGACCCCAGATCCTTCTTCTTCTTCTTCTTTTAGCGGGGCGCCTGGAGGTCGCCGCACTCAGGCCTTGTGGCCCATTGTGCTACCGCTAACAAATTAGGGAGCTCCCCCGTACAGACCGGATTCCAGCCCAAAGGCTGAAATCCTTCCCACGGGAGAACTCCTTATTTCCTCCAGCATTGGAAATCCAGTGCCGAAGTGTTTATGCCTCAGGTTCATCAGTCCTGGGCAAGAAGTGAGAACGTGGATGGAAGTCTCCTCCTCGTCCTCACAGAACCTGCAATCGGGTGGTCAACCACCCCCATTGTGTGTAGGTGTTTTTTGAAAGAGCCATGTCCGGTCAGGAGGCCTGTTACGGCTCTAATTTGCTTTCTGCTTAGACGCAGAAATTGCTTTGTTCTCTCCGGCAAGGGTCCCACGATTAGGAGCTTCGCGTGCCGGAGTCCAGGATAGGAATCCCAGAGGTCAGTGAACTGGGAGCGAGTCTAGTTATCTATTAACCTCTTGGTTTGGGATCTAGGGTAGCCGAGAGCCGGCTCCGGACCGAGCAGAGGTTTACGAGAGCCCCTTCTGGCCAGAGCATCGGCCCGCTCGTTACCCTCAATGTTGCTGTGTCCAGGCACCCAGAGAAGCCTGACCCAGTTTGATGAGCCAAGTTCGCAGAGGGCCTGTTTACAGTTTTGGACCAGTTTTGACTTGGTCCGATTCGATGCAAGGGCCTTGAGGGCCGCTTGACTATCGCTATATATATATATATATATATATATATATATATATATATATATATGTTTATTAGAGTACTCCTTTCGGATATTCTCCTGTGCGCAGACCAAAATGGCAAAGATCTCGGTCTGGAATACCGTGGCGAATTTGCCCAGGGCATAAGAAAGCTCAGCCCTGGACCTTTCCCCAAATATACCCGCTCCGGTACTTTCCTCAAGCCTCGATCCGTCTGTGAACCAGACAATATCTGCAGGCCTTAGTATGTCCTCGAGTTGTCTCCAGTCTTCCCTTTTTGGGAAGACTACCTCGAAGGGTTGTGCGAAGGAGAAGGAAGGTATCACGTCGTCACTCCTGGACTATAGAAGTGAGTGGGCTCCTATCGCATCAGTTAGGGCCCTAGTGTGACCTGATTGTTCTCCTCCTTTCATCCACTGACCTCCACATTCCAGTCTGTAGGCCGCTTTCCGAGCCTCGGCCCCAATCACTAGGAGAAGGGGCGCAAGGTCCAGAAGGACCTCCAGAGCTGCTGTGGGGGTCGTGCGTATTGCTCCTGTGACTCCTAAGCAGGCAAGTCTTTGGAGTTGTGTTAGCTTCTGTCGTATGGTTGACCTGGCTGTGGCAGGCCACCAGACAACAGAGACATACGTAATCATTGGTCTAACTATGACAGTATAGTACCACATAGCCACCCTGGGGTTTAGCCCCCATGTTTTGCCAAAGGTTCTTCTACATACCCATAGGGTTGTAGTGGCCCTTTGTACCTGTCTCTCTATATGATCTCTCCAGGTCAGCTTAGAGTCCAGGATGACCCCCAGATACTTCACTGTCCTTGAGATCGTTAGAGTCGTGTTGTAGAGTACGGGTTCGACGAAACCGTCTAGCCTGCGTCTTCTAGTAAAAATGACCATTTGCGCCTTTGAGGGATTGACTCTAAGGCCCTGGTCATTGCACCATCTTTGTACTATCTGCAAGGCCCTTTGTAAGAGTCCGCTGACCGTATTTGGGAATTTTCCCGAGATGATGATTGCAAGGTGATCTGCGTAACCTTGCGCAAAAAGATCCTCGTTTTCGAGTTCCTGAAATAGGCCATCGAGAACGAGGTTCCATAGCAGAGGAGATAGGACGCCCCCTTGTGGGCAGCCTCTCCTTACTGAAACTTTAACTGCCGTTTCCTCATTGGCAGCTGTTATTTGCCTTCCCGCCAACATGGCCCTCAACCATCTAATGATGGTGTCTTCGATGCCATGATATGCAGCGGCGGCGCAGATTGAATCGAAGGAGGTATGGTCAAAGGCTCCTTCGATATCTAAGAAGGCTCCGGCCGCCAGTTCTTTGTGGTGCAGCGCCTTCTCGATCCTCAAAACGATCGGATGAAGGGCCGTTTCCAGTGACTTGCCGGCCTGGTAAGCATGTTGTGACGGATGCAGAGGTACTGAGATCAGTGCTCCGTCTTTGACATACCTTTCAACCAACCTCTCTAAAGTTTTGAGTAGGAAGGATGTCAGGCTGATAGCTCTGTAAGAGTTGGCAGTATCGTAGGTCGTACGTCCTGCTTTAGGTATGAAAACCACCTTGACGGCCCTCCAGGGTATAGGAATATACCCCGTGGCCAGGCAGGTTCTCATCAAATGATAGACCGGACGGATGAGTGTCTCTTTCCCCTCTTGCAGAAGTGCCGGAAACACTCCATCCGATCCTGGGCTTTTGAACGGATCAAACGTGGAAATAGCCCACCTGACCCTTTCCACTGTTACCACCCTCGAGGCTGTCCTCCAATCCGCTGCCGTGACAGCAGCGCGGGGGGGCCGAGGGGATGGTGCTTCCTCCGTCTCCACTACGGATTCGGGGAAATGAGTTTCTAGAAGATGCTTGAGGCGCTCCTCATTGGTAGCCGTTAGTCTACCGGAAGGAAGCCTCAAGTCCTCCAACCTATCTTTCTTAAGGGCTTTGCAGAGCCTAGCGGCTTCTGGAAGATCTTCAATGCTTTCGCAGAATTCCCTCCAGGCTGCCCTCTTATTGCTACGAATGTGGCTTTTGTAGAGGCGTTGGGATCGTTTGTAGTCGTCCCAGTCCTCTGGGAGTTGAGTGCGCATAGCCCTGTTAAGGAGCCTGCGTGTCTCCTTGCGTAGGTTCAAAAGTTCCCTGTTCCACCAGGGAACTTTATTTTTACCCTTGCTTCTTTTTAGAGGACAACTGCTCTCGTATGAGGCAGTGATCGCTCCATTGAGAAGTTTGGCGGAGGATTCTATCTCCTCTGTGTTTCTGGGTATACTAACCCTGTTTATTTTATCCGAGAGGGCTCGTCTATAGACGTCCCAGTCGGTGTCCCTGGGGTACCTGTACCAGCTCTCCTCTGAGGAGGGAGCGCAGTCCAGTTTGAACCTGATGTGTCGGTGATCCGACAATGAGGGTTCCGTTGATACGTACCAATTTTTGAACAGGGGGACCGCTAGTCTGGATCCCAGTGTGACATCGATGACCTCCTACCTCTGTGCTGCCCCAGCAAATGTGGTGAGCATTGGCGTCACATCCTATGATGAGAGGCAATCGTCTATCAGTACAGAATTGAACCATCTTCTCCAGTCCGGTTGAAGGTGGCGGTGTTGGCGAGTCGTAGGGAAGGTAGACTGAGCCGAACACGATTTCTGCTCTGTCGGTTTCCTCCCTAAGACTCACCTTAATAGCAACCGCGTCCCTGGAACAAAGTTCGGGAATTGCTGTTGCTTTAATCTCCTTCGAGACATATGTGCATACTCTGGGTATGTTGTGTGCGGAGGAGAAAATGGCTCCGTGCCGCCTGTCTAAACCTCGAATGGAGCCATGGCGAACCCAAAGCTCCTGAATCAGGGCAATGTGTGTCTGTCCCGCAGCGGCCTGTCGTCCTACTAATGCGGAGGACGGCTCACTGAGTTGCAGATTGATTTGGAGTATTTCCATATACTCCAGATACTAGTAATCTAGTGTCGGCGTTGAAGAAAGCCTGCCAAACTGCCCTCCCCCGAAAGGGCACAAGACGAAGAAAATCGGTGTACTGGTGGAGCGAGGACATCGGTACACTTCGCAAGGCCTGTATCGCCAAGAAAAGGCGATGGACGAGGCTTAAGACTCACCGGGATGTGGAAGATCCAGAACTCACCGCTAGCCATGAGGAGTATGGTGTCGCCAGGAAGGTCTTAAGGGATGCAATAAAGATGGCGAAAAGAATGCGTTGGGAAGACATCATAGATGCGGTAGACGCTGACCCCTGGGGAGACGGCTACCGTATCGCCTGTAAGTATACAGGAGTGCGCGAGCACGTACAGCTGTGTACACAGAAGAAGAAGAAAATTGCAGAAATACTCTTTCCCAACCGACCGGTTACAGTCTGGGACGATATACAGGAGAACTACCACATACCACCAGTTACGGCCGAGGAGGTCGCTAAGGCAGCCGACAGAATGAAGCCCAACAAGGCACCAGGACCAGATGGCATCCCCCCTGAGGTGATCAAACTGGCTGTAAAACTACAAGCGGAGGTTTTCACAACGACATTCAACAATGTCATTGCCGAGGGAGAAATCCCACCGCGCTGGAAAACCGCGAAGCTGGTACTGGTCCCGAAACCTGGGAAACCGGTGGACTCTGCACCTAGGCCTATATGCCTCATAGATACCACGGCTAAGCTGTTAGAGAGGATAATTGCGACGAGACTCTGCGATGAACTCGACGCCCGGGGGGGGGCTCGCTCGCTCGGCTAACGAGGGCAACTGGAGGCAGCGGGAAATATGCCTAGCCACAGCAATAGATGTCAAGAACGCTTTTAACACAGCCCCATGGAAACCCTTCGTAGACACCGTGGTAAGCAAAGGAATCTCCACATACCTCGTCCGGCTCGTCAGGAGTTATCTGAATGAGAGGACCCTACTAATCGACGGAGACAGTAGGGCAATCACTTGTGGCGTCCCTCAAGGCTCAGTACTTGGGCCATTACTCTGGAATGTCCTCTATGACGGGGTGCTTGACCTGGTGACCCCGATCCCCAAGACGGAGTACCGCATGGTGGCGTATGCAGACGACCTCATCATAATCACGATCGATAAGACAGAAGACGGGGCGGTAGACAAGGCGGAGGTCGTCATTGGCGCCATTGGAGAATGGATGGCGGCTAACGCCATGGAGATTGCCCAGAAAAAACTGAGGTAATCGCCCTCACTGGAAGGAAAATTGTAAAAACTATGACTGTCAACGTACTCGGTACAGAGATCAGTGCAAAAAAGGATCTGAAATATCTAGGAGTCCATATGGACCATAGACTGGCATTGGGAAAACATATAGGAATGGCCGCGGAAAGGGCCGAGAAGGCAGCAATGGCGCTTGCCAAGCTCATGCCTAGGACCAGAGGACCGAGGACCTGCACACGCCGCCTCATCAGCTCTGTGGTGACCTCCATACTCCTTTATGCTGCCCCAGTATGGGCGGAAGGGCTGAGTGTAGACAGGAACAAAGGCAGATTACTTAGGACACAACGTACCATCCTCATACGTATATGTTGCGCATACCGTACGGTATCAAGTGTAGCACTGCAGGTACTCGCTGCAGCACCACCCATGGATCTGCTCGCAAAGGAACGGGCCTATAACCATGGTGCAGATACTGCTGCCAGAGCATATAATCGCAGCTCCCTCATGACTCGCTGGCAGGAGCGTTGGACCAATGCAAATGAAGGAGGGTGGACCAGGTTGCTCATCCCGAGCATCAAACCCTGGATGGATCGCAAACACGGGCAACTTGGTTACCACCTTACCCAGATGCTCAGTGGGCACGGTACTTTTGGTACCTATCTTTGCAAGATCAAGAAGAGAGACTCGGATACGTGCTTTTACTGCCCCATGGCTGATACCCCGGCCCACACTTTATTTCACTGCCCACGATGGACAGCAGACCGTGAAACCGCATATAGGGTCATTGGACAAGAGCTTAACGAGCACAATTTTGTAAATGCTATGCTGAGTACTGAGCAAAACTGGAAGACACTCAACGACCTTTGTGTGGCCATCATTGGCACGAAGGAAGCCGACGACAGAGCTGCCTAATACCACCCACAGGCAGCCTGCGCAGCACCCGAAGCAATGCTTACGCGGTCCCGGGTACCTGCGCTGAAGACAGAGGGGTTTTAGCCGGTAGGAGTCCGGAACTACTCGGTCCTACTGAGCCCATAGACCGAGTGTCCATGACGGATTTTCCCTCCACCGAAAAAAAAAAAAAATAATAATAATATGTAATAGTAAAAAAAACAACTTGCAGCGAAAAGATATTACACTGACAAACAAAGCCACACAGCGTGTCAATATTATAATATACTGGATACCCCTTCTTAAGAAGGAAAATATCACACCAATCACCCCAACAAGTAAACTATACTCACGTCAGTCCATGAGTGTAGAGAAAATAACGAAACCCCTTCATCTGTTAACTCAAATTTATTTTCCAATTTTCCATAGGCGTTGTGCAACATGAAGCAATTAATATTTGTTTGTAAAATTTCTTTTATGTGACTATTATCAAAAACGGCAAGTTTTGGCACCCCAGTCGTTTCCGTAAAAAAAGTCAGATCATTCCACCCTACTAGTCACTGAAGGAGTGATAATTATCTATAATTCCATCTCTTGGAAATACTTAGCCTTTGAAAGGTTTTCCGCCCTTATCCTGGCGCTCTTCAGGAAGACACGAAGACACTCTTAATACGTTTCATGCAATAACCAATACAAAATTTAGCATTTTTTAAAATTATTGCTTTTTATTCTCCAACACATGCAGATGTAGGTTGTCAGAGAAACGCAAAGATCAAGTCGATTTTTTATCGTAGCGGATTTTGAACCTAGCGTCGGAAAGGGAACGGGGATATCATTTCCGATGTGAGGTTCAAAATCAGCTACGAGCGAAAAATGGACTCCATCACCGCCCGCCCGCCCCCACGGAATGATCTAGGCAGATCTCTCCTACCTCATTTTCCTTATATTCCGATGTGGTATTTATTCCCATCAACAGTTTCCTAGCAGCCCCCACCAGAGCTTCCGCTCATGTTGCTCGTTAGTAGCAAAATTACAATGTATTTAATTTTCGAAACCACCGATCCGACGAAATCACGGTCGCCGGTTTCCTATACTTCGTAACGACTTTCGTCGAGTTTATCACGCATGTTCCCTTCCATCCGCCCCCTCTGCCGCCACCCGAATGGCGTAGGAGGCGGGTCAACCCTCTTATCCTAACCTCTTCTAACAGTTCAATAACTTCCCGTAGTCGGATTTCTTCCATCTATTTCGGTTCCGGTTTCAAGGACCTGCTCGCGGTTCACTCCTCCGATCCGCCCAAACTGGACACGACCATATAGAACCCTTTCTCAAGAAGCCTCGCACCTCTTCGGTTTGGTCTTCGAAAGTTTACGGACATCCCTCGGACCTGGAATTTTTAACTGTTTTTTTGACGTTTTGTTGAAATAGTTAGCTTATTCGGTAATTCCGACCAGATTCGGTTTCAGCAGGTCAAAGTACACGGAGATACGCTAGTGAGGTACACAGAACAACCCAATTTAATTTTGTGTAATCAATCCTTCGGTGAATAGTCACTTCGAATGTAATATTTTTTGAGAGAAGTTTTGTAAAGAAATTCAGTTTAGAACTTTTCTTCTCTAACATAACCAGAAGTAAGTTGTCACAGAAATAAATATTCGTATTTCGACACTTTAATTGGATTTTCATTTTTCATAAAATAGGTAGATTTTTTGTGTTAAACTGAGAGTTGTTAAATAAGAAATATGAGTTTTTTGATTTTTAGAATCAAGCAGCTAGTCGAAAAAATCATGGCTGGTCATCCATCCATGATTGTTTCATCTGTTTTGGCTCAAAGCATTGTAGAATATAACAAGTTAAAAGCTGATTTGTTCCTACCAAACGATAAGTTAAGGTATCTGGTCGGATCATAACCCGGTAGTGCATGCAATCATAATAGTACGTTACGGTTTACGCCAAGCTTTCCTACTGATGTCTTGATATCATTAATAAATCCATTAGCCTTCTTCATATCATAGCAACTTACACATCTGTTTTCTTTCATTTAAACAAAATAAAGTTATTGGAGAAATATATAATTGCAACAACTTGAACCTTGTTTCCGTTTTGCTAAATACCAAAGAGTATGGGGTACTGACATCTGCTTCTTCATGCTGAAACATACATCACCTAATGTCCGTACATCTTAACATTGGTAGTACAGTCAGTGTTGGTAATGTATTATTTATTTTCAGGTCATGGTTTGAATATAGTACAAATTCTGATACCCCGATTACGTTCATATGTTTTGATAAATTCATTAAAAGAAGCAACATATATTTTATGTACAGAAATAACTATGTAAAATTACGTTTGTGTGTAGTCAAATACATTTGCATACTTACATATTATGAGCTCATCTCACAGAAGGAAACTGTGTTTTGAAAGAATTTGCCTGTTACACGTGAATACAAATCTCCGAAGATGTCAAGAAGGCACCCATTGGGTGCCCTCTTGACATCTTCACCCATCAAATTTTAAAATAGTACATCCATAAGCAATAATCTACAGAATAAGTAAGGTTACATTTTCTATCTGCTCGGCTAAACCAATTATTGGTTATTTCCGCCATCTCGTCTGTCCTTAGAGGCTGAAAATCCAGCTGACGAACTCAAGCAGTGAAAAGTTTGCTGGATGACTAAAAGCCTATCTATTGAAAAGCATTTCTGCTTCAATTGAAATATTTTAAATCCGCCCTATGTGTGAAATTACTTATATTCTTGGGAGATGATTAAAAAGTTTTTTTACTGTTCTTTTTTACTATTTTGAACAAATATTTTTTACTATATCATATAATTTTATAAGTACAATATACATTGTTTTTACAATAAATATTACTAGCAACTTATTAGTAGTTCTATTTGTAATAAATTACTGTACTACGTACTGCAGTGAACCGCAATTACAACTAAATCTAGGATCAGTAGAGAGTTATTAGGTTATTATAAGCATTAGTTGTTTTGGTCGGAGGCTGACTGTACTGCCAAAGTTTACCACCGGACGTATTAAAAATTATTTCTCCTTTAGTTTGTGGTGGTCATCGAAATAATAAAAAAAAACAGATGCCTAAGGAATCACTACTTTCACATCCAGAGTTTCCTTCCAAGCCTCTTTAAAGGCAAACTTCTTGACTATATTTGCACCTTAGTATGCGGAAGTAATATGTCATAGAATTTTAATATTAGGGGCAGATGTCATAAAAAAATTTACAGAACAATTTAGTAAGCTTCGTTAAGACATTGAAAATGAACTTGGCTAATTTTTAAGCCTGACATGACATTTACAAAATCTGCAAAATGTACAGGGGATAGAAATAAAGGAAAGTTTAATATTACATTAACATTAATAAACAAAAAATGACATGACATTTACAAAATCTGAAAAATGTACAGGGGATAGAAATAAAGAAAAGTTTAATATTACATTAACATTAATAAACAAAAAATGGGTTTCATAAAAATGCGAGAAAATTAATCTAGGTATCAAAATTTATCAAATACACAAGTTTTACAGAAACGACGCTAGGCGTCGGTCAGTATCGAGACGTAAGGATGCAAGAATATTATTGTAGGTATCAAAATTCATCAAATTCAAAACCAAATTTGGATCTTTCAAGACGTATGCGATGTAACAGCACCGAACGCTTTCGTGACCAAAAAAACTACCGAATTTCCAGTCGTTACACAAATCGCTATTGGACCGTTACATCTCCGATTTGCTAACATTTTCAATGTTAAAAATTAATGCATTGATGTCTAGGACTCTTACTAGCTTGCTCTACTGATTTTTTCCAATTACACACCTCCCTCCACCCCTTCAATAAAAAATTCATACGTGTATCAAATTTCAAGTGAATATCTCAAGTATGTTTCATCAACCCCTTGATTAATGGAGTGGTGGTGGTGGGGGGTTGAAAAATATTATAAAGAAATCTGAGGGCTTGGATTCTAGAATAGGTACGCACCAAACCTCAAGTATTTGTACTCTACACAGCTTGCTTTACTCGTTTTCCCCTATTTACCTGTACTTACATTCCCACCTCTTCAACGGAATCATCTCAAAGTATAATCTAGTTCCAGATGTCGATATAATACATATGTGTATCAAATTTCAAGTGAATATCTCAATTATATTTAATCAACCTCTTTATTAATGGTGTAGGAGTGGTGGGGGGTTGAAAAATATTTTCTCCTGTTTACCCCTATTTAGCCCCCAAGCCTTTAACGGAATAATCCAAAAATATAATCTAGTTCCAGATGCCATTATAATATGTACATATACCAAATTTCAAGTGAATATCTCAATTTTGTTTTTATCAACTTTAATAATTGAGGTGGTAGGGGATGGCAAATAATATTAAAAAAATTGAGGCCTTGACTTCTAGTACATATATACACCAAATTTCAAGTTTGTGTACTCTTACCAGCTTGCTTTACTTATTTCCCCCTATTTACCCCTATTTATACCCCCCCCCCCCCAACGCTTCACCAGATATGTTCAAAAAACAACCCAGTTCCAGATCTCAGTATAATATATCCGTGTACAGAATTTCAAGTCAATATCTTAAACCGTTCCGGAGAAAACGTGCGGACAAAAAAAGTTAGACAGACCGACAGACCGACATATAGAAAAATTTTTTGGCTCAAATTTAAAATCTCGACGTTTCATGACATTCTAAATCTATTTCAAGGAAAAAAAATTGATGTTTTTTTTTACGATTACCATACGTCCAATCCACTAAGTTGGTGTGGAAGTAACTATATCTCTTTTCAATTTTTTTTCATAATATTTCTGTAGAATTGGGACTTAATCACTCAGAAAAAGTAGGAGAATATAAATGTATCGCTAAGAATGACTTGATAATAATTAACTAATTTATTTTATGATACATATTCAGTAAGTGCTTTGGGCAGATTTTCCTTCACTTTTACCAGATATATTACATGCAGTTTTCATTTTTCTTACCATTATTTTCAATTCTGAAAAGCTGCTTAGGAGATAAACAAACTTCATGAATCACATTATAGTTTACTAAAAGTCCTAAAAGAAATATGAGGAATTGTATCGTTGGGATTTTCATAAATAGTGTTTTCTACCGTTTCCTACACACAGTTATAAAACTTCAAAAGTCTTGTTGAGAAAACATTAAAACAAACGGAGACCTGCTCCAAAGTCACCAGCAGCCTAATAGTTTCTTTGTATTTCCGTAAGTCATAAATACTGTTTTATAGTTCCGTTTGTCGTCGCAGGGTCGCCGCCTCGCCAATCCAAAGCCAAACAAAAATAATATAAAATACATGGGGATATTATACCGTCTGGATATTATCATTGAATGTAAAAATCATCGTATCCTTAGTTGGATTATAGCATTTCAGTAACTATGTGTATATTGCGAGTAATGTAAAAGTACAAAATAAAACGAATCAATATTTTTTAAAGGGCGTTTAATTTTTAATAGTAACCGTTTTCTTGATTTCAATAGAAATTCAATTTATTTAACCTTTCTTGGAGTTTATAATGCACCGAGACACCACAAAATTCGAACCTCTTTCTCCCAATAGAAGGAAGGGCATAGAAAAAGTATTTAAGAAAGTAGTTAAGCAGGCAAGGAAACTGATATGAGAATCTTTCTTACTGTGGAAACTTTATTTATATATTAAATTCATTATGTTGAAGAAAATCAGATTGATTTCCACTAATCATGGCTTAAAAGTAGGCCCATTGAAGATCTAAAATGTCTGCCGTTATACCTCCATTAACCGGGAAGTATGCATTGTAACAACTAAGCAGTCCATTAATAACAAAGAAATCAGCTTGATACTTCTTTGTCACGCCCAGTGGTAGACCTTGCATGTTTAAATTATCTGTCGCTGGATCCCGACTAACTGGGATATCTGCCAATTTTATATTTTATTCACTTTGCCTGTCATGCCCTAAAAAATAGGACCAATAATGCCTCTAACTATTGCAAATGTGACAGTTAATTGTACGTTGACTCATGTACCATACGATTTTCCTTTATTACTGAAGTGTAGGACAAATATTTAACGTGATCATGAAAAATTATCCCTCGGTTGTGCGATAAGTATGTCACAACATTTTTTGCATTGCTTTGTCAAATGGGAATAATTGTTAAACGTAAAAATAATTATGATACAAGTACTTTTATATATATGTATCAATACCGTTTACCCAATAATATCACTGAATAAGAACCGTTTGACTTCCCGAATTGTTCAGTATTTATAATGAAAATAACTAACAAATATATTTTTGCTAATAAGATAATGATTCCACTAGTAGTCACTCCGTTCTGCACAAAAAATGACCGGTCTTTACTTTTTGCTTTCTCTTTGCCAGTAGGTGAAGGGAAAGGGGGGAGGGTGGTGAATAAGGCCTACTAGGTCTGGGCGGTGGAAGCGGTCGTGTGACCTGGTAAATTCACATTGAAATTTCACATCGATGCTTTCTTGAGATTTTATGCTTGCAATATGATATGTTTCCAGGCGTCGGGAACAATCCAAAACTACCCCAGCCAGCATTTTCTGTCTTCAAGTTCGGCCCTAGGTCCAGCTTCCGAAAATCACCGAAAAAGAGCTCTCGGCCAAATGGTGCAATTTCTTTGAAAACTCTCACAATTGTGAGACTTTTCAAAGAAAGGGTTAATACGCAAAAAAAAGTTTTGTAACTTAGTCAAAGGCGAGATGGTTTTTGATAAGTGTGTAAAATCGGAACCAACAGTCACAAAAAGATTTTATTCCTATATAAATGTTTGTATAACTCTTAACTAGTAGTATTTCCATTGCAAGCATTTTTGTATCCAGTAGTTTTGCCTCATTCACCCCTTTATTCAGCTCTATATTATCAGCGGGTATCAGCGAGAAAAATTTCAAACTAATCAAATTTAAGGCCTTAGTCTACTTAAATTAGATAGGTACTTAAGTAAAATATTAAGAAACATTTTACCACCAATCTCTCAACACGCCCCACCCCTAAAAAGGCTGTTTTTTTTCTCGAAAATTGTATGTTCTTTACGTTATTTCAAAGGTTTCTGTATATTAGAAAAAAATATTTTAGCTTCAACTATGTGAATGACAATGAATAGCATAGCAGCGGTATTCTTGGATTATTCTCGACGTCTGGAAACATATATCACATTACAAGCAAAAAGTCACAACAATGCGTCGCGTCGATGTATAAATTTCAAAGTGAATTTACTAGCATGACCGCTTCCATCGCCCGGACATGGGCCTTGTTCACCTGCTCCTCTGCACCTACTGACAAAGAGAAAACAACAAGTAAAGACTGGTCATTTTTTGTTGCGATCGGGTATATGTAGCGTAAACATATTTTTCCCTGAAAATTCCAATAAACAACTAATTTTATTAAGCTATCCAGGGCGGGCTATGTTTCATTAGCTAGAATAGCATTTAACCATGGTAATTTTAGACAACATCTTTACAAGATGCACCTTGCAGATTCCCCTCTATGCACATGTGACAACATATCGATATGTGATTTGAATCACATATTCTTTCGGTGTGGAAATCACACTATAGAAATTAATCGGTTTCTTACGAATTTTGCAGGCTTATCGTTAATGCTCCCAACAAATATATCAAACATGGTAGCTCTAATTAATGAAAACCCGTCACTAGGTAAAATGGTACTGGACTTCCTATATTTGATAAGAGTTAAACTATAGATTGGCGTAGGTTTAGAGTTGTATCCTATTGTTTAACCTTATGTTGTGAACACCTACCAACCGTGGTCTCCAATTTTGTGTGTTTATATAAAGTCGCCTTGAAAGACTCCTGGGCGTGAAGAGTGTGTCCTTGTTTATTCCTTGATTGTTTCTCTTCTTTTTCTCTTTCTCATTCTCGATTAGGTTAGAATAGACATAATGACTTTCGCAATACCCACAATTGTCGTGGCTATACGGGCTACGTTCCCAAAGCCATTTCCTTAGGAGAAAAAAAAAACTAATTTTAAAATCTAACAGATAGATGAGGCGAATTTTCATTAAAATGCACAGATCATTATCTTTGTCTGTTTATTTAAATTTTTGTGCAGTAGCTGAAACATAATTTTTGCCGATTTCTGGAAACAATGTATGCATATTGTTGTATATTTTCAATCTATGTTCATATTTTTGTATGTCCGAATTTACTTCTTGAAAGTAAATTGAAACGAAATTATTGGACACCAAATTGTTTTAAGAAACTATTAAAAATTACAGACTATAGAACATTATTAGCATGATTATCTATACTCTATAGAATAACTCTTACTCAAGGTTCAACGAAGTCGGTTCAATTATAGTCATCGATCAAGATACCAATCAAAATAAATCAAACTCAATATTGAACGAACAAAGCAATTTAATTTATTAATAAATTTCAATTTGGAATGTAACTATCAAATTTAAATAACAACATCTAACTTGATTAAAAACTAATAAATATGGCCTTGTATTTAAATAATTTATTTAAAACAAAAATATGTACCATGGATTTATAATATAAAGCTTTACCTTGGCTAGGTTTTTTATGACTCGAGTGACGTTTAATTATAACCTCTAACTGGTTATGATTATTTCCTTGAAATGCTATGCACTTCACTGACTTTTATAACCTCTTAAGTTTTCTTCTTCTTCTTATGTCACTGGATTGACGTTTGTTTATAACATCCAAATTATTTTTAAAATTTCGTTGAAATATTTCCGTCACTTGATAGACGTTTGAATTTCTCCACCATCAATTATGGATAACTGGATTAACAAATACTTCCCTCTTCTAAATCTGCTTTCAGGATAATATTCTTCGTAATGCTTTCAAAGTTCACTCTCTTCTTATATTTAATATACTTGGATAAATATTTATTTAATATCAATATATCAATATATCTCGATAGTAATATTATTCTAACCTTCAAATGATTTCACTTCTTTTTTTTTATTATAAATTTGTTGGTTAATCTTGACTGGATATTTTTAGCTGTTAACTGTTCAGCGGTCGATGATCAACTGATTTGTAATATAAAGCGTTTAATTTGATTAATTTTCAATGTTTCAATGGTTTTTTTCTATTTCGGTCTACTATTTCAAAATTTAATTTTAATTTAATTTTTGAACTATTCAGTTTTGTTTTTCCTTTATAATATTTGAATACTGTTTCTAATTCTCTAACTTTCCTGATAAATTTCTTATTCTACTTTTCTTTAAGTGAATAATTGTAATTACTCGAAATATATTCACATTACATATACTCCTTAAAATCTACCTATAACTACAATTAACAATTCCAAACTCAAATAAATACTACTTCATACATTTAGATGAATAGTAATCGTAAACAAAAATGTTAGTTAGTTAGCTAAAAACACACTGCAATGTTTCAGACTGACAGATTCATGAGTATTGGTATATTAAACTAAAGACAAGAAATTGATACGCCAATAAACATTTAATATCATACTATTTTTCTTCCATCATGATGTGAAATATCATTCACAAAGCAACTTTATGCAATGATATTTGAAAATATCTGAAAACTTAAAATGTCATTCATTGTTTTGTAATCTATGGACTTACTATTTTGTCTGATTTATTTTGTGTAGGTTTAAAATGTTTTTACTCAATTTAAGATTTTCAGCCCTAGGTTTTTGACATGAGTGTCAGATTTTAGAAATTTTACTTTATTGTTTTTTTTTTTTTAGTCCATTCTAAACTATTTTAAACGAGACTGAAAATCTCTAAAAGTTTTATAATAGACTACTTAGCTTAACCTTGTTAAACCTAAATTAACTCAATTTTATGTTTGTTTAATTACTTTGCTCAAATTCAATACCAAGTTCCATTCTATGCATCTTACTCGTTCAGAACAAGTGAACTTGAATCAATTAAACAAACTACAAACATTACTGTATGCTCTGTTAAGGCAAAACTGTTATGGTTATTTTCCAAAATTTATACAAATTTGTGAATTTTATTTATGATTTCAAACACGATACTTAGGTAGTGTTCCACAGTGTGAATATTACAGCAATATATACGACATAATAGTTATAATTGTATTATTAATCTTATCTTGATAATATCAGAGCTTGATTAATGAAATATTCGTCAGTCAATAAGTATTATTTTTTGAAATCCTATCAAAGGTTCCAACACTCTTTATGTATATTTCTTTCTTCTTTCATAACTTTTTACTTCCCTCGCATACCGAAGGGAAGTAAAATATAGGTTTTTCAATTCCGTCAGTCAGTCTGTCTGTCTGTCTGTCTGTCTGTCTGTCTGTTGGTGCATTTACTAAAAAACTGCTTGACGGAGAGCAGTCAAATTTGGTAGGTAGTTGACGCTACTGTCAGCGAAGAAATGGTAGAAATTTCACTGGAAAATATACAGGGTGGACCGTCTAAACGGAATAAATAATGAAAAAATTTTTTTTTTGCTCAAATTTAAAATTTCCACGTTTCATGACGCGCTAAACCTATTTAAGAAAAAAAAAAAATTGAAAATTTTTTCACCAACATTTTTGAAAAAATTTTTACCAAGATGAAAAAAAATTTTTTTTGCTCAAATTTAAAATTTCTACGTTTTATGACACGCTTAACCTATTTCAGAAAAAAAATTTAGAAAATTTTTTTCACCATTTTTGAAAACTTTTTTACTTCCCTCGCATACCGAAGGGAAGTATTGTATTCGAGAAAAAATCACCCTCCGAGATTTTTTCGGATTCTGACGTTTCAGAACACGTAGATTCCGAAAATATAGGTTTTTCAATTCCGTCAGTCTGTCTGTCTGTCTGTCGGTCTGTCTGTCTGTCTGTCTGTCTGTCTGTCTGTTGGTGCATTAACTAAAAAACTACTTGACGGAGAGCAGTCAAATTTGGTAGGTAGTTAACCCTACTGTCAGCGAAGAACTGGTAGAATTTTCACTGAAAAACATACAGGGTGGACCGTCTAAACGGAATAAATAGTGAAAATTTTTTTTTTTTGCTCAAATTTAAAATTTCCACGTTTCATGACGCGCTAAACCTATTTCAGGAAAAAAAAAATTTTGAAAATTTTTTTCAATCATTTTTGAAAAAATTTTTACCACTAAAAAAAATTTTTTTCTTTGTTCAAATTTAAAATTTCCACGTTTCATGGCATTCTAAACCTATTTAAAAGAAAAAAAAATTGTGAAAATTTTTTACCAACATTTTTGAAAAAATTTTTACCACCAAAATAGATGAATTTTTTTTTTCTCAAAATTTAAAATTTCCACGTTTCATAGCGTTCTAAATCTATTTAAAGAAAAATAAAAAAAAATTTAAAAGTTTTTGAAAAAATTTTACCACAAATAGATGGAATTTTTTTTCAGATTTAAAATTTCCACGTTTCCATGGCATTCCAAATTTATTAAAACAAATTTAAAAATGTTTTAGAAAAATTAAAAAAAAATGAAAACATGTTTATGTAATCTATTTATCACCATTATAGAATAGACGAAATATTTTTACTTCCCTCGCATACCGAAGGGAAGTATTGTATTCGAGAAAAAATCACCCTCCGAGATTTTTTCTGATTCTGACGTTTCAGAACACGTAGATTCCGAAAATATAGGTTTTTCAATTCCGTCAGTCTGTCTGTCTGTCTGTCTGTCTGTCTGTCTGTCTGTCTGTCTGTCTGTTGGTGCATTAACTAAAAAACTACTTGACGGAGAGCAGTCAAATTTGGTAGGTAGTTAACCCTACTGTCAGCGAAGAACTGGTAGAATTTTCACTGAAAAATATACAGGGTGGACCGTTTAAACGGAATAAATAGTGAATAAAATTTTTTTTTGCTCAAATTTAAAATTTCCACGTTTCATGACGCGCTAAACCTATTTCAGGAAAAAAAAAATTTTTGAAAATTTTTTTCAATTTAAAAAAAAAAATTTACCACTAAAAAAAAATTTTTTCTTTGTTCAAATTTAAAATTTCCACGTTTCATGGCATTCTAACCTATTTAAAAGAAAAAAAATTTTTGAAAATTTTTTACCAACATTTTTGAAAAAATTTTTACCACCAAAATAGATGAATATTTTTTTTCTCAAAATTTAAAATTTCCACGTTTCATAGCGTTCTAAATCTATTTAAAGAAAAATAAAAAAAAATTTAAAAGTTTTTGAAAAAATTTTACCACAAATAGTTGGAATTTTTTTTCAGATTTAAAATTTCCACGTTTCCATGGCATTCCAAATTTATTAAAACAAATTTAAAAATGTTTTAGAAAAATTAAAAAAAGATGAAAACATGTTTATGTAATCTATTTATCACCATTATAGAATAGACGAAATATTTTTTTTCTCAAATTTAAAATTTCCACGTTTCATAACATTCTAAACCTATTTCGGAAAAAAAAAATTGCAACATATTTTCACCAATTTGGAAAAAAATTTAACACTAGAATTGACAGAAAACATTTTTGAAAATTTGTTCTATATTTTAATCACCACTATGCTTCCACTCCATTACGTGAATGTGGGATTGAGAATGTGAGAGATGGCAATAATATTTGGCATATCCTATTATATACTTTTATTGAATAATGGCATCCCAAGAAATAATTGAGTCATGGTGGACATTTATAAAGGTATTTGCGCAAGCCTTCCATATTTGGCACCTGTTATATTGAACTTTCGCTGTTGGATGAACACTCTGTATATTTTTTTGACCAAAAGTTATCAGGTTTTCTTTGTAATAATACCAATAATTATATTCCGATTATTATTCCCAATAACGAGGGAAGTTCTGTGTAAATAACTTTACCGATTTTTACTACTAAAATGAAATAATTTTTTTTTCTTTCTACAAATTTAAAATTTCCACGTTTCATGGCATTCTAAGCCTGATTAAAAAAAAAAAAATTTGAAAATTTATTTTACCATTTTTGAAAATTTGTGTACCACTAAAATAGATGGAATTTTTTTTTTATTTCTTCAAATTTAAAATTTCCACGTTTCATGATATTCCAAACCAACTTCGGAAAAAAAAATTGCTACATTTTGTTACCAGTTTATAAAAAAGTTAACACTTCAATGCACAAATTTAAAAGTTCCACGTTTCATGACATTCTAAACATAGGTATTTCAGAACAAAAAAAATTGAAAATTTTTTTCACCAACATTTTTCAAAAAGTTTTTACCACTAAAATAGATCGATTTTTTTTTATTTGCTCAAATTTAAAATTTTCACGTTTCTATATCTAGCATTCTAAACCTATTTTAAAAAATAGATAATTTTTAATTTTTAAACTTTTTTTAGCACTACTATAGAATAGAAGGAAACTTTCCTTTTTGCTCAAATTTAAAATTTCTACGTTTGACATTTTAAACCTATTTCAGAAGAAAAACATTTTGAAAATTATTTTACCAACATCTTTTGAAAAATTTAAAAAAATGAAATTTTTTAACCACCACTATACTTCTACTCCATTACGTGAATATTGGATTGAAAATGTGACAGATGGCAATAATATCTGGCATATGCACCTATTATACTTTTATTGAAAAATATACAGGGTGGTCATCCCAAGAAATGTTTCTCTCATGGTGGACATTTGTAAAGGTATTTGCGCAAGCCTGCCATATGTGGCACCTGCTATTTAGTATTGAGCTTTTGCTGTTGGATGAGCAATCTGTATATTTTATTGACCAAAACTTATCAAGTTTTCTTTGTAATAATAGCAATAACTATATTCCGATTATTATTCTCAATGTCGTTTGGTAATTATTAATTTTTTAGAGTGACTGCCATGCACAAATAACGAGGGAAGTTCTGTGTAAAGACCTTTACCGATTTTTCATTTACTCATTGATTCCTTTGTAATCAACAGATGTCTTCCTCTGGCCAGCACTAACTAATTGCTCGAATCGCAATACTATTAAACTGTTCTTTCTTAAGTTACTGTGCATACAATCATGACAGATAGAGAAACAGAAGGATATTTTGAATTTTTTTTAGAATTCCACTTTATTAACAGGTGGACCCCATTACTAACCTAATATTGATACTGAGCTCACTCAGATTGTTACACCACTGTGCTGCCAGATGCAGCTGACTGATTTAATCAAACTAATCTTGACCTACACTTGATTAAATTATGTGCAAATCTGCAAAAGCATGCATATGCGAGGAAGGTAATAATAACAAGCACTTTGAGTGCGCTCGCAATATTGATCAAAACATAAAAACGCATCAACTACGATATATGTTCTCATCACGGAAACCCCAGGCAATACAACACTCAAGGCATTTTTAATGAACTTTGTTTCGAATCACATCGAATACGACCAGCCTTACACAAATATGCAATCTCTACTAGCTGGTATACGGAATCGAATATAATTTATCCACAAACGAAAATGAATATAATTTATCCCGACACATTTTACCGCACGAAGCGAATCAAATCAAATATGAATTACACACGCACACAAAAAAAGTGATGTGTTACCGGGATCTGACATAGTAATCCCTGTGTATTTCGACGTGGTGAACGCGAATCCGTTTAGCTCACCAATTTTTTGTAAATAGTGAAAATAGCCTAAAAAAATCAGGTTTCTTAAGGCTAGTTTCGCAATTTACAAAAAATTGGTGGGCGATGGGGCTAAACGGACATCGGATTCGTGTTCAGCACGTCTAAATACATAGGGATTACCATGTTGGGTCCCAGTATCGGAGCACTTTTCTTGTGTACCTTTATTATTTAAAGAGGATAGCTGCCAGATGTTTCTGAATGCATCCGGGGGCTTTTTAGACTTAGCGAATTTTTAGATTCTAGTATCTTTAATGACATAATAAAGTACCTTCGTGTCCTTCGTATCTTTGTCTCTCACGCTGCCATATTGACAAGATGACTGCAGTAATTCTTCTAAGTATTCCGTGGCCGCACGAATTTTGCTAGAAAATTAGTAATAACGAAACTTAAAGAAGCCTAAGAAATTTGTTGTGAATAAAAATACATTTTGAACGCCAGGGTGGGTGCTCGACATCCTACGACCAACACTGTTGGCTATGTTCAGTTAATACACTCCTGCTTTAGGTAGTTTGATGTGAATCATAATACATTTTTAACGTCATGGCGCGCCACGTATTACGACCGATCTGGTAATAATTGTTGAGAATTAGAAGTTTCTGAAGAGTATACTCTTCAAAAATCGACTACTAACCAAAAATAGATTTCTATCAGATACAACAAAATTCCTATAAATAGATACGTGAAGCAATTGGAGGTTAAATTGAAGTTAAGCCTGATGTTTGGCTCTCATATTAATTAAACCGCATGGACATGGATAGTCTATCCGCATTCAGGAATTTGTACTCGCTAATGGTAAAGAATAGCAGAAAAATTAAAAAGTTAATATATATCGTCATTATAAAACCAGCCATTTCATATGCGACACAGGCCTGATACAGTACAACAGTGACGACTTCAAAGAAACTAAGAGTTTTAGACTATACATATATGCGCCTTGACACAAATCCTTGAAGATACTCTCCTAGAGACCAAAATGCACGATGTCACGACATAACTCCCAAGAGGATTATATTCATCAGATCTCCCAAAAATTATACACCTTCAAGCTATGTGATTGTCCACGAACAGGTAGAATAACCCAAATTAGATAAACCAATGTCTTATTTTAAATTACACTTACACCATCAAGGGCGTTGCTGATCATCCGGTAAGCTCTCTTAGACGCATTTTCTTTAATAACGATTTCTCTTCTTGCCAGCATCTATCAATGATAAGTTCACATTTATTTAACTCTTTCTTCTTCGTTTCATTTTGCGCACATTTTGCTTTTTAGTTTTCCAACTGTTCTTTTTTAACCAATTTTTCTCAAAATCAAACATTTTAATTCATGAATTAGGCAGCCACTATCGGTAGCACTAATCGGGCTTTTTCATTTAGATATTTTCCCATATCAGCAATTGAACATTTGTACTATTGAGCTTCATCTTGTATTATAGTATATTAGTCTTGAGATTGAAGTACTCCTGACATCGTTTTAGACAGCCATATCTTTAAGGTAAAATAGTGATACTTGGCGGGGATCTGACCAGTTGCTTATATATTTTAAAGGATATATTGTAGTATAGTAATACTTCCTCTTAAAATATTTAGCTATTGCTCAATGCGACCAAATCCAGCTCCATTCTGTCCAATTACTATGACGTTACGTGTTTTGTATTGGAGTGGGTTGAACAATATGTTCTCATTTCGTAAGTGGGCATACTTGTTCCAAAAACTGAAATAATGTTCGTAGATATTTCCGTAAATAAACAAAATGTGGCAAATCAGAAGAAAAAAATTATAAAATAAAAAAATATGAATTGATACGCAAATAGATCTATATTTCTTTTCCCACTTTTTTCGCACTCAATCGTTCTTGCGTGAAACGTAATCTAAATTTAGCGCTATTGTGGTGTCTATGGTACAGCGCAACGCCAGGAATGAATAATGAAGATGAAGAAAATTACGGCGCTTAAGCGGTTTCTATCGTAAAAAAGAGAAACATTTCAGTTATGGAATACATTTACTTTTAATTCACTTTATATAATAGAATGTACCCCTAGTGCATTCAAAAGTGTCTTTTTTATTAAGCCCAGCATTTGCTGACTTCATATAAAATTGTTAATTGTATTAACGAAATGAATGTGAACCCATTAAATAGTACTAATTTCAGCCTTACCAAATACTGTGTGAGAAATATCTAAGCGATGAACTGGACGCCTACCTAAAATAGAAAAACAGAATTAGACATAGAATTTAAAATACAACAAAAATAAATAGTTAAATATTGACAGGTAGCTGAAAACATACCCGTTTATATAACAGTATTCCAATTTCTAATATTAAAAAATACGGAAAGGAACCTGTTCTAAGACTGTATTTGTGTAACACAATGGAGCCATGATGTAACAAACTAGTTTGTACTTACTCAGTATAATTTGAGTTATATTATTTCTTTACTGTATGTATGGTTATCAATACTTTTTGGTTCATAATTTTTAAACGATGATGGCCACCTAAATCTAGTTACATGTTTATATTTTGCATAAATTTCAAATGATCGTGAATGATATACCGCGTGTAGTACTAGTAAAAATTACACAAAATACATTAGTTAAACGAATACCGAAAGTAAGATTTGCTCATGCTCATACCTTTTAAATCTGGAAGGGAAAATTCTTCAAAAATAATTCTCAGAAGGAAAATTCTTTATATTCAATGATTCAACACGAGAAGTTGTTCGATTTGAAATTTATTGATAGTTATTCAGAATGCACATATTCCAATGAAATGCTTTAGAAAACTATATATGTTACGAAAAGCGATTTAAATCTTAAAGATTTATTTCATATAGGTACAACTTAGCAGTATAAATGTTGAAATAGAATCTGGGCATTAGCTGTGTCTGTGATGTTTCTGTCATGCCAAATGCAGCTTAACTAGCAAATGGTCCATCTAGCTATCTACATTCTTTATCGAATCTCATATTTGTAGTCACGCTATTATATACCAGGGCTCTAACGCATTCATTTTCATTTTTTGTACATATGAATTACGTGTCCTTAGTGAGTTCGGATGGTTCTTATTTGCTTTGTCTACATAATTTTCGTTTTGTTGTAATTAACACATAAACCTTCCTCAAAACTTATTTTCCGAAGGTTGTCCAACTCATTTTCGCTTGCCGAAAATAAGGTGGTGTAATGCGCAAATCTTTAATTAGAAATCCAATTATAGTCACACCGTTCTTTAAGTCGACGAGATGCCGCATAACCTGTTCACTACAGATTTTAAAGAGGACTGACGGCGAAATACAGTCATATCTAATACCTTTGTCAACTTTACATTTGTCGGAGTTACTGTTGTCAACTTTAATAATAAAGGCCAATAAGGAAGACCAGATACCTGGGTTTACATCTCCATCTCCAGTAGTGTACAGTCAACAGTTTATACCACTCCATGTTGCAAATAAAATTACATACGCATATAATATTCTCTTGTCTTCTCGATAAGTTATCAAAGATTCAGTATCTGAGTCTCTAGTACTGCATTATTTAACAACCCAACCAGCAAATATGTTTTATAATTTAAATGTTATACGATTATTGTGTTTTATTGGTATTCTATGAATACTTTTAACTGCTAATTGATTATATTAGAATTTCAGAAAATGCTATTTTGTCTGCAACAGAACTATTTTATAAATTTATCATTAAAACGTTTCTACAGCAAAATTATAAAATATCTTATAACGCAGATAAGAAAATATTTTCTAAATGTTCCCGTGACTAAGTTGTAACACACTTCAGCTTATAAAACCAAATTGTTTTATAACGTTTTTCTAGTAATGTTCAGCAGCATATTTAGCACCGTTATTGGAATTATTTTATAGTTATTTCTTGTCATGTTACAGAACAGTTAAATTAAAAGTCTACTTGTGACAATTTTGCTTTTAAGAATGATTTGTTGTTCCAGAGTATGTTATATAATTATTACATAGCATTGTATTTGCTGTAACATGGAAACAGCAACAAAGTCGTTACAGAACAAAATTATTTACTAGAGCATATAAATGTGGTGGCTAACAATACAATAAAATATATTTGAAATAATTGTTTTCCTGGGTTAGCTGTGTATTTATGTTCAGTAATAATTAAAGGCTGTCTTTTTAATGAAGTCATAATTATAACATACAAGTTGAAAAAAAAACATTCTCCCAAAATTTTGGTCACCAACATTGACAGAGCGGTGTAGATCTTGCCAGATCATATAACGGAGAAACTAAAAACATCAGATTTAGGAAAATGGAGAAACTTAAAAAGTAGTTATAAAAACATTAGGTACATGTATCAACAGCGTAGTGGTTTTGGCAATAGGACAGTTTATATTGCTGTATAATGATACATGATGGATTCCACTCACTGTACTATTAATATATCAGGTCATACGCCAAAGTACTACTGCCTCCACTAGTAAGTCAAGTACCTTTTGATTGATTGATTTGCCAACGGAAGGTGAGTATTGCTGCAGATTCCGGGCATCCATGGAGCTTCCTTCCAACACGCAGCTTGGTCGTCTGCCGAACATGCTCAACGGACGACCAAACCGCGTGCCGGAACCAAATCTCGGATGCTTTATATACCGCCGGACTAGCTGCATACGCTGAGCTGGACATGGGACATGCTTGTTGTCAGGAGCGAGAGCCACAAGACGCATGAGGTAGGAATATAAGATGGGAAGTGTAGGTGTTTGTGAGATGCTTCTTTTAAGTTTCCATGCTTCTTTTTTAGTTTCCATCTGTCATCATTGGATGGGAAGTGTAGGCGTTTGCAAAGTGCTACTTTTAAGTTTTCATCTATCATCATCACCTTATTTATTATGCCCCCAAGTCTTCTGTTTCTGAATTTAGCAGTATGCACCTCCTTCTGCCCGGTTGCGTTCACTTCTTTTGTTTGACAAGACCTACATCCATTCACTCGCCGCAGGGAGCATTTTTTATTAACCGTTCCACAGGTAAATATTCATTTACGGTGGAAGTGCCCTATCTCGGGATAAAAAAGCTTTTTATGGCGGGTTGGTTATGAAAAAGAGACCAGAGAGAATATTTTGCACAGTCTGTATATTAGTTTGTTTCTACAATAACTACTTTCAACTGCCTCTTTTCAATTCCAGGTATTCTCTATTTCATTACCTATTATACTGTTATATTTTTTTATAATATTAATTTTTAATATGTGAAATTAGAATTTTGTTGAGCGCCAGGTTTGTTGCCAAACCGATTTTATTCCTTTTTATAAACAGTATAATTTATAGCATGAGATTATTGACTCTTTCAGGGCCAAGAGTGGATTCAATTGCTCAAAATTGCACGTTTCTTTCTCCTCAGCAAACTGTAGGTTCCAATGAAACACACAACCACTGGTTTTATATAAAATTTTAATAAGCTAATCAATTTAAAAATAGAAATGAAATGTGACAAAAGAGTATAAAATTTGGATAATGTTTACAACTTAAAACTAAAATAAAATCACAAATTGGCCTTTATTTAGTTGAAAAAATAATCATATGTTTGATTTGAATTACCTAGGGTTTTATTTGTTTGTTTATTTAGATGTTACCTTGAGTCTATCGATCGGTGCTCCTTATTCTTCTGCGTACGCACGTTCAGCTTTCAAATTGTCGCTTCCTTTATGCGCTGGCAGCACTGTTTTGACGGAGCTCTTGGCGTTTCGATGAAATTCACTTTGTTTAAAATTTCACTGGATTTATTATTAAATCAAGGTAAGTATTTACCTGATTACTTGCACTTCAAAAATATATGCGTTGCACAAATTATTACTTTTAAAATTACTTCTTCTCATTCATAAACAAAACTTGTTGATATACTTGGTTATAGAAATTTTATTTTAAATTATGATTTCTTTCAGGAACGGAACTTTTGCTTGTTCAGCATGTATTTATCCACTTGGATATCAAATATTTTAAATTTTATCTTCAGCCTGGTTTACTTAGTAATGTGAGTATGCTGGTTTCCTTATTTATTTAGAATTTTTTTAAAAGTGAGGTTATTTTTTCCTCTTAAATTTAGCGTGCTTACGCCTTCAATACCAAATACATACTAAATTTGAATTTGTGGAATTCTATTGGCCCACACAAGCCTAGTTTGACATTTATATTACAAAACAGACTACTTGACTTCTGTCATTTTATTATGAAAAACTTTATTTTAATATAATTCTTTTTGTGGATTGAAAATGATAAAACTAATTTCATATTCATTTACTAGAGCTTATTCTGCGTTTTCTGATATGCTATACTATATGTTTTTGTCAATATTTAAAATTTTTCTATTACCAACTATTTTTACAAATATTCAATTAAAAACTATCTTATACTAATATAACTATTTTGTAAATTGATTAGCAATCCTCTCTGAACAATTCTATACTAATAACACTTATCCTACTATATTTTACATCAAAATAATGACCAAAGCATTTTTTGCCTTTTTAGGGTACCGCAAACTGTCATTGGTTATCTTGATTGGCTCACAACTTATCTACCTTGATGAAATTTTAACATACAACTTATGAAAACTATTGGGAAAAGTTCCCTTCAGCACCATGTCTGGGTTTTATCAACATAAATTTTCTCTTTTGTGAGATACAGTCTGAAATATGTAAGGTTATGCACCCTTATTTTAATTAATGGATCTTGAGACCTCTAATAGTCCAGGTATTCTAGAACTTTCACGTTCTTTAGTGAAATATAGTAAGTATCTACCATATTCATTACTTTAAAGTCAATACGATGTGAAATTCTACAGTTTTTATCACTTTTCACTTCTGCGGTGGAGTCTACCGTTCTTACTAATAATGTTTCTTGTATCCATGATTTTGGATATGCGTTTATCAAGTCTTTTAGTGTTTATAGCTCACTCATGAGTACTTATTCAAAATTTCACTACAAATAATGTTTTTATTTCACTTTTAAATAGATTTTTGTTAATTTTCATCTATATTTCCCACTACTATGCTGCTTATGTTGACCATGGGTCAAGTCCTTACTTATATCTACATGTTATAGTTCATGGTGACGTAACTTAATAGATATTAAACCATTTTTAAAGTCCTGTACATATTATGTTATACAAAATATTCGGGTATGATACATTTAAATATTATTTTTGGTCATTTGACCTTTTACGTTTCGTTTATAATAATTTAATACTTTTGGTTGTGTTTCATTAGAACTTAGGTTTGTTATCCAGTTTAAAATATCATGCTGTTATTGCTCAAAGATTTCAATAAAGTTTTACACCTAACGCATAGGTTTTTATAATTTGATTTGGCCATTTTGTAGTGGATTTTTCAGTTTTCTCTGTGAAATCAAATTTTTTACAATCTGTACAATTCCTTGGGATGTGACTACCTTGTTGTCACAACACTATATTTAATAACTTTTCATTTTAACCTTTAAACTTTTTCTCTGTTGTGTAATAAACTCTCCTGGGACAAGGATTAATAAACCAATAAATAGAACTTAAAAATAAATAAAAATAAAACATATCCTTTTATCCTTTGCTTTGCTTATGTTACTACCTACTACCTACACTCTTTAGAAACCAGTCCTTTTCCTTTCACTGATGGCGTATTATATTGCCAGATGTTTACTTTATCGCACTAACCATTTGAGAAATGGTGTTCGGTCGTCTAAGCATAGGTATAGGCTTTTACACTTGCTTTATTTGATACTATTTAAAAACTGTACGCGTAATTATTAATTACATATGAACTTTGTTTTCTATTACGGCGTTTCATTTCGCTCAGAATTTCTTGATGTATCGGTGGTTTGAATTTTATCGAGTTTTACGTCGTTTTCACCACTTTTTAGCGCTTTCTTCAGGGAGCATTTTACAGCACGTATATGCACGAGGCTAGTCCAACTTGTTTCCTCAAGTCAAGCAGTTTTTGTCAATAAATAATAAATAAGCCGCTCTGTAAATAAGGTGATTTAATTACCGGCACTAATTTCTAGGTTATATTTATGCAGATTGAACCAATTATGATTCCATTGTCACATTTACAACTCAGCGCTAATATATTTATCATAAAAGCTGCGAAAGTTTCGCGAAAGTGAGTGATTTATTTTATAAGATTCACATAAGTTACAAAGAGGCGCATTACTTTATAAATGTTTTATAGAAATTTGCTAATAGGTTAAATATTTTGAACTGCTTGCTACAAACTCAGAAGTATTTTATAGTGGGATACCATCTTAAAAGGCTAGCGTTGGTGATGGTAAAATATCAAATCTTTATTATAAGTTCTTAGGTAGGTACTTAGTATAAAGCAGCATTTTTTTAAATAATGACTATTTAACATCTTTTATGAAACAGTTGTTTAGTTGTTTTATAGCACTAATTTGACAATCAGTGAAGTGTGTTTTATAGTACAATTAAATGATGCTTTATTAAAACTGCTATATAGTGATGTTACTAAATTCTCATAAGGCCTGCGGAAACCTTTGAATCATTATTTAATTGAACTGAGTCTGCGGTAGGTTCTTGGTGAAACATACTAAATAGAATAATCATTGTATGAATATAAGCATTTTCAATGACGCCGAGGACAGCGATTTATGCCCCTCGGCACATTAAAATCCAGCCATTACAACACCTTTCAACCTCTGATCTCACGGCCGTGAGGGTGGAATGTGCAATATCAGGCAAACCAACAACAGTCGTTATAGCATCAGTGTATCTCCCCCAGGACCAGGCAACACCACCGCCGACAAGGGAAATGGAGAACCTGGTAACTCATTGCCTCACCCAGAAATGGGAACTAATCATGGGATGTGACGCCAATGCTCACCATGTAACCTGGGGCAACAAAGACAACAATGTTAGAGGTAAGTCACTTTACGACTATATAATCGGTAATAACCTTAATATAATTAACCAAGGCTGTACACCGACATTTATTAACTCTAGAAGTCAAACCATAGTAGATATCACCTTAGCTACAAACCGTATATCCAACTCGATCCAAGACTGGCATGTGTCTGACGCTGCTTCAATGTCAGACCACCGCTGGATTGAATTCGGCATTAAATTAATCAAAGCACCAAGAAAACTCCTCAGGAACCCCCGAGACACTGACGGAGATGAATATCGACGTCAACTCAGGGAGAACCTGATGGATGTACACAACGGGGTGCCACAAAACAACGGAGAGATTGAGCAGTATGTTAAAACTGTTCAAACCGCTATGAAAAAAGCTTACGAAGCATCGTGCCCCTTGAAGGCCGTACAACAGCAGCCTGGGGAAGCCACTAAATGGTGGTGCCAGACGCTGACCGACCTCAAGAAACAAGCTAGGACATCGTTCAACAAGGCGAAAATGACAAAACTTGAATCAGATTGGGAGCTATACAGAACCAATCAAAGAGAGTTCAAAAAACTAGTCAGACAGAGACAACGAGAGGCATGGAGAGCCTACTGTGAGGAGATCGAGGATTACTCGCAGGCTGCTAGGCTACATAAAATACTTGCCAAAAACAAAGACAATCACCTAGGTCTACTGAAAAAGGATGATGGTACCAGTACCAACGACCTACATGAAAGCCTAGAGTTGCTTATGGAAACTCACTTCCCAGAATCTGTAGTGACAGATCGGAAGGAATGGCCAAATGAAACCGACACTCAACCCACCGAACTGGACTGGCAAACTGCCAAACAAATTGTGAGTGAAGACAGAATTAAATGGGCAATACTGGGCTTCTCCCCCTTCAAATCGCCAGGTACTGACGGCATTCATCCAGCCCTTTTACAATGGGGTCTGGATGAAATAGTGCCGCACCTGACAGCAATATTCAGGACGTGCCTAGCACACCTTTAGATTCCGAAGGTGTGAAGAGAAGTCAAAGTAGTGTTCATACCAAAGGCGGGTAGATTAGACTATACTACCCCCAAAGCATACCGACCCATTAGCTTGACCTCGTTCCTTCTCAAGGCGATGGAAAAGCTATGTGAGCGATACTTGAGGGATGTCGCGATCACTGCTAATCCCACACATCCCAATCAGCATGCATACACCCCGGGCAGATCCACCGACACCGCCCTTCATGCGGTTAGTGGTCGGATTGAAAAGTCTTTGGACAATAAAGAGTCCACCCTGGGTGTCTTCATAGACATAGAAGGCGCTTTTGATAAAACCACCTTTCCAAAAATTACAGCAGCCCTCACGAGCAGGAACGTTTCTCCGATCGTAAGTGGCTGGATATCCAACATGCTCTCAAAAAGAGCGGTACAGATTAACATGGGAGACATCGCTGTTAGAGGAATGGTCGCAAGAGGCTGTCCTCAGGGGGGTGTCTTATCACCTCTTCTATGGAACTTAGTTCTTGACAGCCTCCTGCGCCGCCTCAACGCCGAGGGATTCCACACAATTGCATACGCAGATGATCTAACGATACTGCTTAGTGGTAAATTCGAAGGAGTCCTCTGTGATCGAATGCAGATGGCCCTGAGAATAATCGAAAGATGGTGCAGAGAACACTCTCTGTCGGTCAACCCCAGGAAGACAGAGCTGGTCCTCTTTACAAGGAAAAGGAAATTGGGGCCAATGACGGCCCCCGTTCTCCTAAATACCACACTAAATTTCGCATCAGAAGTAAAATACCTTGGAGTAACTTTTGATGCCAAACTAACATGGAATCTTCATTTAGACAGAAGACTAAAGAAGGCTTACATCTCTTTTGAGCAGTGCCGCAGAACCATAGGGAAAACCTGGGGAATGAAACCCAAAGTGGCTATGTGGATTTACACTGCTATAATAAGACCAATGATAGCCTATGGAGCCATCGTCTGGTGGCCTAAGAGTCAGCAGACTGTAGCGAAACGTAAGCTCAGCCAGGTACAACGAGTAGCCTGTTTAAACACAATTGGAGCTATGAGAACAACACCAACAAGAGCAATGGAAGTGATGCTGTGCCTGCCACCACTAGACATATATCTAGAAGAGGTGGCCCTAACTACTATGGCACATCTCAAATCCGTTGGCATACAGCCAAACATAGGATGTGGAGTGACCAGATGCCGGCTGTGGAATGAGGCAATTAAACAAATGCCACTTCTGCAGGTACGTGCAGATGGTATTTCTCCACAGTTCATCTTTGATAGACCCTATGAAATACACACCAACAGTAGCAATGAGGCCGTCAGTGAAGGAACAGTTAACATCTTCACAGACGGATCGAAAAAGAAAGAAGGAACAGGTTGTGGGGTATACTCCAGGAACCTGCAAATTCAAATTAAATGGGCTATGGACAAACAAGCCAGTATAATACAAACAGAACTGGCGGGAATAACCATAGCCGCAAAAGAAATTTCCCGTAGACAAATAACGGGAAAAACAATAAGAATCTACACTGATAGTAGACAATCACTACTGGCCCTACAGAGACACAAAATAACAACAGGGTCAGTATGGGAATGCCATCAGGCACTCGTGGGCGCCTCCAGCATGAACAGTGTCATTCTATGCTGGGTCAAAGGGCATGCACAGTGCAGAGGCAACAGGGAAGCTGACAGTCTGGCTAAGAAGGCAGCCAGTCTAAGTATACTTGGACCTGGCCCTTCCAACATACTGCCGACCTCAGCAATAATGCTAATGATTAAAGAAGACACCCACAGAAAATTTAAAAAACTGTGGGATGAAACTCATAGTTGTCAGTTGGCCAGGGATCTGCTTAGATACCCTGACAAGGATACAACGATGATCTACCTGGGAATGTCCAGGAAGAACCTGCGCTTCGCGACAGGAATTCTTACTGGTCATTGCCAGCTGAGGAAGCACCTTTATAACATGAAGTTAAATGACACACCCCTATGCAGAGGTTGTGAACAAGAAGACGAGACTGTCCAACACGTACTCTGTGAGTGCCCGGCAGTCTCCTCTAGCAGAGAATCCATTTTGGGAGAACGTTGGCCTACACTGGCCGACTTGAGGGATATTCCCCTAGGCAGCATCACCACCTTCTTCACAAGATTAGGATGGTTGGAGGCCTAGGTGGAATCCTGTATCCCTCGGGAGGACGTACAAGGGGCCCAATGGGGCCTAGGTGCTGCGGTCACCTTAATGTGACTGCCCTCTCACAAACTCCATTACATTACAAGCATTTTCAGAAAAAAGAGTTGATATATATCAAACATTAATTTAGTTATCGAGCGAAATAGATAATATTATTGCAAGCTTGCAATAATATTATCTATTGCGCTTGATAATTAAATTAATATTTGATATATAACAATTATTTTTTCCGAAAATGCTTACATTTTATATAATTAACTATTTTATAAAAAAAAAATTAAATACATTGATAAATAACCGAATAAACATGACGTCACGCTTTTGAGAATAACTGCATAATTTTAGAATAAAAAATTATGAAAAAAAAATCCTTATACAAAGCATGCCATGCTTTGTCGGTATCTGAAATATGATTTACATAGTAGGCATATTTTCCAAGCTATAATGGATTTAAAACTGGTATGGTCAAAATTCATTAAAGAGTAGAACATTTTTCAACATAACTTAGCAGAACTTCAAAATTCTCCAATTATTCAAATTTCATGGAATGATTTAGAATAGATACACAATGAACACATATTTTTTTAAATTTTTTCTGCTCCTCCGTTACTGAGATATTCTCGGTTAAAGTGAGGGGTCAATATATTTTAATCTTATGTTAGATTCTTGTCTTCCATATCCTTCACATTTTTTGTCAAAAGTCTCAATCCATTTTAACCAACTAACTGAAGCGCCTCAGGTGTAATATTGCCGACCATAACTACTTTGGCAACTTTTAATTTTTGTATTACGGATTTCGGTTCATAGTCGTGTTGCCAGTTATGTTCTACCTTTCGAGAGGCTCCTCATAATATTGACGCCGAGCCTCAGTAATCTGATCCCTGTCAGTTCTCAGAATGCCACGAAGTCTTTTATAGACCAGGCTTTGGGTTTAAGACTTCTGGTGATATGTGTGTGACCATCACTATATATAACAAAATACGAGTATCTTAAAATTTACTAAAAATTAAGAAAACACATCAAAATATAGCGAAGTCACCTATTATTTCCTTTTACATATTTCCGGTTAACGTCGCAATATGAATATTAATAATGACACAAACGGCAACGGCTCAGTTAATTATTTTTGCGTAGCAGTGTTTTAACAAAATTTCGTTGACATTCCTTATACATTCATAGGTGACTTTTATACAGTCTACCTGTTATTGTCGAATAAAATACCTATGTTCTCTTTAGTTCTTAGTCACACTTCAACAGCTACTACCAAATAATGACAAACTAGTTATTTTAACAATGAAATCTGATTTTCATGTGGAACCTCTAATTTGAGCATAACAAAATATTTTATAATAATACGTAATAGTTCATTATAACATTGTCATTTCAGTATTATGGATTATAGAGAGTTTTAGATGTAAAAAACTTAGGAATTTTAAGTGGAACCATGAAAAACTCATATCCAATCGATTTTTATTTCTTGACTTTTCAAGAAAGTTCAGGTAATAAAAAAGTTAAAGCAATGGTGGTTGCTTTTTATTGCAATAATGGAGGAAATACGTTTTTTTGCCATTCAGATATCAAAACAGAATGAATAAGGTCAAACCTTAATCTAAATTAATCTTTAATGGCTAAAGACGTGGCTGAAGCCCTATAAATAATGGTTTCTTTTCGGAATGACAATGATTAATTATGTGAGACAGTTCTTCACACAAAAACATTTTTATTTGTTTTTACCAATGATGATTAAATTGAACGTAGACGAAAAATAAGGGCATCAGCATACAAAGCCTGTTTTGAAATGGATCTAATCAAGCCGTCTAATGCGTACGGGGTGTTAGACGAACAGAGTACTAAGAATAGCATTAAGTAAGAGATTAGGTTTTTGTTTCTCAGTGCTTTATTCAAATTCGTCTTCGACATATGTTTCCATCTCACAGCCGTAATCAGAGATTGCAGTAACAGGGAGGGTATTCGGTAACTTTAATGGACGACTGACTGGTAGAACAATCAATGTTCTTGTTTATTTTTCAGTATCTGTGTAAATAAGTCTGTAAAAGTTTCTGTTTACACAAGTTATTAAACCAACCTAAATTTGCATTTTAAATATATGTTTATGATAACTATTAATATACAGTATGTCACGAATGGATGCAAAAAGAGGAAAATATATTTTATTTCCTATTTTTCGAAAATAAGTAATTCTTCATAAGAAATTTAGCATATCAGTAAAATGAAATTAATATGGTCAAAAGCCCAAAATTATGTACCGGATGCTCATAAACACGGAAAACTTGATTATTACAAAAAGGGTTATAGTGAGATCTGGTATTAAATAAGGGTAAATAAAAAAAAACTGTTAGTTTGGTTTATATATTAGAGGCTAATATCTCAAATTTCTTTAGGACATATGTTACCCCCACCACCATATTCATTTTATTATTAAAGGAGTTTACAATCTGTAATTAAGATATTGATTCAAAATTTGGTGTACGACCTTATAACGTAATATGGAACTAGATCATATCTTGAGCTTATTCTGTTGTTGAAGGGTTGGGAGGTAAATAAGTAAAGTAAGCTAGTAAGATTCCAGAAACTTGCGCCTTAACTATTTGTGACTAGAGTATACATACTCTAGTCACGTATAGTTAAGGTTTCAATACTCTTCTTGACATCCACCACCCCCACAACTACTACTTTATTAAAGGAGTTATGAAAATAATATTGTGTTCTTGTGTGCGTATGAGAAAAAAGGTTGTCAAACAATTTCCTTGACATCAGATACCTCCATTACCACTGTACCACCAACTTCTGCCCCCAGCAGGTTAGAAAGTTGAGGTTTCCCGGTTCTCGTTTAGTTTGTGGAGACTGGGTCGTGGTTCGGAAATTATTCAGGAAAAACTTTTTATTTTAGGTTAGGCGCCAGTAGTCATATAAAAAAGGATCTACAACGTACTTGTCTAACTGTACGACTGTGACTACTCGGAGATAATTGAATTGTCATAGATACTCATAAAATTCTCAACACTATGTTAATTATATCTGGTTTATTAATTCTTACAAATTTTGAAATGGTTTAATTTTGATTTTACACCTTATGGATCGGATGTAGCTACTTCCTTACAGAAAGTTTATATATTTAATAAATAAGTATGATAAGGTTGAAGACCAAAAAAAATTTACAAAATATGACAATTTATCGCTAAGCGGTGATTAAATAATTGTATGGAAGAAAATTAATAATTAGCCGAAGGCAATATATAACATAAAACAATGGTAAAAATTTAGAACTGTTTGAAAGTTTATTGAAAGTTGAATAATGTAGTCGAAAGTTGAATGTTGAAAAGAAATTCAGTTGATACTATTACCTCCGGCTGGGTTCTGCAGTAACCAACCCTGGTCCTCGTCTCACTGAATCTTCCCTGTGTATCACCACCACTCGATCATTGACTTCTAGCAGGGATCCTAAGACTTTTCAGAATTTAGACGTCTGAACGGTTACCAAACACAACAACTTGGTGCTCTCATCCAGCGAGGACTATTCTATACCAAGACACTCCAAATTTGGATTACAAAGACTCCTTGGCAAATAATCTGTTTCTCCTGGATTAATAGCAGCAACCCATTTTTTTCTGGCACACAGTTAAGCCAAATTTATGGTAAAATTCCCAATTTTAAGGATTAACTTAACATCAAATCCGAAAAGGTCAACTTAACAAGAGTTATTATCTCTTACTACACTTGAAATTACTTGCTTACTAGTGGGCACTCTTAGTGCGTTTGATAAAATCCCCACGTTAATGCATTACTGGTGTCACTCTAAATAAATTACTCTAACATGCCCTTCTCGCCCCTTCTAATATCGAGTTAAATTCCTTTGAGTTTTAAATATTCGATAAGGTTACGAAAACGTAATTTACTAAATTCGAACTGTCTTTAAACCCTTATTAAACCTCAATTATTAATTAATAACATTTACTTCTAAATATATCTTAATACTGAGTTAAACACATGTCTCGTTCATACATTAACATGGCCGCGTCTCCATCTTTCAAGCAACGCGCCGCGAATGAAATTTGTGATCAACAAACATCGCGTTTAATTATGATAAATTCAACAATTAAATTACAAATATACATATACATATTATAAAGTATCTTAACGTACCACTCCAGATGAGGTGTTAATCGGTCAGCTACACGTCTGTATTGCTACGAGATCGACAGGAAAATGCTATGATGACCTGTTCGGATACCGTGTATGATCTAAAAACCTAGTTACACTTCTATACGCGAGATGTCGCTGGTAGTGGTAATATAAATCATTCTTTAAATACAATACAAATCTGCACAATTACTCTACTGTATCATTTATGTGAATTCATGAGTTCCAATTTAATCAGAATTATCGATTTATAATTTTGTTTATTGATTTGGGATTTACTCACTTAATATAGATTTCTTCTTTTAAATATTTGTTGTACCAGATGACTTGTAGGTGTATTGCAAGAGAAATAACAGATGGCGCTAGTATGCTAATTTATAATTTAAAGTTGGGTTGACAAACACAATTTCTTCCAGATTCAGTAAGACAAGGACGGCTTCAGGATTGAACTGAAAAATTAATTAATAAGTTTACTGAATTGTGGTTTAAGACTACAAACATTCATTGCTTTTAGAATAAAAATTAACAAGTGGCATTCAGGTAATTTTGAATGTCACACCACTTCGAGGTAGACGATTTAAAATACTATATTATTAAAATGCTATGAGCAATTATTTCCACTTCCTAGCGTGCAAATACGTTTTTGTTAGGATACTTGGATGGGAAATCTGAATGTGGAAGTAGTGATTCCTTAGGCAGCGATATTTTTCATTTTAAAGTGAAATATCATTATAAATACCGCTGCCCAATGAATCACTACGTCCACATCCAGATTTCCCATCCAACTCTCTTTAAAGGAAAACATCTTGACTACATTTGCACTCCAGTATGTGGAATAATTGGTAATAGAATTTTAAGAAAAGGGCGTTGCCGAATGCAGCCAAGCCTTCAGAAGGATCGGAAGTTGCCGAATACCAAGGTAATTCTCGGGTGTTCCCCAATTCATATTAGGACGGTGCCGAATTCATATTCGGGCGCTGCCAAATCTATATTTGGGCTTTGCGTAATTCATTTTCAGGTGCTGCCGCACACAAAGGTGGCTTCCTGATGCTGCAGAATCCATATTCGGGCGCTATCGAACAACAAGGTGACTTCTGGATGCTGCAGAACCCATATTCGGGCACTGCCAAGTAGCAAGGTAATTTCCTAATTAAGGCGCAGCCGAATCTCTTCTGACGCCGCCGAGTCCACTATTGAATATTTCTCTAGAAGATCTATTTTGAATGTTGAATCCTATTTAACCCCCAACCCTTCAACGGAATAATCGCAAATACAATCTAGTCCAGATGCTGTTATAATACATGCATGTACCTAATTTCAAGTGAATATCTCAATTTTACTCTAGTAAACCCTTTAATAATAGATAGGAGATGATGGAGGGGGGTTGAAAATATTATTAAAAATTTGAGGTCTTGGCTCTTAATATATACACCAAATCTCAAGGTACCATATTCTTAGCAGCTTGCTTTACTAACTTTCTCTTATTTATACTTATTTAACCCCAACCCTTCACTGGAATTAGCCCAAAATAAAATCTCGTTCTAAATCTCGTCAAGGTACATATGTGCATCAGTTTTCAAGGCAATACTTTAAATGGTTGCTGAGTAAATGTGCGCACAGATCGCCAACAGACAGGCAGACAGACCGACTGACAGACAGACCGAGACATAGACAGAATTCTTCCTTGCTCAAATTTAAAATCTCGTCGTTTTATAACATTCTAAGCCTATGCCACCAAAATAATTTTCTGAAAATCTGCAAATTATTTTACGATTACTACACTTCCACGCCACTATGCCGCCGTGGATGTCGTGGATGTGGAAGTAATTTGAAAAAAAAATTAATTGTCTTTAAAAAACTAAATGAAACGAAATATAGATTCACTACACTGCCCTACAAAAAAGGTACAGACCCAGAAACCAGATCTATCAATCTTTATGTATTTTGACCTCCAGAATTCAATACCGTCATCAGAATTTCATTTCATCGTTGCGTTTTATTTTATTTAATAGCGTGCTATTTCAGATAAAATCGAAGAGAAAAAAAAACAACTATAAAATGAAATTTTAATGGCAGCATCGATTTCAGGAGGTCAAAATACATAGATTGGTGAGTCTGGTTTCTGGACCTAAACTTTTTTTTCTTGTGGGGCTGTGCCACCCAAAAAAAAAGTTCAGATCCAGAAGCTAAACCTACCAATCTTTATGTATTTTAACCTTCATAATTCAGTGCCGCCATCAGAATTTCAGTTTTTCTTTTATCTTAGACTTTGTCTAATATAAATGTGCTATTTCAAAGATAAAATGTAAGATAGAATAGAAACACTATAATAAAGTGAAATTCTGATGGCGGCATTGAATTCAGATCAAAATACATAAAGATTGGTAGGTCTAGTTTCTGGGCCTGAACGTTTCTTTTTGTGAGACTGTGCTATCAATCGATTAATTGAATTTCATTAACTTATCTAGTATCAATACCGAAGTTGATTAAAAATACAATCGATTCTATTTACGCCAACCTCAATATCAGCACTAGGTAATAAGGGTCAATTAATCGATCGAAATATAAAACTATTTCATAGTTTTTGGTAACCGTTCTTTTAAACACGGAAGTGGTTCAAGTTTTTCACCCTTTCTAGTGGCCTCTATGTATTTTCTACAAAGAAAAATAAATATCTCCACGTACCAAACTTCATGTAAATCAAAAATAGTTACGTAATTATAGCAGCCATATTGGATTGGTCATGTTTAATTATTGTTTTATGACATCTGATCAGAATCATCCACTCCCAAAATAACTAAGTACTACTTTTAACTTAGCGCCTTCACCATATTCTTGCATATTTTCGAGTAGACAAAGTGTATTCCTATTCTTGTTTAAGTTATACTATACATAACTTGATAAAATTGTTAGGAGACTACGACCGAGCTATATGCTACAGTTTGCAAGAGCTTCTATAAAAATTGATTAAGCCATTCCAAAGAAATGATTCAATAGTCATAAACGCAATTGGAGAACCTACTCCTTTAAAAAATTTTGGAAGTCGTTTAAAGTTAAATAGTTATTTCAAACATTTAAATATCCTACGTTGTTCTGTATTAAGATAGAACAAATAATAAACTTTTAATTTTGCACTAATATTTTATTTCGACAATAATACTGATACATCGCTAACAATATACATGTCATCTTCCAACTGCCCACCGCACGACGTCCATAAGCAAAGATTAAGTATACAAAAACTTACAACTTTTTATGATGTGGAAACATATATACAGGGTCTACCTTTACAATGGTAGCATACATAACACCCTCCTCCTATATTTGACCCCAAATATATAAAGAATATGATTAAATTACATTACTTGAAACCTACTAGGTGCCTTTAATTTACTTCTTCTTCGAAGTACTCGATCTTCCTTATTACTATCTGTAGAAGTTCCAGGTTGGGTAATATCTATGCTATCATTGGTTACATCAGGTAAATTATTTTCAATAGGTATTTTCGTTTCGATTGGTATCAGTACAGAATTATTATTTTCTGAATTATCATTTACATTTTCTGAATTTTGTCGTGGAATTATGGATAGAGGATTCTTAGGTTCACCCCTTTGATTCTTATTTGGCTTTAGTTGATTTTTATGCCGCTTCCATTTTATTCCACCACCTACATCAACAACATAGGTTCTTTGGCCAATAACACTATCAATCTTGCCTTCGCGCCATTTCGGATTATTTGTTCTAAAATCGCGTACCCAGACATTATCATTTTTTACAAATGTTATATCATGTTTACGCCTGTAATAATTTTGTTGATAGTTTTGTTTCGATTTTACTACATCCTCAGTTGAAGGTAACAGCAGGTCTAATTTTGAACGCAAAAACCTACCCATCAACAGCTAAGCAGGTGCCTCACATGTGGTAGTGTGAGGAGTATTTCGATATTGTAATAGAAAACGGTTTATTATTAGATTTACATCTTTAACGCCCTCATCAGTACTTTTTAATATTGCCCTTTTCATGATTTTCACCGCACTTTCTGCCTGTCCATTTGTGGCTGGATGATATGGCGCGCCCATCGAATGTTTTATACCATTTTTAGAGACAACATTTTGAAATTGTTCTGATATAAACGTCCGACCGTTATCTGTACATATTTCCCTTGGTAAACCAAATCTCGAAAATAACTCTCTAAGGATATTTATAGTCGTATATGCTATGATATTATTTACTTCAAAACATTCTATCCACTTTGACGTAGCGTCTTCAATTACAAAAAAATATTTTCCCAGACAAGGTCCAAAAAAAATCTGCATGGATTCTGTTCCAAACCTCTTTTGGCCAGTTCCACACCACAAGTGAAGCTTTGGGTGGATTATTTCCAAACTTTGCACATGTTTTACATTTATTTGAAATATTTTCAATTTGTTCATCAATAGATGGCCACCAGACATATGAGCGCGCCAGTGACTTCATTTTAATTATTCCCATATGTGATGAATGAAGTTCATTTAAAACATGCATTTGATATTTTATTGGAATAATTATACGATACCCCCACATTAAACAACCTTGTTCTATTGTGATTTGACTTTTCCTTCTAAAATACGGAACATATTGTGTTGACGGTGCCTTATCTGGCCATCCATTTCGGACGTAAAACATTATTTTGCTTAGTATCGGATCAGATGCAGTTTCATATTTAATATTTTTAAAATCCCATACAAAATCACTATCTTCTACATAGTTCAAATATGTAATGTTATCACTACATTGTTTATAGTTTAAATACGATATTTTATTATTATTTAGATTATCTTCAATCGGCAATCTCGACAAAAAATCTGCATTATTTTTATGTGAACTCACATAGTGAATTTCGTAATCAAAAGCAGAGAGAATGTGTGCCCATCGCTGTAATCTGTTTGCGGCAAAAACAGGTATACCTTTTTTTGGGCCAAAAATTGTTAAAAGTGGCTTATGATCGGTGTACAGCATAAATTTCCTACCATAAAGATATTGGAAAAATGTCTGCACACCGAAAATTATAGCACCTGCCTCTTTTTCAATTTGGCTGTACTTGGATTCGGCATCACTTAATAACCTGGATGCATATGCCACAGGTCTCTCTGAATTATCCTCGTAAACATGGCTAATTATGGCCCCAAGACCATATTGGCACGCATCCACTGTTAACTTAATTTTTAAATCAGGATTATAATGTGCCAAAACCGGTGAGGACATTAATTTTTTTTTTATATGTTCAAAACTTTTTTGACATTTTTGGGATCAATTCCATGGTATGTTTTTTTTTAGTAAATTGTATAGAGGCTGCAAAATAATTGAAGCATTTTGAATGAATTTACAATAAAAATTAACCATACCCAAAAAAGATTTTAATTCAGTAATTGTTCTAGGAGGTTGTACATTTTTTATTGCTAAAGTTCTTTCTTCGGTTGTATGCAAACCATGTTTATCGATTTTATGACCTAAATAATGAACCGAATTTTGAAAAAAAACACATTTTTCTTTCTTTACCTTTGACCCTACTTTTTTTAAAATCTCGAACACTTTTTCGAGACGCTCCAGATGTTCTTTATCATTTACTCCTGTTACTAAGATATCATCGAGATATATCACAACCCCTGGAATTACAATCAGCTGCTCTATAATTTTTTGAAAGATACACGGTGCGCTGGTAATACCATATGGAAGTCGTGTATACGCAAAAAGACCTTTGTGAGTGGACACGGTAACTAATTTTTGGCTTTCATCTGTCAATAAGAGCTGTTGATATGCCTCAGATAGAACAATTTTTGAATATTTATCTCCCCCTTGCAGGTGGGAAAATAAATACTCGATTCTAGGTAAAGGATACTGCTGTACCTCCAAGTGAGGATTTATTGTGATTTTAAAGTTCCCACAAATTCGAATACTACCGTTTGGTTTCAAAACAGGAACGATGGGCGTGGCCCAATCCGAATATTCAACAGGAACTAACACTTTATTATCAATCAAACGTTGAATTTCTTGTTCGATTTTTGGTTTTAATGCAAAAGGACCTTTCGTGCTTTAAAAAACTTTGGCGTAGCGCCATCTTTAATTTTTAAATTTACTTTAAATTTATTAAAAGTCCCAAGACTATTATCGAACAGTTCTCTGTAGTTTTCCAGTAACTCTTTAATATTGGCTGAAGATTCTATGTTTACATTTTTTTTAATGTAATTGATTTTACTAATACCTAATCTTAACATATTTAATCCATTTCTACCTATTAGTGGGGGACCCCCGTTTTTTATTACATAATTCTTTAACAAATGAAGAACATTTTCATATAACACCTGCAACTTTAAATAACCTAAAGGTTTAAATGTTATCCCCACATAATCTTTAAGAGACAGATCGTTATTAAAAAGTTTAAACTTTGTGAAATATTTCAAATATATTTTTTCAGAAATAGCAGCGTGTGCAAAGCCAGAGTCGGCCTGAAAATCCATCGGTACATTTTCTACTATTAATTTAATATATGTGGGTTTTACATTACCTTGATTATCTAATTCAATGCTTCTTAAATTAAACATTGTAATTTCCTCAATATCTGAGCTATTTTCCAACTCCTTGTCTATTAAAAAATTTTGAGATCGTGAATTGCACATAGGAGCTAAATGACCTCTGTTTCCGCACTTATAGCACGTGCAATTACGATATGAACACTCATTTGCACTATGATTACGACGTCCACAAACAAAACACTTACTTTGATTTTGTTGTGATTTATTCCTTACTGCCGAACTAATCTCATTTTGACTGGAGCATCCTGCCATCTGGTTGGTACGATTTGACCTGGGCCGCGCTCCTGATAGCCTCCGTTGTTGATTAAAATTTACCTCTGCCGCTTCACTCTTCACCTCTACATAACCAGGTTTTTCCCTAGGACAATGTTCGCCAAGCGCCGATTCTTTATTTCTTGCAGTTTTTACCATTTTTGCTAAAGTGGTGGCTTCTAATGTTGGATCCTCTTCAAAAAGACGATCTTTAATTTTACAGTTATCAACTCCAATTGTAAAAATATCACGTAAGAGTACTGGTAATTCTTCTCCAAATTTACAGTTTGCTGCCAGCTGTTTCACCCTTGCCGACCATTCCGAAATACTTTCAGTTTCACCTTTTACAGCATGGTAAAATTTTTGTCGTTCACCAAATAACGAGGCCACCGGCGAAAAATAATCAGTCAATATTGTTATTAATTGATCAAAGGTTTTTGTTTCTGGTAAATCTGGTACACATAAGCTTCTAATGATTATATAACATTCTTCGCTTAACGAGTTTAACAGCATCGCTCTCTTTCGCTCCATAGTAGTGATATTATAAGCAATGAAACTTTGGTTGAGCCTTTCCTTGAAAACCACAAAATCACCTTTTTTTGGATCATACTTTTCTATTATTGCTAATGGACAATATATCTGTTGATCAGCCATTTTATTATTGTCTCCAAAACAGTAAAATATAGTTTAATATCTTGACCGCGTTTTTACTTTACGTGTATAAAACAAAACAGTTTTTCTTTCTTGCTTACTCACTTTACAAGGGTTTTTTAAACATACCTCGTCGCCATTTGTTCTGTATTAAGATAGAACAAATAATAAACTTTTAATTTTGCACTAATATTTTATTTCGACAATAATACTGATACATCGCTAATATACATGTCATCTTCCAACTGCCCACCGCACGACGTCCATAAGCAAAGATTAAGTATACAAAAACTTACAACTTTTTATGATGTGGAAACATATATACAGGGTCTACCTTTACAATGGTAGCATACATAACCTACGTACTACGTTATACCGCTCGGTATGGAGTAGAAACGGGTTATAGCTGAATTGGATTGAATTTTCAACAAATCTTGACTTGCTGATCCAGCTTGATTTTGCAATTTCACCGAAAGTCCAAAATACTTTTTGAAATATTCAGTACAAAATCAAGATTGAATGAATCGTTTGTTTACCAAAACAGATGTACTCTCATCCATAAGTAATACACTGTTTAGAACATCGGCATCAAGTTCAATAGCAGAGTAAACATAAGATAAATATATCACACATAGTAGAAAACACTCAGATCCAAGGACTAGGCAGTTCAGAAGGAGTTCATGTATTTGGGAAGACGCAAGCAATATATGTTAACTACCGACATCGTCTGTGTCTAGGTTGGGGACTGAACCCAGAAGCATTTAGGAGCATTTATATTTTATATGGTAATCTTGTGCGGAAAAGAGTACTGGGCCATAACACCATTTGAAAAACAATGAATGTCACAATAACAAGACAACAAATGAAAAAAAATGCAACAATTAACAAAACATTTTTATTCAAAATATTTTCAAAATATTCAAGAATCCTAAATATACACGTATTTTATATATATTCCAAGTTAATAGATTAAGGAGTTTTGAAAATCAATACTGTGGATCTATAGTTTTATTGAACACAATTTTTTAAAATATGCCCTATTATGCAAGCAAACGAGAGATATACTAAAAGGGAATATTCAGTAAAATAGACAGTGGGTTGCTGTTTCGGCATTGAGGTAGAGGTGATTAAATTCAGGTAATAAATCATTCTCTGAATCAGAAATACAATTTTCAGCATTGCCTTTTATCAATTATCGGCTGGTAACAAATAAAAGGAAATTACACGGGAAGTAATTTTAGACAATCTTGGTTTTTATGCTGCAGGCGCTTCTGTTAATTGAACTTGTATGAATAAGCTTTAGTCATTTTATTTTACCTAAAGCATTTTGCCCTACAAACTGAATGATTTTTAAATAATGCGAACAATTTAACCAAATACAAGCAGAATCTATTGAACTAAGAGTTCACAAGTTGTCGTCATTAAAATGGAATTTTTCAAACTACCGTAATCATCGTAAGGTATGTAGGACCTTTTTTCTAAAAAGTTATTAACAATATTAGCAACAAATATAAGTACAAATAGTCTACTCGTTAATGCTCCCTCATAAATGTCTTGAAATCAATGACCAATATGACAGATAATTTTACTCCACAAGAAACTTTTAGAACTTTAAGAAGTGGTAGTGTTTCAGCAATACAAAAATCGTTTTCAATATTGCATTTCAGTAGCAATAGATCCTTTTAATCCGAATTTTGGTAACAGCTTGCTTTAAAATTATAATAAAATATAGTTCATATAAAACTTGACATATTACACACCTTTGGTAATTACCTTATATGATATTGTGCAATTTCAAATAGGTGTTCTACCACGCTATTTTACAAGTTCCAAAGACTGATCTATGATATTTGTTACAACATTACAAAAACATACTTCACTTAGTGCCGCAGACGGTAGGGCAATTCTAAAAGATTTGGAACGACAGAAGTGAATTCAATCTCCAAAAATTACCAAGTTATCAGATATATTCTACAAAAAATGAAAAACTAGACTAAATATAAAGTCTTTTATGTTTAGTTAGTGTTTCATTTTTCGTAAAAAACAGCAAAAAGTCAACAAGACGTCAACAATAAATACTCTGGCGCATCTAACCATGTGTCAAAAATGGATCATTAATAGAAAATTTTTCCCATAAAGATTTCTTATCCAACATAAAAACCAAAAAGAAGCTCACTGAATACCTAGCCAAGAAAGCTTGGAACTGAGAAAGATTTAAGCATGTTGTAGCTTCATATATCCCGCTGATAATAAACATATAAGGCAATGATCATGAAAAAGCTGATACTGTTCTAATACTTCGTCTAACTCAACAATATGAAAAAGACATACAAATTTCTGTTCACAGTCCGTATACAGAAGTGTTTGTGCCTCTGGTTAGTTTTTATGAGCAATTACCAAAAAAAGTCATAATGGCAACCAATCTAGGAAAAACTGAAAAAGAAGATACAGGAAAAGCCGTCAAATCATTAAGTATCGGACACATGCTTCATTAACTTTTTCATGGCTTCGCTGGGACAAATATACCCGGCAGATTCTCAAGAATTAACAAACAATTTTGCAATAAAGTATTTTTGAATCTGTAGGAATCATCAGCAATACTGAAATCGCTTATATTGTTGGGAACTTTGAACACAACTTCACATACTTGAAGAAAATTTCCACGAATTAGTATATTTGCTTTATAAAAATGAATTAATAAGGCAGGTATCTGAGTGGTGTTTTCCACCAAAAATCAAGAAGGAGATAACCTACCACCCACAGTTGATGGGTTTGGGGATGGTTGTTATTTTATTTTAGGGTTCATTATATTGCAACAGTCTGGAGCAGTGCGAATGAAAATATCCAAAATTTGCCAGGTAGTAGCCTCTGTGAATCTTTACAACCTGTCTCCATGCTTAACCAACATGCCTCTAAAGGGCTCTAAAACTAACCTCGTCAAAACTAGCTGCAAGAAGGCGAACAATGATATGTTCTGAAACAAAATTGAATAATTTGCACAAAATCCGGATAGTGTTCTGCATGAAACTTCTTTTGTGCAAATACTCGAGATTTAGTAACTCCATCGATTATGGAAGAATATGATAAATAAAGTAAATTGTGGTATTTTTACTTTAACTTATGGCGAATAACCAAAACTGTTTTATAGAAGATGATGACATGTAGATAATTTAAGAATTATATTAAGTCGAAGAAGACAATTAAAAATTCAATTTAGGTCGTTAGATCATATAAGATTATGTCAAAATATCCAACATTTGCCATGTGCTAGTCTCTGTGAGTGGAGAAAAAATCACGAATACTTACAACATGTCTCCATGCTTAACCGACATCAAGAGCTGTAAAACTAACCTTGTCAAATCTGGCTTTAAGAAGGTGAACAATGATATATTCCTGAAACAAAATTGAATAATTTACACAACCTGTCAGTGTTCTGCAGGAAACTTCTTTTGAGCAAATACCCCAGATTTAGTAATTCCATCGATCATGGAATAATATGAAGATAAATCAGGTAAATTGTGGTATTTTTACTATAACATATTGCGAATAACCAAAAATATTTTTTATAAGATGATGACATGCAGATAACTTAAGAATTATATTAAGTCGAAGAAGACAATTCAAAATTCAATTTAGGTCATTAGGTCATATAAGATTATGTCAAACTATTACTTTATGATGTTATGATATTAATAATAGAAACACATTTATTTAATCCGCCGTTTTGAAAAAGTTGTAATTCTTTGCCGCTAAAAAATTTAAAATGTTTCTAAAATGACGTGAATGCAATTTTTAACTTAGAGAAGTTAGTTAACTTATAGTATAAGTATCCCATTAATTAACTGTGTGCTCGACCAAACTCACCTTGCACACCGCAATAGCGCGCCATGATTTTTAAATTTTAGAGCATTATGGTTTAAACAATACTCAATACACTATATATCGTTGCATTCAGAATTAAATTCTACACATTTTTGTTTAAACTGTTTTTCCATATAACTTATTGTTTTTCAGATAAAAAATATTCAAAAATTGTAGAAAACCAAAATTCTACTTCATTTGCAAAATTTTCAGTTAGATATTAGATATTCCTAGATCTTGTATTTTTTATACTAAAACATATACTTTTTGAAGTATTTCCTTTTTTTTAAATAAAAGATCGAACAACTATGACGAGAGATAAGTTTTTTTTCAAATAGCCCAATCCGCCATCTTGATTTGTATATTACTGGAGAAAAATCGATTTTCAGAAATGCCAAGATGCCATTCGGTTATCCAGTAGACCTAAATAATCATAAAATAAAGACTTTTCAAACGTAGTAGGACATCGACGAAAGCGGACCCTATGATACTATGGCAAATTGCTGAAATTCAAATTTCAAGAAATACACTATACTTAAGTCTTACTAACATATTATTAGCATAACTAATATGTACACTTTTTGTAAATAGAAATATTAACGAAAGAAAGTAGTTAAATACTGCTTGAATTGAAATGTGTCATGGGAATTCGAAGTTAAACAGAATAGACAACGTTGTAAGAAAAATATTACATCTCAAATCTTGCTTGTTTATATATTTATTAAGCCGGATATTCTTAAGTGCTATTGCTTCGAAACATTCATTGTTTTGACGAAAAGTATAAAAACAATCAGCATCTTTAAATTCGGGTGTTCACCTGCGACCTTAAGAAGATATGAGTGGTATATACTATATTCATGAGTATCGTGGGATAATATTTTTTACAAAATACAAAGCAGAGTGATGTTGTACGTAAAAATAATTAAAAAATAATTAAAAGTCAATGCTCAAAAGAGTATTTGTATCATAGTATGGATTCTATTAAGCATATCAAACTATAATCTACAGAGAGGGGTACCTCAGGGGTCCGTGTTGGGTCCCCTACTATTTATTCTGTATGTTAATGAACTACCAAATTATATATCATCTGCATGCACCACAATGTTCGCAGATGATGCAACAGTGGCGGTTTCAGCGCCGACCTCTGAGGTACTCAGAACATCTATAATTACAGTTGTAGGGGACGTTGAGAACTGGTGTAAAAAAAATAACATCCTAAATATAGAAAAAACTGTATGCCTGAACTTTTACAACAAAAAGAAATGTAATATTAATGAAATTGCTCTAAACAACATCAACTTAGCTGAACGTCCAGTAAGCAAATGTCTAGGACTGATCTTAGATAACAATGTCACCCGGTCGGATCACATGAATCATGTTAGTAAAATGATAAGGAGGTCATACTATGCCATATTAAAAATAAAAGGTCTACTTTCGACCAGTTACACATTAAATGTGTACTATTCTTTGGTCTACAGCCATCTTACATATAATGTTGCACTCTGGGAAAACGCACCTGGGAGTATAAGAGTCTTAATATTACAAGAAAAGATTCTGAGGCTAATAATCAACATGAGGAATACTGAATCTTGTAAACCAGTTTTTGTTCATAACAAGATTATGACTCTTCCTTGCATACATATCTATAAATGTCTGCTGTTTATCAAAAACAGTATTCAACTGTATGATGCAAATTGTAAATATCACAATTATAAACATTTACAAGAAAACATAACACAAAAAAAAGAATGAATTGAGTACTTTAAGTCACAATACAGCTAGATATGAATATGAGCCACCATACGCAGGAATAAAATTATACAACAAACTTCCTGAATGTTGCAAATGTGAAAATTATAATATATTCAAGAAAAAAAAAATCTTCTCGTTACCAAGTGCTACTACACAGTTACTGAGTATCTGAACGATACAATTTGGCAATTACATTACTTGTTATTACTATGTAATACCTACAAGTACCTGTGTTCTATCTTAGATATATTTGTATGCTTTTGTCTTGTTTATTAATACATTTACATGTTTTATTCTTGTTTGTTATATCAATGTTATATGACTGTTTGTGATATTTAAATGTTTATCTTAGTTTGTTATGTTTTCGCTATGTCTTATTTTATTATGACGCAGTTTAGGTACATTCAACTAAACCAACTTGCTTACTCTCTTCTATTTATTTAATTATCATGTAGATAATCTGACATGTACACCCATTGTAAAATGGCAAAAGAATAAATAAAGATACTGATACCGATACTGAATTAGATTTGGTTGAATGGTCCGTCATAGATCTTATTCTTTTATAAATTATTTCCTCTCCATGGTCACATCTTGGTTTTATATTTGCTTGATATTCCAATATACCTAAAATATCTTCTGTGAAAATGTATTACAATCAGCTGTTGCCCAAGGAACCATAAGATTTTACGAAGCCTGTGATTCTCCTTTGAACTAATTTCCAGCTCTTCAGGCGCTAATTTATCATTTTTTATGTACTTTTTTATGTACTTTAGCCTAAATTTAGCCTTAGAAGTAAAGCAATAAACATAGCACTAAATGAAATAGAAATGGTTGTAGAGAAAGAACGTGACAAAGTTTTGTGTGAGCAGTCTCTGTCGCAGTATCACAATATCTGCATTTATTGTTCTGCCATACCCATTGCCCATATTATTAATTCTGGAGCGGGCTGGAGCCTTCGCACAGTGGTCAGTTTGCCAATATTAATAGGAAAAAATTAAAAAATAATATTTATCCTACACTCACAATAATTACTATATACGCCGATACCTGAATAACTAGGACACCATAAACTAAGAGAATATTTGGTTTATACCGTACGTCTATAAAGTTGTGACCCTATAAAATATTTAGGCTGATCCACGGCTGAAATTCGCCACCGATACTAGTCCAAGCAAGTTGTTAACTGCATTAGAGAATTTGAAACTATTTTTGGGTGCTGTTAATACCTGTCTCCAGCTATCGAAAAAATGTCACGAAGTATGTATACTTTTTCAGAATCATATTAATGATTTATTTGACGTAAGCCTGTATTTGCGCGCTTGTATTTGAGCTTTAAAAAAAAATCACAAAGTTTCACCTCACAGATTTATGTCTTTAGTATCAAGCATGTAATGAAAGCCCACTTACTTGCACTTACTTTAGAAAATATTTATGATTTCATTGCGGTGGTGATTTGCGTAAAGAGAATTTCCCTATTTTAATTCCTGTGGAGTGAACATTTACTTGGTGATGGAGCATGTCTAAGGGCAATTCACAGGATAATTGACTACATTGAACATGAGAAAGAAAATTAATGTGGAATGCTAGGAGAAATGCTGAATTTCGTAAAATTATTAAATTATTATTTTGCAATTTGTTTAAGCGCTGGAGGTTCTACAAATTTAATGTATCTTCGTTTAAAAACATATATTCGACTTGATTAAGCGGCCAGTTGTGTGAATCTAATGTAAATTTTGGTGATAGTGAACAAAGAACGAAAAGAAAAAGTGTAACCACTACTTGAACATTTTGCAGAATAGTTAATCTTAGCAACTCAAGCCGCATATCATGCAAGTGGAAAATGTGTTGTTGTTTGTGTAATAAAATTTTGTTGGAAAAGCTGTCCTCTTGGAGTTCAGCCGATTAAAATACACTTATGAGTAATATTCCACATTTCTCTTTGATAAATGTTTTGCCTGGTTTGCCAAGGAAACTGTTTGTGATGATAGTGATAGCGATTAATTTTCTTGCTTACCTACTTTTTTATTATTACCACTGAGCTACATATATATTTGTATATAGAGCATTTAATTTTACTTCCACATCCACGTAGTGGATTGGAAGTATAGTAATCGCAAAAAAATTTTCAAAAATTTTTATTCCTGAAATAGGTTTAGAATGTCATGAAACGTCGAGATTTTAAATTTGAGCGAAAAAAATTTTCTGTCTGTCTGTCGGTCTGTCGGTCTGTCGGTCTGTCGGTCTGTCTGTCTGTCTGTCTGTCTGTAACTTTTTTTTGTCGGCACGCTTTCTCCGGAACGGTTTAAGATATTGACCTGAAATTTTGTACACGTATATATTATAACGAGATCTGGAACTGGATTGTTTTTTGAGGAAATCCGGTGAAGGGTTGGGGGTTAAATAGGGGTAAATAGGGGGAAATAAGTAAAGCAAGCTTGTAAGAGTACAGAAACTTGAAATTCGCTGTATGTACTAGAAGTTAAGGCCTCAGATTTTTTTATAATATTTTTCAACCCCCCACCACCCCTACCCCATTAATGGGGTTGATAAAATAAAGTTGAGATATTCATTTGAAATTTCGTACACGTATGTATTATAACGATGTCTAGAATTAGATTATATTTTGGGATGATTCCGTTGAAGGGTTGGTGGTTAATTTGGGGTAAATAGAGGAATATAAGTAAAACAAGTTGGTAAGAGTACAGAAACTTGAAATTCGGTGTATGTACTAGAAGCCAAAGCGTCAGATTTTTTAATAATATTTTTCAACCCCCACCACCCCTACTCCAATTTGAAAAGTTTTGGTAAAATAAAATTGAGATATTCATTTGAAATTTTCTACACGTATGTATTATAACGACATCTGGAACTAGATTATATTTTGAGATAATTCCGTTGAAGGGTTGGGGGTTAAATAGGGGTAAATAGGGGAAAATAAGTAAAGCAAGCTGGTAAGACTACAGAAACTTGAAATTCGGTGTATGTACTAGAAGCCAAGGTCTCAGATTATTTATAATATTTTTCAACCCCCACCACCCCTACTTCATTATTAAAAGGGTTGATAAAATAAAATCGAGATATTCATTTGAAATTTGGTACACGTATGAATTATAACGACATCTGGAACTAGATTATACTTTGAGATGATTCCGTTGAAGGGCTGGGGGTTATTTAGGGGTCAATAGGGGGAAATAAGTAAAGCAAGCTGGTATGAGTACAGAAACTTGAAATTCGGTGTATGTACAGGAAGTTAAGGCCTCAGATTTTTTATAATATTTTTCAACCCCCGCACCACCCCTACCCCATTAATGGGGTTGACAAAATAAACTTGAGATATTTATTTGAAATTTCGTACACGTATGTATTATAACGACGTCTGGAATTAGTTTATATTTTGAGATGATTCGGTTGAAGGGTTGGGGGTTAATTTGGGGTAAATAGAGGAATATAAATAAAACGTAGGTAAGACTACAGAAACTTGAAATTCGGTGTATGTACTAGAAGCCACAGCGTCAGATTTTCTTATAATATTTTTCAACCCAACCACCCCTACTCCAATATGAAAAGTGTTGATAAAATAAAATTGAGATATTCATTTGAAATTTGGTACACGTATGTATTATAACGACGTCTGAAACTAGATCATAATTTGAGATGATGCCGTTGAAGGGTTGGGGGTTAAATAGGGGCAAATAGGGGAAAATAAGTAAAGCAAGCTGGTAAGACTACAGAAATTTGGGATTCGGTGTATATACTAGAAACCAAGGCCTCAGATTTCTTTCTAATATTTTTCAAACTCTACCATCTCCGCTTCATTATTAATGGGATTGATAACATCAAATTGAGATATTCACTTGAAAGTTAGTACACGTATGTATTGTAGTGACATCTGATTGAGATGACTCCATTGAGGTGGTAGGTTGTAAATAGTGGAAAATAAGTACGGTAAACTAGAAACTTCATTTTTAACGTATATGGTAGAAACCAACTCCTCAAACTTTTCTATGACATCTACCCCAAATATTATTAAAATTCTATGACCAATAATTTCCACATACTAGAGTGCAAATATAGTCATGACGTTTCCTTTAAAGTGACTTGGACGAATAATCTGGATGTGGAAGTAGTGATTCCTTAGGCAGCGGTTTTTTAAATACAAGTCAAGTTACAACAACATATTATTTCAAGAACAACCTAAAAAACCGCTGCCTAAGGAATCACCACTTCCACATCCAGATTTTCCATCCAAGTCTCTTTAAAGGAAAATATTTTGACTATATTTGCACTCTAGAATGAGGAAATAATTGGTATTTTATCAACTCCTTTAAAAATGGTATGGGTGTTGTGGAGGGGTTAAAAAATCTGAGGCCCTGGCTTCTAGTATATACATCAAATCCCAAGTTTCTGTACTCTTACCAGCTTGTTTCACTTATTTCCCCATATTCATCATTATTTAACTACCAACCCCTCAACGGAATCGTCTCAAAATATAATCAAATTCTAGGTGTCGTTATAATATATATGTTTACCAAATTTCAAGTGAATATCTCAATTTTATTTTATCAACCCCTTTAATAATAGATTGGGGGTCGTGGGAGAGTTGAAAAATATTATGTACAAATTAAAGGCCTTGACTTTTAGTATATACACCAAATTCCAAGTTTCTGTACTCCTACCAGCTCGTTTTATTTATTTTCCCCTATTTACCCTTATTTAACACCCAACCTCCCAACGGAATCATATCACAATATAATTTAATTACAGATGTCGTAATAATACATACATATACCAAATTTTAAGTCTCAATTTCATTTTATCAACCCTTTTAATAATGGAGAGGGGTTGGTGGGAGGAATTGAAAATATTATTTAAAAAATCGGAGGCCTTGGCTTCTAGTATATACACCAAATCTCAAGTTCCTGTACTCTTACCAGCTTGTTTTACTTATTTTACCGTATTCACCCCTATTTAACCTCCAACTCTTCAACGGTATTATCTCAAAATATCATATAGTTCCAGGTGTCGTTATAATACATACGTGTACTAAGTGTACTATGGAAATATTATAAATGAATCTGAGGCCTTCGCTTCTAGTATATACACCAAGTTCCAAGTTTCTGTACTCTTACCAGCCTGATTTACTTATTTTCCCCTATTTACCTCTATTTAACCCCCAACCCTTCAACCGAATCATCTCAAAGTATAATCTAGTTCTAAGTATCGTTATAATCTCAATTTTATTTTATCAACCTCCTTTATAATAGACTAGAGTTTCTGCGGAGTGGAATGGAAATATTGAAAAAAATCTGACGCCTTGACTTCTACTATATACACCAAATCCCAAATTTTTGTACTCTTACCTGCTTGTTTTAACTATTTTCTCCTATTTACCCCTATTTGCCCTCAACCCTTCACCGAATAAGTTCAAAAAACAATCCAGTTCCAGATGTCGTTATAGTACACACGTATGTAAAATTTAATATCTTAAACCCTTCCAGAGATACCATGTGCACAAAAAAAGTTACAGACCTATATATCGATAGACCGAAAATTTGTTTTCGGTCAAATTTAAAATCTCGACGTTTCATATTCTAAACCTATATCAACAAAACATTTTTTTTTTGCGATTACTATGCTTTCACTCCACTATGTGGATGTGGAAGTAATTATAAAGTTAACCATTTTGCATTTTGCACCAAAAACAGAAAACAAGATAAATGAAATAATTTCGTCCTTCGAGAAATATGAAATTGTCCGCTGCAACCCCACAAAAACCATCCCTTAAGAGCTTACGTTTATTTCACTACATTTAATTTACATTTTTTCTGTAGAGTCACAAATCTTATTCAAATAGTTACGTAATTTAAAAATAATATTTAATTTTCAGCCCCCTTAAAAAACATCCCATTGACACAATTTTTTTATTATTTTTTCTGCATTCACGGGTACAGTATTATCGTACTTACAAAGTTTCAGAATTTTAGAACAAAATACATTTTTTAAACCCCCTCAAAAACCACTCCTTAGTGTCTAAATTTTGTTAAATATTTTTACGTTTTTTTAAAGAATATTTTCTGTTCATCTGCAAATTAGTAGAATTTTTTCCACCTAAAACTTGAAAATTGACCACTGTGCTTCGGTGTGATGCTGCCACTGGAGACGTAGTTTCCACAAACACCGACACTCTTAACCCTTTCACTACTAAAGGTATTTCAAAGCACCTCTGAATTAACATACCCTTTATTACCACACCCGCAATTATTGTTAAGAGTTAAATTCCTTATTACATGTAACCAAATTAGTGCTACTTTCACAAAGACTTAAAAGTACCGTTCGGCGCTATACAGGGCCAACTTAAAAATTCATATCTGGGAGTGAAAGGGTTAAATGCAACACTCGAATAGCAACAATCGACGCGTGTTTCGCTAGCCACGTTAGCATCATCGGAAGAAAGATCCTGTATTAATGCTAAGATTTTGTCATGGTTGAAGGATTCAATCAATTTCTACATTCTTATCTATAACTCTGTCATGGCTCGACCAATCACTGATCTGATAATTAATCAATAAAGCTGAGTATTTGGGATTTGTCCTTTGTCACTATTCGTATTATTTTTACATATTTCGATTTCAATAGCATTCGACGGTCTATTATTTATTACACTTGTAATTAACCTTAAATTACTAATATTAATAAATCTACGGTCGTTATCAAAGCATATTGGGCATCATTGGACTTTTAAGTTCTTCCATGATTTTTCATCTCAGATTTCCCGAGACAATAATTTCAAAATTCTGCATTTCAGTCCATTGTATCTAAAATGTATCCAACGAATATCAGATTGATGATAATTTCATTTAATTTATAAAGGTACAGTCGACACTGGTCGAAAAAACTCTGGTTTTGAAAATATTTGTAAGAAATATATTTAATTCCCCCTTCCCATGATCGTTAAACTAAAGAAAATTTTGCTATTTTGCCTTATTAATTCCTCTATGAATAAGTAAAATGAAATTATATGCAAGATTAATTAATCTTCTATTTCTTTCTTTCATATTTAATATCAATGTTGTTAACGAATTATAATAATAGGTTAGTACACATTAATTTATAAACTACTTAATATTGAAATGTTTGATAAAATAACGAAATATTGCATATTAACCAATGATATTTTAGATGTAAAAATTTACCAGTGGATTGCCACGAGAATATTTTTATATTTAAATATCATTTCACACCTGTAATTGTTATAAAATTTGCTTTCGAACTTTCACAAAACTATTCTTTCAGATCACGAGTTTGAAGCAAATGCAATTTCATTTCACCGATAAGAAAGGAACTGTATGATTTTATATGACAACGGGATAAAATGGAACTTGAAAAATATAAAATATAACATGGAATTTCTATTGTTCACTTGAAGATATATAAATGCAATATCTTTTATCTGTTTAGAGTGTTTCATAAGTAGTTTATCTTTATACCTTACTTTTTTTTATAAATAAGCAGAGTTTCCTAAGGTAGTGCTTTAGTTCTCATTATAAAATTATGACAAATTATACTAGGCAGCACTACATTATATAATATGACCAATGAAGTCATTTATTAACACGAAGTTTCATTATTACTGTTGTTTGAATCTTTCTCTCATTGCAAAACCAATTCTCAAAATAATTACTTACGACCGTTCATAAATAAACAGGGAGACGAGACAAACCATTTGAAAGATATAATAATAATATAAATGCGCCTCCCATTGCAAACCGCTCAATAAAAATGTTTTCTATTTACCTACCTGTTTTTTATAAAGGCGGCCCACAGTTGTGCCGTGCACTTGACTTTTTCAATGCATATGCAGTATGCATGTACAGGTCATTGTTGTCAATACATGTGCTTCTGATTTTGTTTTCAATATGAATATTTTGCATCGATCCATGTGGCATTATTTTCGCATGTAAATATTTGTTTTCTCATTATGTATTTAATAGCATATGACCACTTGATTGAGAGGCAAGCGCACTGAAGTATTTCCCGAAGTACCGAGTTCGATTTCCTGACGTGGCGCTGAGATTTTATCAGAAGAAGAAATAATTCACGTTACTAGTAGTAGTAGTTTGTTGCTCAAATATATATACCGTGTGTACGCTTTTGGGTATCATTCTCTAGACGGGCATGCTTCTATTTGCATAAAGAATATTCTGCCATTCTATTTTGCATATGTCACAAATTTGAAACAAGAATTTTAGATCTAACATAAGTTATCGTATTTAATAGATGTATTTTCATTCGTCAATGATCATCTGCAACTTAAAATAGTTTCGATGTGACTTACTAAGCATTTCTCAGTGACATTTTAAACTGATATGTATCTTAGTCTACGTAAAATTAATTTAAACCTAAGAGACATATTGTATATTTTAATTCAATATTTTCTACTTCTCCGTATTTTTGTGTGCTCAAAATACTAAAAAATTGCAGTTCATACATCTCTTGCGATCGTTCTGAAGGATAAACATTGTCCAGTTTTAATAGATAGTGATCTACCATGCCATTTTACAAACGTAGGTATTCAATTTGAAAATAATCTATGATTATAACAAAAGTTAATGTTATCGTGTTTAATACCTACTTGCGTTCGGTGGAGCCCAACTGCAACTTTGATTTGTTTCTGAACAGTCTTAGTGAAAACATCTCAATAATACTTTGAAGTAAACTTGAATATTTATTAATCTACGTACCGTTTCTTCGAACCTGAACGACGCACTGTATATTAAACTGTTTCGATATATTGTACATTTTCGTATTTCTGTGTTCTTTTCCACAAACTTTTAACAGAATTTGCTGAAGAATTATAATATAGCATAATTTATATAAAACGTGGTAGTTTTGCATGCATCAGGCGATCGCCCTGTATAACGGATACGGTCGAATTCGTACAGGAAGTATTCCACCATTCTGTTTTACATACGTACTAAAGAAACAAAAATTTTAAATCGGAGAGATATTATCACGTTTTCAAGGAACATTCAATACACGTATATATACAACAAGCTAACCATTATACTCTTCGACAATTTACTGCACTTTATATATAATTGTTGCACATTCTATAGGATACTCTTCCCAGTCTTCTTTCGTAAATAATATTAGCTTTAGGCACTTTTTGTTTAATTACAAAACATAACAATTTTCTATTGTAATTTAAAAGAATTAATAACTTTTTTTATTTATTGATAGATTCTATTCAAATACAATGGGGTTCTTCCTCCAGCTATTATTAAATTACTGTGCAAGTTGTGCTTACAAGAAACGTGGCAGGCGGACAGACGGACAGGCAGACAGACAGACGGACAGACAAACCAACGGACATTTTTAAAGTTGTTCAGAATTCGATCACCAACACAGTGATGTGAAAACTTTTTCTCTATTACAGGGTTTAGAAATGTGCCGATCGAATGCAATATACTTTTCGTTTTGTATTTGCGAAAAGTATAATGATATACATACACAGTTAGGGTGGTCCTTAAATTAGGGTAAACATTTTTGTTCTTAATTTTACTTGGGACATCCTGCCACTTTGATTTACTCTATTAAAAAGAATTACTGTAATTTTTTGGGATTTTCTAATTCAGTTTTAGGGGTCGCTACTAAGTCTTGAATTTTCAAGACAATCGAGGCTTTTTGCAAAATTTCTATCAAAATAAATTAAAGTGGTGAGCAACAAAATGACATTGATCATCAATTGAATTAATAAAATAGGACAGTACAATGTCCACCACTTTCATCTCAACCAATCCTAACTCACTGAATAGGGAAAGCCACACCCAGCGTTCATGTTAAGACAAGAGTATTGCATGTGCAGACGCGAGCTTGGCAGTTCCATGCAGAGCTTGACTTGAAAGCTCAGTTTCCCGTCAGCTACTGTAAATTATTTTACCTGATGATATATTCAGTTGTCTGCAATAACATATTATTACAGCATACAATAATTTGTTAAAGTGGCTTTATTTCATTACTTTAAACTTTATTCAGTCCACAAAAGTAGGCAGAACGTTTGAATATTAGGCCAAGGGAGACTGCATACTTTAGGACAAAAGTGCATTGACTGTTTTATTAAGTAGGCAGGTTTGAAATTATTTAATACTGTTTGGACTTTAAGACGTTTGAGTATGGCAACTGGTAGTAAGGGACCCATTGCGACGTATATCTGGTTTGTTGGTCAAATATCAACATTTCTGATCCACACAAAGTTGCCATTCCTTGAACAGGCCTTCAATTTTGTCAATTACACGCTTTTTAGTAACATGGAATGTTATCCTTTTCCCAAATCAGAAGCACATCATTAGAAGCACAACGTGCTGAGTATCTCATATTTAAGTTTAATTCGTTTTTATAACGAAAGAGAATTTCCTCTTAGATGGCAACTTTGTGTGATTCAGTGTTGTCGACATATGACCAACAAGCCAAATATACGTAGATGTTTTCGTCAAAATGGATCCCTGAATACTAGTACAATAGCTGACAGGAAATTGAGCTTTTTAAATCAGCCATACGCACGTCTCAACATGAAACACTCTTGTCTTAACATGAACGCTAGGTGTGGCTGTCCCTATTCAGTGAGTTATGATTGGTTGAGATGAAAGTGGGGGACAATGTACTGTCCTATTTTATTAATTTAATTGATAATCAATGCAATTTTGATGTTCACCACTTTGATTTATTTTGATAGAAATTTTGCAAAAATTCTTGATTATCTTGAAAATTCAAGACTTGGTAGCAACCTCTAAAACATTATTTAAAAATATGAAATTTTTATGGAAGTCCCTTTTATATCATAGAACAAAATAAGAGGGTGCACCGGGTAAATTTTAAAAGTTAGTTTTTATGGACCACCCTCCAAACATACACACAAATATAAGACAATAAGAAGATTGATGTATTTTTAAAGATAAACAAATAACTTGATTTACGGATAGATATGATTAGTTAATGCACTACTTTCATATTACTTTCCTCGTAACTGGATTTTAATAAACTTAAATACTGTGAAACGTCTATATATTTTTGATTGATGTTGTGTTATAACATTAAACCAATTAGACAAGTGCTTCTGTCTTCAATAAAGAGAAAGCCTGTCTCACGTAGATAATGGAATGTCAAACGTAAACTGGATAAATATTGATCATTTTACCAATTGGTATCAAATAGCTATCGAGCAAGTTTATTTATGATAAGAATGTTGGAGTACTACACAAAGAAGTTAAAATACCGTCATAGATGGTTTTAGTGCAAATATTTAGAAGGACACGTGAGAAACGTATTTTAATTTTCAAATTTCAAAACCAGTTCGTTTGTTGTGGGTGAAACGCAGATTGTATATATTCAACCTGACCTTAAATAGCACAGATACACAATACCTACATCATTTCTAAAATTACCAGCGTTTCATTAATATTGCTGGTTGTGGTGCATAATCAACATGTAAAAATAGTAATAGTGTATACCTATATTAGCAGCGATTCACATGGTAATATGAATCATTAAAAGAAAACGTTGCCCTAAGAATCACCTTCAGGTTTCCCATCCAAGCATATATGAACGAAAGCATCTTGATGTTATATCTGCACTCTAGTATGTAATAATCGATCACAGAATTCTAATAATATAATGTTTGAAATCGTCTGACCCAAACACCCATAAAACGATGTTCCACGTCAATATATTTTCGACTGACCAACGGTTAATGGGAGCGAGGGAAATTTGTATGAGAAGTTTTGCTTTCATATACCCTAAATCACAATTTTGTTGTAGCTTCTTTAATAAAGGAGTGGCGTGGTGGTAGCGGTGGCAGATGTTATAAAAAAATATAACACCTTGGTTTCTAGTATATGCACCTTTCAAGTCTTTGGATTCTTACTAGGTTGTTTTATTTGTTTACCCCTATTTACCCTCCTCCCAACTGTTTAATACCATAAACTCAAAATGTAATGTAGTTTCAATAGTCCAATAATTAGGTGTTTTCACAAATTTTAAATTCAGTTTCACTGTGAAGATAATACTTTATTATAGTTAAAAACACTTGAATTTTGAGAAACAGTCGAATAATAACTTAAAATAAGCCGTTTTAATTTTGCATTGAAATTTTTTCGCCAAAAACACTACATCAATTCACTATGAACCCATGACGCCATCAGTTATATTGTTACTGTCATTTTGTGTTATAAACACTTTTGCAGATAAATTTCCTAAAGTAGCTTTTACAAATCCCGTATTAGGTAGGCGTTACTTATTTAATCACATGTAAAACGTAAGTAAAGTGAATAAAATGGTGTGTTTAACAATTTTTAAACGTGATTTAAGAAATTAATATAACAGATGACGTCACCGCGTGTTTTGCGTACTCGTTCAATTACTAAAACTTTATGTTATTTATTTGTTGAAATTTTAATTTGATGGACTACAGAATGCTGTTTTGTAACAAGTTTTTCCGTAACTTGTCAATTATTTAACTAGTTGCCAAATATTTACCATTCAGAACCCGTACTAGGAATAAATTCGAATAAATTCAATTTGTTGCCGAAAATTCATGTTTAGCGACCGTGCTACAATAACTGAAATAAAATCCAAGTTAAAAGCAAATGAGCATGCGCGGGCGGAATATTAGGGAGAGGTGGAACTGACCGGAATTGAAAACCATCACTTTCCGTCTTGACGTCGCTGAGGAGAGACCATTCTAATTTTTTTTTCTTAAAAGATTTGGAATTATTAGAGCCATCCTGATTTTGTCGAAAGTTTTACTTTTATTATTGAACTGTTATTACATTAGAATAATAACCTAGTTATTTTGATTTGATATTAAATTTAAGCTGGCATTTAGTTGAAATTTTATATTGAGATTAACCTTGTGGTTAACAAGAAACCACTTGTTAGTGGATTGCCCCAGCAGTAGTTTATTTATTTGTCGTTTTGGGACAGTTCCTGCTGGATATTTATGTATTATATCAATAATTTTTGCCAGTAGTTTATTACTATATTATATACTTCCATATATATATATATATATTTTTTTTGTATTTAGGGTCGCTCTAAAATTCTTTATTAGATGATCTCATTTCACAACTAATACACTAATTATTGAATTTATTAAAGTACGAGCCGTAAAGTCAATTTGTTTATATTAATTTTTATAATAGTACGGAGACTATCTCCAAAATTTTAAATTTTCTTATTTAATTTTTTCTTAATGTCATATCTTAATATCGATTTCTTTTATGCTGCTTTAACCATTTCATCATAATTTAGAATAATTTTGTTGATTCACAGCCTCAGGGCCAAAATTTTGTAATAATCTAGTAGTAGAGTTTTTTTTATTGGTGTTCAGTTTTTTGTTTTTTTTCCGATTCTTTGCTTAAATTTTACAAATTCTAATACCTATTTTTTTTGTATATTCTATAAAATTTGTGACCTTGGCTTAACCAATGGTATTCAATATTTTACTCTGCTAGATCATTCTTTGCAATAAATTTTAAAGTAATTAATAATTTATTTAGAGTTATTTTAAATTTAAACCGTTAGTTTTTTCTTTGTGTAATTTAACTAAATTTGTATCAACTGGTTCCTTATTTACCACTGTTTTCATGTAATAACTGGATCGACCAACCTTGGATCAAGTACACGGTGGATTTGCTATTGGCTGGATGAAAATTGTAACTGGCTGAACATCTTCCCAACGCAGCGTCTCCCTGGAACATCATCGTTGAACAGGACACGATCAATAAGTCCTCTCTCCCAGGTACCTGTGGCCATCTCCAGGATTCGACCTCGTTGGAACTCCACTCCCACCGCCAAAGTTACGTAAGCCACATTCACTGTGTCTCTTCTCTTTTTCTCTTTTTGGTCAGAAGATAACTATTGTGATTGTTAAACCAGTTGATTTATTCAATTTAATTTTGCCAGAGATTTTTTTTTATTACTTTAAATATTCAAATAAAGCAATTTTTGTTGTATTTACATTTTCAATCATTTTAACTCTAAACATTATATATTTTTATGGTAGTAAATTTTCTAAATTTCTTTATTAATACACATGTAAAGTTTTTGTAAATTTTAATCGTTATTTGTGTTAATATATTGTTATTTTGTTTAAATTTTGCTTTTGATTGTTTCATCCTTAAACCGTTGCAGGAATATCAGTTGCATGAATACGCTGGCGCCCTTTTCTTTGTTTAGTTTGTTTAATAACACTCAAATTATTTATTGGAAAAAAAAATAGATACATAAATAACTCTTCTCGCCTCAGAGTGACCCTCGACTAACCCTGAGCTAATCGGTTGCTACTCTTTCATAGCTTCTGCTGAGAAGTTGTGGTTACAGTTTAAATATCAATAAGTGCCTTAGTATAACAAGTACTTCATTTTAATAATATCAAAAAAGCAAATTTGCACATAGTGAAAATACTTAATTCTATGGAAAAATGCAAAAACGATGCTACTCGGAAACAAAAAATAAGGTCGTGTAGAGGAAAAAATTCCAAGAAAGGTAGCGTTTTTTGCATCGCTTTAGCTAATGTAGAACATAACCTGAAAAATTAGACAAAGCCGATAAAACGGTTTATTACAGTGTAAGAAAAAATGAAGCATCCTACAAATAAAAGTTTAACAAGAAACTTGTAGGTCATGCAAAACCTATCAAATGCGACCAACAGAATAAAAATTTGTTATTTATTTTCCAAGATAACCTAAAAATACCGTCAAAAATCGGTATTTATTGTTTTTGCTGTGTTTATTACAATTTTGATTTAAATTGGTCCTTGTTCGGTGAAAATGTTTCCTTTGTTGAGTAGAAAAAGAGCATTTTTGAGAAATTTCCAAAAAATTAAAAATACGCGATTTATAGAGCAATTACGAAAAAAATACCTTCTCGTAAATCGGCCATTGCCCACGATTGGGATGGCTAGAGAATCAAACCTAGGCTTAAATTCTTCATGTGGGACAGTACTATCATATAATTTATGATATAAATATTTTTAGTCACTTTGTAACCTCAAAAATACCAAATTAATATCGTAACGTTTTTTGGTTATGTTTTTGCGAAATATCTCTTTCAATTGAGTAATTATAAATTCCGCATGTTTAAACACATCTTAAAAAAATGAGCATCCTACGGCCATTTTGGTCCGAAATAATTAAAGTTTTATAAAAGGTAAAAGAACTACATAAATAACTGAGTTTTGTTAGAAATGTTACGCTCTTTTTCGGTGGGCGGCAGACGTCAGTCAAAATTTTCGAAATGTACCGCTACTTCCTCCATCTTGAATTGTACGTGCCAGCCTATTGAGGGAGATACAGAAGACAGAGAGAAAGAAAGAAAGAGAGAGAGAAAGACGAAAGGAGGAGAAATTAGTTAGAGCAAACGTTCCAGTACAACGTACTCAAAAAACATCTTTGTGCTTCGTTTTGCATACTGTGTATGTATACATGAATGGAAACTATACGATTGTCTTGTGCAGCGCAAGGTGTACTTTTTTTTTGCTTTCTCATAAGGAACTACATATTTTGTTGTCTATTTATGTTTGTATAGAGAGTTGTAGCGTGTCATAATATAGGTTATACAATCGCTCGGTTTAAATTCATGTATACACAGTATACGAAACGAAGTACAAAAATGTCTTTTGAACTGGAGCGTTCGCTCTAACTGATTTCTCCTGCATTCGTCTCTCTCTCTCCATGTTCTTTCTCCTTCTTCCTCTTTCTCTCCCTCTGTAGGCTGGCATTTACAATTCAAGAAGTAGCAGTACATTTCAAAAATTTTAACTGACGTTGCTGTCGTCCACCAAAAAAAGCGTAACATTTTTAACAAAACTCAGTTATTTATGTATTGTTTTTACCGTTGTGAGAAAAATAGAAAATTAATTGTGCCGGACCAAAATGGTCGTAGGATGCTCATTTTCTGTTAAATGTGTGAAAAAGTGTACACATTTTTATTCTGTTGGTCGCATTTAATCGGTTTTTCCATAACCTATAATTTTTTTGTTTAACTTTTATTTGTAGGATGCTTCGTTTTTTCTTAAATTGTAATAAACCGTTTCTTCGACTTTGTCTAATATTTCAGGTTATGTTCTATATCAGCTAGACCGATGCAAAAACGGTACCTTTCTTAGATTTTTTTCCTCTACACGACACTATTTTTTGTTTCCGGGTAGCATGGTTTTTGCATTTTTCCGTAGAATTACTGAATTACAAATTTCAAGTCAATATATTAATTTTATTGTGTTGGGGGTAGAAAATGTCATAAAAAAAATTGACATAAAAATTTTCAGTTTCACAGAAACTATATCGTGTTTAATAGATCAGTAATATCTGACTGCTAAAAAAAACAGATATGGCCTAGGCATGTATGACAGATATGGCCTAATGTCAATACGAAGCAGCATATCGTGCAATTTTATATGCATTGCAAGGAAATAAAATTTTTAAGGCTAGCCAACGTCATATTGCTTACACAAAAGGGTCTATACACAAATATTTACAAATATGTACAAGTTTCCCAAATTTGTGAAACCAATTTCTGTACACTTTTTTTCTACGATAATAATTCTTATTCATATGATTAAATCCAAAAGGCATAATTTTATTATGAACCAAATTGGTAATGATTTATCGATTTGTTCTCCATTATAGCAACGTGCCTTTATAAAAAAGTTTTAAAGAACTCTTGATTTTCAGTTCCGCAGTAATTTTCTGATAACAAAAGCATATCCGGTAAACATCATTCCTTTTATTTCGATTGGATATTAATGTAACTTACAAACTTTTTATTTGTCAAATGTGGATTATACGGGAAACGAAAAGCGACAACTAAAGTCATTATCTATAACGCAGAAACTTTCCAAAAATCTAATTTGTCTAAGATTATGTTCGTGAGAATATTGTTGTTTTCACCAAATACTATTGATGCGAATTTAAATGAGAAGTAAATGTGTCCTGTGAAAATTTATTCTTGTGATGACGACAGTCGCATACAATCGTGAGGGATATTGACATTGAATATATAATTCAAAAAGGAAGTAAGTAAACTGGGGAGACGTTGAGTAGATAATCTGGTCTCTATTATACTATTAAATTTGATTTTTCCTTGGTCTGTATGAATTAACTCTAAAATTCTTATGCTCATCGCAGTAGCAAGCATCATATCATTTTATTTGCCGGATTCTTTGCTAAAATCGTAAATATTGCTCATAAAGAATGAAATTCCATATCACTGTATTAGTTGACTTTACTAAAAAATACTCTAATGTATCAAACTTACTGTGTTTAACCCAAATTATTTCAAAGGGAAGGTGAATGTTGATTACTCTCTTTACATATTTACATTAACGTCCTGGCAAAGTTTAATAATAGCCGTTTCACCAGGTTACAAACACACAAACACACACACACACACGCACGTACAGATAACACACAACGACCATTCCTTGCGACATTAGTATGTTCTGCAGCTGAAACTCGAACTCACTTGATGTAATAGAGAGTATTCTTGTGATGCCAGTCACCCCAACACGGCTAGTTATACGTGAGTCACCGAAAAACTTTTCACTAATAAACTAAACCACTTTAGTTTTATGATATAGTCTTTAAATTGTTTTAGTTCTCCTTACAGGAAAGATTACATCATGTTCAATATAATAATTTTAAGTCCGACACACATGTGACGACATCTGGCGTAGCTCAGGCTTCAAACTTAGGTTCATTTTTATTCTCAGTATCAGTTAAAGCGAAGTTAAATACATATGCAAATATATTTTCACAAGTATCAAGCTGTATATGATAAGTCAATCCACTCGTTCATTATACATGAACGAAGATTGTCTATCAAATATTTAAATAAAAAAATATTTCAGACCCAAAAGGAAAAATTAAACTGGAAACGTTTTCGCTAACAGCCTCCCAGCAAAAAGTTAAATTTTAAAAGCTTTCCAATGTAAGGTAGAGAGACAATGGATAAAATATATATACGACGACTAGCATACTTGAAAAGCTTCATTTCGATCATTGAGAGCTTCGGCATAGGTACGTTGATTGCCTCAAATATGTACAGGTCGACTTTATATTCGCAAATTTGGTTTATTTTTATCTTATCGCAGGCAGTTACATGTTCGTGAAAGAATGTAGAAATTGTACAATTGTATAGTAAAAAGAAAATGTGCCCTTTATTTTATATAAAATACTTATCTCTAAAAGACGCCATAAATTAATTAAACTGCCAAAACAGTCATTTTTTAGGTGAAAAATTTGTAAGATACCTTTCACTTAAATATTGTGGGTATCTACTACGCATTATAAACTTAAGTATGATTTTCACGGCCACTAATTATATGAAATTTCATTTTCTAGGTCATTACTGTCTCGAATTTGAAATAAAAAAGTTAGTAAGACTTCTGTTTAAACTGAAAGTATTTACTTGGGTCGGTTATGTCTGAAAATGTATTTTAATGGCAAATATCCTTTACCTTAATATCAAATTTTCAAAAATAAAGAACAAAGTGGGGATGTACTTGGTCTGGTGGATACCCGGTATATTAAACAAGAACATAGGTAAGGTATTTGATTTGCAGCCACAACAGTTCCTAGGAAAATCGTTGATGAATAAAAAAAAATGCAACGACTAAAATTACAGTTAGTCATACTAAATGTAAGAAACTCCTCTTTCCTGTTTACAATACTTTGGGGGGTTATTGTGTTTATTGATTATATCCATGAAAATTAATACCCCTTTCAAATGAGACCAATTCACACTACCGAGGAATACTCATTCATCAATATCGGGCCTATCTTTACATCTATACTCACACAACCCCTGCACAGTGGGCCACGTAGACCTATATGTATTAATCTCGTTTTATACGTGGACTGTTCTCAGGGATGTGTGTGTACATTTAAAAGGTTATCGTTCAAAAATTTACCCCATTTTCCTTTGCCAGGTTTGCTGTTTCACTAAGATTATCTAATCCTGATAACTTTCCACTAATAAGCAAGTAAATGAAACACTTAATCTATATTTATACAAGAATGACGCGAAAATAATCGGTTCAGAAATACAACAAAATAATTGATACTTAAATTAAACAAAAGAAAATGCAACTTAAAGGTAAACTGAAGTGAAAAATTACGTCGTTAATGAGAAAGTCGTTTATCATAAAATACAAACGGATTCCCAAAAGGGCCAAAAATACAATACCATTAACGGACATAAAGTTAATTATTTCTGAAGACTATACTTTATAAACTAGTGCAGAAGTCGCCAGTTACCAGCGACAATTCGAGTGGGGTAAAGTTTAATTTGAACTCTAACGGAAAAAAAACTTTGTATTAAAAGCTATTAAGACAAAGTCTCAAAAACACAAATATCTATACCCGGTAAATTAAAATTATCACGATGCAGTAGGTCGATGTCACACCACCAGAAGCTGATCGAAAAGTAATCTATTTTCCCTAAAATTTCCTCTATCAAATTTTAGTGAAAGAGGGGCGGGCGGGGGGGTGTACTTATAAATTACTTGGGCCAATGGGGTACGGACTCGCCCCCTCCTCAAGCTTAGGGTGAACCTGGCAGCTGGCGCCCTCTGGATTCCAATATTGGCCAAAATAACTTCCCACAAATAACAAATACTTAGTTGATCTGGCAGCTGGCACCATCTCTAAGCTAGCTAATTTTCCAACGAGATAAATAAACCAGTTTGTGTGTTTAGATTCCTTTTTATTATAGTCATAAAATAAAGAGAAAAATCACGTCGTTCCTATCAAGTGTACAGTAAGTAAGGGGAAATTCAGACCAATCATCGCATTTATGGTTCTACCGGTACCCTAACTAATTTGAACATTCGTTTGTTTAAAACCCATTATGACCTGAGTTTTTAGTTTTTCTTATTTGTTGAAAATACTTTTTAATGTTTTCAAGAATTTATTAAATAAACATATTTTAACAATGTTTATTGAAAAAAACTCATTTGAGCCCAAAAAACCAGGTGTTACATATGTAACACTAGGTCATTGGAGGACCGTATCAAAAAAACTATATATATATATAAAATACAAACATGAAAATAGGTATAAATATTACATTTAATAAGTTTTTGTATGAAAATAATAATTACACTCGATGCACATACCCACATTGCATTTTGAACACATCGTTCTGGTATTACTAGAATAACCTTCGCCTGCACATCGACGACGTTTTTTGTCAGGAATATATATCAGAAGATGATTGCGTTCATCATATCTTAAATTGTCTGACACTCTGTTGAAGGATACACTAAATTTTGACAAACTGGGCCTTCCGCCACTTTTTGGTGCGTTCCCATACTTCTGTAAATATGACTGAGCGACGTTTCTCCTGAAATCTAGTTGAGATATTTGTGGATCGTTGTACTGCTTATATAATATCCACGCATTGCTTATACTGGCATCTATCATCCAGGTAAAAACACACCACCACCATTTCTTAGAACCGATCCCAATTCTATATGTGGAGATATTTTGATCCATAAGGTCGGTACCGCCCATGTTATTATTATATTTACTGATAATGTTACGTCTTGCAATCTGATTATACTTTTTGTCTTTTTTTGTTATATCTGCGTACATTTCCTATAGGTTCAACCCCATACGTTGCGGAAGCAGCAGCAACGACACTATTGTCAACCCATTTAACAAATATAACACCGTGATCACTGTCAATACACGATTCGTAGGTCCTCTGTTCCAGTTTTTCATTTTCTTCTTGTTGAGTAGTGGACATGATCTTGGTATTCGGTCATCTCTAAAAGTTCCCGTTACACCATAACCTTTTGATTTCAAAAAATGAAAAACATTTATGTTGGTAAAGAGGTTATCTATATATAACTGGTATGGATACTCTTTACATGGTATTTCGTCAAGCATACTGATCAGTGGAGCGGTAGGTTTTCCAACAAGGTGTTCGATTTTAGAATTTGCATTGGGTTGCTTTCCCTGGTAAAACTCAAAATTTATTAAATAACCATTATATATATTTAGAGCCCACATTTTGAATCCAAATATAATTGGTTTTCCTTTAATAAATTGTTTACACCCATGTTTTCCAAAATATCGTATCATCGATTCATCATAAGATAGGTGTTCCACTGGGATAAAATTTTTACAAAAATTATGTTTTATCTTGTTCGCCAGAGGACGGAGTTTAAAAAATTTGTCAGCTACATCAATTTTGGAGTTATCTGCACAATGTATAAAGCGCAAGATCTGGTCAAATCTGTCTCGTCTCATAGCATTGTAAACGGCTTCATTTCTGAAGTCTGGTTGAGAATCCCAGAAATTCCGTTTACTAGGTTTTGAGTCATATCCACTTACGATTAGAATACCAATAAAACACCGAATTTCATCCTCTGTAATATGAGGATCAGGACAGTTTTTAAAAAGTGCGTACTTTTGAGTTTCGTGTACTAAATATTTAACAATATCATCATCGACAAACTTTTCGAATATTTCGACCGGATTATTTTCTTGTCTGTCAACAACCTGCTTGGGAAAGGACCTTGCTTTTGATTGAACTAAATCCCTACTTTTTTTCCAGTTGATCTCATCTTGAAGGCCAATTTTTTCCGGCAAATCAATACTCTGTCTTTTTTCTTGCGGTTTATCATTTTCTTTTGGTATTTCATTTTCTGTATTTCCCTCTTCTATATTTTCTAGGGCTACAGAATATCCATTATCATCATCTATATATCTTTTGAATCTGATTTCTACTTTAGATAAAAGTTGTCGACCGGTTAGATTATCCATGGTTCCTCCGTCTTCACCACCAGAATCCTCGTCGGTTAATTCGCTAACTTCAGGAGGTTCGATAAAAATTCGTTCTGCGTCATCTATATATGCCATTTCAATAGCTTCCTGAAGTGTCAGACCATCTCTAAAAGTAATAAATAATATTGTTATTATTTTCTATGCTAAGTAATGAGACGTACCCCGATCAGCCTAGCGATACATATATGTAACGCTAGACTTAACAGGCAGCTCTATAAAATGTATCTAATGTTAGTAACTACTTTCACATAATATATCAAAAATTATATATCTAAGAATACTTATACAAAATACCATGCACTTCGGGCATAAAATAAAGTTTTAATGGTACTTACTCAAACCTAATGTCGCAATTCATATCGCCAGAAAAGATTTACGTACTTCACACTGGTAATATTCCGTTATTATGACAAGATTTAACTGTTAGTTCGAATAAAACCCTAAAGCACTTATGTTAAATCCTCACAACTGCCATCTAACGATCAATTTCGGAAAATCACAACTGCAGTTGTCTATAATATAGACCTCTGCAAGCGTTACATATATGTAGCACTAGGTCATAATGGGTTTTAATCCTGCTTTTGGTTAACTGTATGATTAATTTGCGATTTGACATTTCCAATGAAACGATTTGACAAAGACGTTGACCCAATCGAACTTTCCCATAGCATTGAAGTTTGTGAGTTTATGGAAGGCCTTTAAACGGTAATGAAATATTTCCGATTTAGAAAATATACTGTAGAATACTTCATAGCTTGGCCGAAATTTTTTTGTATTTAACACGAAGCGGTTGTTAAAAATTTGAAACTTATACCTTACTTGTTAGTGCTATAATTAGAATGTCAAATAAGAAATTGGACAACTTTATTTTAGCATTTTAAACTTGCTAGCATAACCAGAAGTCTCGAAAAAAATGCAAAGATTTCATTAATATTTTTACATATAGTTTTTCTCTTAGGTCACATCGATAGTTTTTTTCTCTGTTTGGAAAATCATGTAATGAATATGTTTCCTTACTTGTTTACTAATAAAACTCTAATATTACCTTTCCGACGTTTTCTTGTTAGTCCTTACGGTTGTTAAACGATAAACTTATACGAGTTTGTTTATTTCTTAAATTCTCTAATTTTGCCTCCAGTCGACTCTATGATCTGCCATGCTAAACTTCTACAGAATCCCGCTATTTTGTAAAAAGCAATCTTAGTTTCTTTACCCCTATCTGACATTTATTACATAAAGACCTTAGGTCAACTTTTGCAAAAGTATTTATCTAGTAAAGTACATACACCCACTGAGATCTGTGATAGAATTAACTGTGTTTGCAATTGCCATTAAAAGTGAATGATTGGAAAGAGTTTTAAGAATTTATTATAAAATTACACACCTACCCGAAGGTTTTCTGCATCAGTCGGTTGACTCGTAGTGGCTTTAATTGAATATGAAATATTAATTACAACGGAATTCAAGAAATAACTCTAATTAGGTACAATCATAGCCATAATAAAGTTTCCATCCTAAACACTGTTTAAAACATGTGTGTTGATTGAATATGACTTTGCCTTTTAGACATATTAAACTTCGTTCAATCGTCTGCTGCCACCGAGTGCATTTGAGCTTAATATTACCATATAGATGTTTGTACTTCAACAACGCATCTGTTTACATTTTTTTTCGACTAATTCTACTAAGGTATAATGCTACCTTACAATTTCTTTTCTCCTCCGCTATCTGTTCGACCTGTTAAACTCAAATCCAAAATATAAGGAGCATTTGCGGCTGCCTTTATTCTTTTTTTGCTATTGTCTGGAGGTGTGACAAAAAATGACCACAAATTAAATTAAGTAGTTTTTTTATAAACTACCGCCGAGGTAAGTAAATAAGTTACGCCCACTAAATCTGATTGATGGCAAATTCTTCTACAGATCTGCTGATTGGCCGAATTTTATTATGCGTATTAGTCTAGTATGTAGATTCCACGTTGACTTGCAGAGTCGGAGTTAGAATTTCAGAGTTTGGCAAGTAATGAAACAATGAAAATAAAATATTCCCTGCTTTCATAAATGTTGGATTTCACAGTTCTACCTATTAATAAATAAAAATACAACAACCCTACATTCGTTTTATTTAGGATTTAATTCTAATATTATATTGAACCTACCTAACAATGGTTGTATAATTCTAATATATACATGTGTATTGCCAAAGCACGTGTAGCTAAAATACATTGTTGTTTCTTTTTTTTGGTATATGTGACAAAAAAATCTTTCTTTTTGTATATTGTATAAGATAACATTATGGTATCTACATTAAACCTACTTACTGCAATGCATGCGCCAATAATTAAATTATTCTTCTTCCCCGGAAGATGACGATGATGAGGAATCATTGGGATTTATTATAATTGGTTGTTGTTGAGGAACTGTGGCAAAATATTGATTTTCAATTTTGTTTAATATGGTTCACGCATCCCGTCCAATGCTTTTCTATGGGCTCCCCACTGTCTAATAAGTTGTATCACATTATGACTGAGTCGGGGGCTTGTGTTTCTAACGTAATTTTTTAATGCACTCCAAATTTTTTCAATAGGATTTAACTCACAGTCTTAAAACTGTTGGTTGACCATATTGTTCTGCAAGTTCGTCTATTACAAATGTTTTTTTAATGTTTGCATTTTTCACCTTTTTTTTAAATTCAATTAATTCAAACTTTCGCGTCGAAGTAGTTGGTATTTTCTCAGCTTGTCGCGAATGGTAAGAGGCATTATCTAACACTATGACCGAATTTGGCTTTAAGTTACGCAATAGTTTTTCTGCAAACCGTTTTTCAAAGTGGCGTTCATATCTTGGTGGTAATCGGCCGATGACTTTGCTATGTTTTTTGCGGAAAACATTAAACACCCTTTTACAAATCCATCTTCATTACCCGCGTGTACTATTATTATACGTTTACCTCTCGAGGAAGGTACATTTGGAGAACATTTTAAAGTGTCATCCGACCAAAAAAAGTTTTGAATTTTTTTTCTCTGAAATGGGTTTAGAATGCTATGAAACGTGGAAATCTTAAATTTAGTAAAAAAAAAATTTCCTATTATTTATTCCATTTAGACGGTCCACCCTGTATATTTTCCAGTGAAAGTTTAACAATTTCATCGCTGACAGCAGTGTCAGCTACCTACCAAATTTGACTGCTCTACGTCAAGTAGTTTTTTAGATAATACACCAACAGACAGACAGACAGACTGACGGAATTGAAAAACCTATGTTTTCGTAATCTACGTGATCTGAAACGTGAAAATCCCAAAAAAACCTCGGAGGGTGATTTTTTCTCAAATACAATACTTCCCTTTGGTATGCGAGGGAAGTAAAACATTTAAAAACAAACATATTTGACAGTAATAAAAGAAATGCTAAAAAGCTGAGTTCATATTTATAAAGCACATACGATGACTCCTTTGACGGCAAGTTTTTATTCGCTGAATAAATATGAACCTAACGTTCTGTTATTTTTGTGGTGCGTGCCCTTTCTGTTGAAACTGCAGATAAGAAGAAAAAAACTGTAGTGTAGTGCTAGTATTTTAATGAGATTAAGTTGGAAAATTTGCCAGTAGTGTTTTTTGTGGTAATAAATATTTAAAAGGAGAGTTGTCATACGACAAGTAAAATACGAATGTAGTCATAAAAATCTTGAATCCGATTCTGAACGCATTAAGCAGGTGTTCGTTTGCAAGCGTGCGGCTCTCTGCGATGTAATTCTTAAGAGATGCCGCTTTGAATGTTATATTTTGGACACAACTTTACACCCTAGATCTGCTACATGGATGCTGATGTTTTGTTTATAAATGGTTAGAGAGGCATTGCCGCAAAAGAGAAAAGTAGTTCTCAACAGATATAATTAAAATAATATTATGCATTACACCCCCTATGATATGCACTAATAGTGACGTCCTGGAAACTTGTAGAAAGAAATAGAGTTTTCTGGAGTGTGGTGGAAGAGTCTCGATTGTGTTCTAGATAATTCTGGAATCAATTTTGGAGTATATAAGGCGAGGTTCCCGGCGCAAGAGGGAGAAGTTTTATTAAAGTAAAGTTGAAAAGTACGAAGTGAGGTTAGAAGTAAATACTGAGTGTAAATTTGAAGCAAAAACATTGTTAAAGATTGTTTTAGTCCAGTAGAAGTATATTTTAGTTAAGTAAACGTATTGTGTAATTCTGAGAAGCCATTAAATAAAGTGTTACCTAGTGGTTACACCTTGTTAAAATTATTTAGATCCTACAGATTTTTACAGGGTGTTTCCTAGGGGCGCGGAAACATGAAACAATTGGTGTCAGAAGCGAAATTTTAACAAGAGAATTTTTCGCAAGTGTTTGAGAAGACTGGGACAGTATTCTCGGAGTTAGTAACACAGAGGACTGATTTACTGTACATTTTTCGAGGGTTACTTTCGAACAGGAAAATAGTGTTACGTGCATTTTTGAGACATTATAGATCATTTTATTAGGACATTAGTGGTAATCATTAAATCCCTTGAACTGAGAAGTGACACAAAGACTCTGAACAAGACTATTTTTCGTGTTGTTAAGTGCATTTTCGTGAACTTTCTAGTACTTTTCTATATGGTGGTTAAGTGACAAAGACTCTAGATAAGACTTTTTCGTGCTGTTTAGAGATATTTTTGGACAGTTACATTACCGATATCGACTTGATTATTAAATTAAGTTGATTTTAACGTAATCATATGCCTGTAACGACCAGAAGCATGGCATCTGAAAAACAAATACAGGACTTATTCGTACAAATGCAAAAAATTATGATCGAGCAAGAAAAGAAACTCCAGGAAGAGAAAGAAGAACAGGAAAGCAAACGTCAACAAGAGATGGAAGAAAAACGCCGACAGGAAAATGAAGAATTATGGAAAATTCTAGAGGATCAAAAACGGAGACGTTAAGAGGAAAAACGAGAAGAGGAGAAACGACGTCAAGAGGAAAACAAGTAGAGGAGAAAGGACGTCAAGAGGAAAAACAAGAAGAGGAATAGTGATGACAAGGAAAATGACAAATTGTGGAAAGCTATAGAGATGCAACAGAATGCCTTTATTTCGGCCAGTGAAGAGCTCAAAAATAAGATCGAAGTGAAAATGGACAAGGTCGAGGAAGAAGTAAAGGAAGTCAAAGGAGATGTAAAAGAAGTCAAAGAGAAGATGCATCAGGTAGATTGGGAAATTGACCAACTTAAGCAACAGTTGAGGGAAACGGGAAGCCAGCAAGTGGTATCATCAGGCCAGCGATTAAAACCTCCCTCCTTTGAAGGCCAAAGTTCATGGAACATTTTCAAGAGACAGTATGAGGCAGTTGCGAATGTGCATAGTTGGAGTAACAAAGAGAAGGCTATGGCGTTAATCGTGGCATTAAGGGGTCAAACATTGGAAATACTCCAGCAACCCCAGTAGAGCAACAAGAGGACTTTAAAGTTTTAGAAGCTGCCCTGGACTTACGATATGGTGAACAACACCTTGCCCAAGTGTACCAGTCCCTGCTGAAAACACGTGTTCAAAAGGCTGGGGAAAGCTTGCACGAGTTTGAAGCTGCAGTGTGGAGACTAGCTCACCATGCTTACCCGGATGTACCTAAAGAATTCCAAGACCAACTGACAGTAGAGGCTTTTCTAGATGGTATATAAAACGATGAGATCAGGCGAGTTCTCAGATTATCACGATACCAGAACAGCAGCGAAGCGTTGGTGCATGCACTCGAGGAGGAAGCTGTCTTTCAAGATACCCCGAGTCCCAGAGTGCGAGCTGTGACTACTGACGAATCGCAACCAGAAAAGAAAAACCAGGACCCTAGGTTGATTCAGATGCATAAAATGTGCAGACAATTACTGGCTCAATCAAGACAGGAAAGACAACAAAATAGGAAAAAGCCAAGTGGAGATACTAAATGCTACAACTGCAGCAAGGTAGGACATATCAAACGAGACTGTTGACAGCAGAACTCGAGAAGAGTAAATGCTCCTAGAGAAGTGAAGATTTCCCAGCTACGGAACATATGAGAAGTTCACCACTGGACAGATGAAGCGCTCAGACAAGAGCAACTCAAAGATGCGGAAATTAAGCCTATATTGAGAGCCAAAGAAAGGGGAACTCGTCCAAAATGGAAGGATGTTTCAGGCAAATGAGTGGGACTGAAGGCACTATGGGCGCAGTGGGACTCACTGAAAGTTCTTTGCTGTTGCGGAGAGCATGGAAAAGCCCGGATGGGAAGCAGGTGGTCATGCGTCTAGTGATTCACAGGTGTCGAGTAGCGAAGGTGCTTCAGGAAGTGCACAATGGAACATCCGATCGACACTTCGGTGTTAATAAGACCCTAAAAAACATACGAGAACGATTTTATTGGATAAAAAGTCGTCAGGCTTGGTGTCGCAAATGCAAGATTTGTGCAGCCAGTAAGAGACCACAGACTAGAAGTAAGGGTGAAATGAAGCAGTTCAACGCCGGAGCTCCTTTCAAGAGGTTGGCTAACAATACAGCGGAGCCAGGCAGTGACCGAATGAAGGCTCGATATGCCCGAAAGGATAGGTCAAAAGGGTTCATCAAGGTGGGAGAGCTGGTGTGGCTGTATAACCCACAGCGAAAAAAAAGAAGGTCACCGAAACTTCAACCACCTTGGGATGGACCGTATACTGTTATTACCTGAATTAACGACGTCGTCTATCGGATTCAATGAAGCAAAAAGCCCAAGACGAAGATCGCGCATTTGGATAGACTGGCGAAATACATTGATGATTCTGAATTGTCTAATCGTGACGATCAGGCTTAAGGAGGGAGCAGTGTTATGCATTACACCCCCTATGATACGCCCATGACTAATAGTGACGTCTTGGAAACTTGTAGAAAGAGATAAAGTTTTTTGGAGTGTGGTAGAAGATTCTTGATTGTGGTCTAGATAACTAGGGAGACAATTTTGGAGTATATAAGACGAGGTTCCCGGCGCAAGAGGGAGAAGTTTTATTAAAGTGAATTTGAAAAGTGCGAAGTAAACACAGAATGTAAATTTGAAATAAAAACATTGTTGTAGAAGTATATTTTAGTTAAGGAAAAGTATTGTGTAGTTGTGAGAAGTTATTAAATAAAGTGTTAGTGGTTACCCCTTGTTAAAATTATTTAGAACCTATGGATTTTTACACGGTGTTTCCTAAGGGCGCGGAAACACGCAACTATAATGTATTTCTTTTTCTTCTTCTTTCTTCAAGTATATTTATTAAACCTGATTTATATAGTTTGTTTCTTGCTTAGATTCTGAGCAATGTTAAGTAACTTCAGTTTGCATTTATAAAATGATTAGTAAAATAATTTTCTTTTCTTTAAATCTTTATAATCTTCCTATTAGCGTTTATAGAAGTTGTTTATTTTAAGGAGTAATGAACACCAATGAAAAGTCATAATTAATGTTGTACCTAGATTTAGACCCTGCTCAACAACAAAATTTGCTTTATGTATATCCGGTTTGTATTCCAATTTAATTTTACGTAATTTCATATATATTTTTTAAACGCAGGGATCGCTAAGCGCTGAAATAAAGAAAGAAGGCAAATAGAATATACGAATAAGGGTTAGCTCATTTATTACACACAGATCATTAAACATAATCCAGAACCGTTTTTGTAATATTTAAAATAAATTGTCCGTGCACAAACCTTTATTGCCGTGCCCTAACAGAAAGGAGCATCACATATATTTGACGAACACTAATGTGCTTTGTCAATATTAATGAGGATAGATTTTATATCGTAAATATGTTACTCTCAACAAATTCTAAAACTACTCTCATTGATCAAACTGGACTGGTTTAAAACTTGAATTGACTTTAATTAAATTTTCAGGCGACGCACAGTGGGCCATAAACTGAACAGAAACGTGGTCAAAATTTTGGAACATCCTTATCGAATTTCCTGTTGGTTGATAATGTCGAAACATGCCCAAAACAATTAAATAGAAAAAACTGGACTGCAATAAAGTGCGCAAATTATGTTAAAAATCCCAAAAGATACTAATAGAATTGAAACATAATCTTTATAGAATTTTGCAAACAGCAGAAAAACAACTATCTAAAGGAAAAACTATGTTTAAAAATATGTTATTGAAATCTTTGCATTCTTTGGATAACCTGGTTATGCTAGCAAATTAAAATCCTAAAATGAATTGTATAATTTCTAATTTGAAAATTCTCATTCAACAACTAGCATCCACACAGTCCCCTATGGCCATGCAAATTAAACTAATATCTACATAACCCCATACAGTCATGAAAATTCAGTTAAGAATGAGAACAAAGGCCTAAAATTAATTTATTTACCTACCTTGTCTTAAAAATTTTTCATTCTAATGGATTACATTTTCATGAAATCTATTATTCTGTTTTGGAAACGTTTTTCGCTCTTATTCTGGAGCTCATCAAAAAGGCACAAAGCCACTCATAAATATGTTTCGTGCAAAATCAAGACAATTTCTATGAATAAGTATGAAATAATTATATTTCACATTGACAGATAAAAACAACAGATTTTCAACTATCTATTAGCTAACTAGTATTGGAGCCTATATATTTTTTATTTTTTTATTTTTACTTTATGAATACAGCTGCCCAGATATATGTGCATCCAATTACAGGGCAGAAAATTTACAAATAAGTATGTATACAGTACAGAGTAAAAACTTAAAACCAAATATTTTACGGTGAACAATAACTATCAAATTAAAAATGGAAAATGCAAAGTAATGTGAGCAGATACTTTAACAAAACGATGACATAGTAGGAACTAAAGGTTAGTTTAAGAGTGATTTAAAATACATTGCTTTATATTAAATAGTTATAGCACATATTGTGAATAGGAGAAGATTTTAATACATTTGATCTTGGCGCAGCTAAGTAGAATAGGGCGTATGAGCGAGTCTGAAAAGATGGAACATTGAAATGTATGGAACTGAGAATATCCGGGCAGTCTATCCGACTTGTTAATAGATTGTGTAGGAACAGAACAGAAAAATAGACTCTGCGTGTCTCTAAGTCATTTAGATTAAATCTGGCTAATAAGTTAGATTGTGGCTTGCCTCTGGGGGGATAAATTTCGTCAGCTTTGAGGGAGACATATTTGATGTGTCTTCTCTGAACCAGTTCCAAATTAAGAATATGAAAATTGTATTGTGGATTCCAGACAAAACCCCATATTCCAGTTTCGGGCGTAAAAAAGCATTAAATAGGAGAGAAAGTGTGGCAATATCTTTAAAGTGTCTTGAGTTTCGCATAATAAAGTCAAGATTTCTGTACGCATTAGCAATTGTGTGATCAATGTGGGCAGTAAATATTAATTCAAGATCCATGAATTGAGTGCACCTAGTTACCATATCATTGCCTATTTTGTAGGAAAAGTTTATAGAGTTATTTCTTCTTGTAAAGGTCATCGAATTACATTTTCATATATATAAGGGTAGCCTATTATTTTCACACCACATTTTTTTGTGAGGTCGTGTTGCAACCGATGGCAGTCTTTTCGGAGCTAATAGATGCAAGCAGTTTAAGATCATCGGCGTATAGGAGGACATTACTTTGTATATCTTAGTAATGCTATTGATGAATATTATAAATAACGGTGGGCCCAAAACAGAGCCCTGTGGAGCTCCTGATGTCGCTGATACTTCAATAGATGAAAACCCATGATACTTCACGTTTAATGTTCCGTTACCAAGATATGACTCGAAGAAACTTAGAAAGTCAAGACTTATACCAAAATCTGATAGCTTCTGCAGTAAGAGATCCATTCTGTCAAATGCTTTAGAGAGGTCTGTATAAATTACATCCGCTTGGCTACCATGATCCAGTGTATTTGCGATAAAGTGTGTAACTCTTATCAAGTTGGTAATCGTAGATTTACCTGCCAGAACCCATGTTGACTACTCTATGCATGTTTAAAAGTGGATTATTATTTGTTTGCTTAATTGTTTTGAAACATAGTCTTTATAGGATTTTGCAAGCAGCAGAAAAATAACTATTTATGAGAACTAAAAGAAAAACTATGTGTGAAAATATTAATGAAATTTTTGCATTCTTTCGAAAACCTCAGGTCTGGTTGTGCTAGCAAATTAAAATCCGAAAATGAATTTGTATAATTTCTTATTTGAAGATTCTCATTCAACAACTAGCATACACACAGTCTCCTACGGCCATGCAGGTAAAACTAGTATCTACATAACCCCCAACGGTCACGAAAATAAAGTTAAAAATGAGATGTTTAAATGTAGGAAGTTTTACATGTAGTTTAAATAATACGAAGCACCATAAAAATTCCATATCATCCAATATTCAAAATGATTAGGCCTTGCTGTTAAGACTCTCAAACGATGTGGTACTTCTACAATTTGAATAAAGTCTTCATTTTCGTCATTTGTTAAATCCTCAGATACATTTTGTGAGAACAAAGTAGAACAGGTTAGATTATAATTTCATATGACAGCCATAATTCTCACACTGCGCGTGATTAGATTTTTAGATTGAAGTTTAAACTATACCCTATCCAGGAACCCAGTGAGCAGATACTCATATGCAGTACCGATGCTACACCCAGTCATGTAAGTCTTACAAATGCGCTTACAAGCAATAATACTACTGTGGAAAATGCAAAAGAAAAAAAAATGCATACCACCAAACTGACGAAAGCATTAGTAAAATACTTGTACTTAGCGATGATTACGGTCGGAATATAAACAAAATAATTTATAGCAAACTCGACCAGAAACGTTATTTGATTCAATCCATATTTAAACCAGGAGCTACCTTTAACCAGGTCGTGGAAAATCTAGAAGCTCTCACTCATAAATATACACAGACCATGTTATAATTATAGCAGGCTCGAACAATTTTAACAAGACTTCAAGATATCCATTATTCAAAGATATCTGCAATAAAATTAAGAATGCTAGCAATACGAATATAACTTTTACAACAGTTCCAGTCCGAAAATACGGAAAAAATGTCTTCATCAACAAATTTAATAAAAGATTGATAGATTTTATACAGAGAATAGATAGATGTATACCTAGTAAAATTAGTGTCGTTGATGTAAACAAAAACGCTTGTCAAACAATGACTAAATTAGAGTTAAGTAAAGAAATAATTGCTGCAACTTTCTGTCAAAATGATACTAATAATACACTTATATTCATCGATACAGATAGCACTGGCAGCAATAGCAACTGTCATAATATAAATCTAAATAATAGATTGGAACAACGCAATAACACAGTTCAAGCAATAAACAGTCCAGCCTCTGTAAATATTACAGTAAAAGAAAATTTTTTATATCCGAGACTTTCACAAATAACCCTTACTTAAATGTTATTAGCAACTCTAAAAATAATTACCACTTTAAAAACTGTGATTTTAATATTTGTCATGTAAATGTTCAAGGTCTATTAAATAATTTTAATCTAGTAGAAATATTTCTAAATAAACAAAAGGTTGATGTTTTGTGTGTCTCTGAGCACTGGATTAACGCCAATGATATAGGAAATCTTCACATTGAAGGTTATAATATATTAGCTTATTATTCTAGAACTAATCACATACATGGTGGATCAATAATTTTAGCAAACACTGACGCTATTGCAACTGAAATATTACAAGTGAAAAATCTTTCAATTGAATGTCACGTCGAAATATGTGCCATACTTTGCCAAGTAAATAACGTTTACTTGTCAATTCTTACAGTGTATAGACCACCAAACGGTGACATTTATTCTTTTATTAAAAATTTAACGAAAGCCCTGAACATAGCCTCTAGCAAGTCAAAATATACTGTTGTTTGCGGCGATCTAAATAAAAATCATTTAAATACCAAATTATTACTTGATGTCTTAAATTCTCTTGAAGTAAATATACTAAATCTAGGCGATACTAGAATTTTTACAAACAAAAATAGTCATACAAGCTCCTCCTGTATAGACTACATGGCTACAACTATCCCTAATCCTTTTTTTGTTTGCGAATTAATGGACATGGTCATTTATTGCGTATCCCACACCACACAACATCAACCTATAAAAAATCACCCATTTATAATTGCACCACATTCTACAATAACTTGTCAGAAGATATTAGGAACACAAAAAGTATCCCTGTGTTCAAAAATAAAATAAAAAACTTATTGATAAGAGGAGCATTTTATAGTACTCGTGAATATATGGAACAAGCTAATGAATAGCTTTCAAGTATACTAATCTTTTACTTTTCTTGACACACCACATATACCACGTGTATTTGGTCAATAGTATTGCTGTTGCTTGTTGCCATTGTTATCATTATTGTTATGTATATGTGTGTATGTGTATGTGTGTGCACGTATGTATATTTGTATGTATATATTTATTTGTTTTTTTTCTCTCTATGTACCTTATGTATATGCTTATTTTGACTTGTCCTATATTATCTGTAAAATAATCTACTGGACCAATAAATATTATTATTACTATTATTATTATTATTATCAACCGATTGATAGTTAAACTCAATTTGGCGATCAACGAGACGTACAAAACGCTCATTTACAATAATTTGGTTGAATATTAAATGACAATTAGTAACCAAAGACAAGAAATCTAGTATTTATTTTTGAGACATTAAAATAAAACCAAATAAAGAAAAACCGTAAAGGCATTTACACAGAACTTTACTCTTTATTGGTACGTTTTATTTATTAAATATGGCCACGTGTATGTTTTCTTATCCAAAAGTACATCAGACTCCTCTTAGTGATAATACCAAGCACGTTTCACATATTATTTTTCTCAATGTTTCTTAATCATTAATTGTTTTTCAAGGTGGTCACACTGTATATTTTTTAATTAAAATTATATCAGGTTTTTTTATGACGATGACAATTAATAGTAAACTGCATTCTAATAATATATTATGTACCAAGGTGGAATTAGTTTGTTTCATTGTCGTCGAGAGATAAGATAGTTGACCGAGGCGCGAAGCAGCAAGATCAACTAATTCTCGAGACAATAATGAAACTTTCCAACAAAGTTTGTATACTATTTTGTTCACAATCATCCTCCTTAATGCTGAACAAAAAGCTAATAAACTGTTTACTAAATTTTAAATAACATTTTATGTTCTTAAGTCAAAGGACAAATGTCAAATGGACGTCGCGTTTTTCATATATAAATATTAATTCAGTTTATTTGTTCAGCTAGTGTTTGTAGAATTACTTGTTGTGTCTGTGTCTTATAATTATCGATATTTCCTATAACTGAAAGCAAACCAATAAAAATATAGGTTGACATGTCCCACTTTCCAACCCGAAAACTGGTAAGAAAGTGACCACTTTACAACCTGAAATGACACTTTCCAACCTGAAAAATCACATTTCAGTTTAATTGTCGAATGAAGTTGAAATGTCATACTTTCTAACTTTTGACATGTAAAAAAATTTGATTATATTTGTTGGTTGTGAATAAATACTATTTCCTGGTAATCTGTTGTTTTCTTGTTAGCATTGGTGTAATCAGTTTCACGTCATTAAAAAAAAATAGTAATGGGGACCGACTAGACAAACAAAAAACCTTTATGACTTTTCCCTCTAGGGGTACTTTGAAAAAACTGACCTAGGTCAACCTTTTTAATATATATTTTTTTAATACTAATGTAGAAAATAATTGAGAACCACTGATTTTCTTGGCCAATGGACTTGTACTTCCCAATTATACAACTTTTAAATTGTCATAAAAAAGTGCAGAGGCCTTGGATCATCGACCGCGGTTGATGGACCGCCTCAACCTTACTGAGGCAATTATAAAGAAGCAAATATTTCGCTGTCTTTTTCTGCACAGCTGCAAGCAAATAATGGCCGTAGTTTAAACAGAGCTTTTCTTTACATGTGTGTCTTTTTATTTGGAACAAAATATTGGATTAATGTTTATGATTTAGAATATTTAAATGTGATTTATTAACGTTTGTAACATAAATGAGTGTCCTGGGTTATAAGCTTACCACCTAAGTAAATTATCTGCATCTGCATCAATACACAGTTCGGTACGTCGAATTAAGGACATACGTACTCCGTTCAACACTAAACAATAAACTATCAACTAACGTTGTCAATAAAGAAAAATAAAAGAAAAACTTGGTCCAAAATCCAAAACGGAATACAAAAAGAACGAACAAGCAAGTTGTGTCTGTACGTAATCAAGAATTTAACGACTTGAACGGTAAAGTCAATAAAATAAATCTTCACTATAAATACACAGCGACCAGAAATTCAAAAATAACAAAAACAACGAACGGCAGGTTGGACGTGTGTACATAACGAAACACCCACAGAAACTAAAATATTGCACAAGGGAGAGTCAGAGTATAGTTTTCTTCAGATCAGATCTACTAAACACTCAGAAAACGTCGATGTCTTTCATCTTATTTACCGCACCGCTAAAGACCGCAGACATTTTATAGCTATCTACACAAATATTGACTATCATAAGCAAATACGCGCGCGACGATCTAAACCTATATCAATATTCCAGCAGTTCTCAAAAGATTTTATTGAAAATTTGCGAAATTTTTGCTTATTTTTTTTTCTGTAAAAAACTATGATCTTTAGACCCCATGTTATACAAGGTTTTTTTGTTTGTCTTCTCGTTCCCTGCCACCAGCTTTTTTAATGACACGAAACTAATTACACCCTGTATATTCAAAATGGAGACTAAGAATATAATTAAGAAATGACGAAGGACAATAATAATTAAAAATAGTTGTCACTATTGTCATATATATGCCTTTTGCAAAAAAAACCGCTGCCCAAGGAATCAATACTTCCACATCCAGATATTTCTTCCAAGTCTCTTTAAAGGCAATCTTCTTGACTGTATTTGGACTTTAGTATGCGAAAATAATTGGTCATAGAATTTTAATAATATTTGGGGCAGATGTCATAAAAAAATTTACAGAAGTTGCAAGTTAGCATGCTTTGTTAAGACATTGAAAATGAACTAGGCTAACTTCCAAGCCTGAGATCATATTTACAAAATCTGCAAAATGTACAGGGGACAGAACTAAAGAAAAGTTTTAGAAATTTTCAAACTTATTAAGCTGCGGATAAAAAATTAAAAAGTTGCATAACTCGGAGTAATTGTAATACGCTTTACATTAATATTCCACAAAAAAATGAGTTTCGTAAAAGTGCAAGAACATTAATCTAGATATCAAATTATCAAATATACAAGTTTTGCAAAAGCGATGCTAGATGTCGGTCGCTGCCGAGACGTAAAAATGCAAGAATATAAATTTAGGTACCAATACAAAATCGACGCTGGGCGTCAATCAGTGTTGAGACGTAAAAATGTAGGAATATGAATATAGTATTGAAATATATTCTTTATAGGATTTTGCAAACATCAAAAAAAAATAACTATCTATGGGAACTAAAAGAAAAGCTATATGTAAAAATATTAATGAAATCCTTGCATTCTTTCGATAACCTGACTTCTGGTTATGCTAGCAAATTAAAATTCCTTAAATGCATTTGTATAATTTTTTATTTGAAAATTCTCATTCAACAACTAGTATCCACACAGTCCCCTACGGCCATGGAGGTTAAACTAGTATCTATATAACCCCCTACGGTATACGAAGATTCAGTTAAAAATGAGAGCAAAGGCATAAAATGGATTTATTTAATTCTTTCTTAAAAAAAATCCTATAAAGAATATGTTTCAATACAATTAAAGCAAACAAATAATAATTCACTTTTAGATATGAATATCAAAATTTATCAAATACACAAAATTTACAAAATCGACGCTAGGCGTTGGTCGGCGTCGAAAGGAAAAAATAAATATGAATCTTGGTATCAAAATTTATCAAATTCAGAAGTTTTACAAAAACGACGCTAGTCGTCGGTCAGCGTCGAGACGTAAACGTGAAAGAATATGAATCTAGGAATCAAAATTCATCAAATACATTAATTTAAAAAAAAACGAGGCCTCGGTCTGCGTCGGTCGATGTCGAGACGTAAAAATGCAAGAACATATATTTTGATATCAAATACACAAGTTACACAAAAACGACGCGGGGCGTCGATCGACGTCGAAATGTAAAAATGCAAGAATATGAATCTAGGAATCAAAATTTAACAATTACGCCGGTTTAAACACGAGAACACGACGCTAGGCGTCGGTCAATGTCAAGACGTGAAAATGCAAGAGCATGAATCTAGATATCAAAATTTATCAAAATCAATGGGATAGAAAATATTATAAAACATTTTGAGGCCTTGGCTTCCAGTACATACACCAAATTTCAAGTTTCTGGACTCTTGCCGGCTTGATTTACTTATTTCTCCCATTTACCCATATATACCCCCAATTCCTCACCGAATGTGTTCAAAAAATCCAATTCCAGATCTCGTTATAATATATACATGTACAAAATTTTAAGTCAATATTTTAAACCGTTCCGGAGAAAATGAGCGGACAAAAAAGTTAAAGATTTTTAAGATTACTATACTTTCAATTGACTACGTGGATGTAGAAGTAATATGGCTGCATTTCCCTGTCGCGACAAAAATTTTTATTTTAGAAATAATGGTTGGTGCTACAGTGAAATGTGAGAAGAAATTTCTACTATGAATTAGGAAAATGGAAAATGGCAGTTTCTATTTTAATTTAATTCTTAATTTCAGTTCGTAAAATCCATCATTTACATATTGAAAATTATTTTCTTATGCACAATTTTAGTAGAATTACTTATAGTACAGGAGCCAGCACGCGATTACCTGATACATTTATGTAAGTTAGAGACATGGTCAACACTTTGCGTTACAGTATGGCAGATTAGAATATGAGAAATTTTGTTAGTGGTGGAAACCTAATTCATAAATGATATCAATTATTAAAAAATATCAGTTCAACATTTACTAATCATGGCTTAAAGGTAGACAGACACCTTGCAAGTCTAAAATGTCTGTCGCTGTACTTCATATAACTGGGATGTATGCCTGCCTCTGGATCTCCACCAGCCGGGATGTATATGTATAACTATCGTATTTTTGTATAACTAAATGGTAATTAATCGATAACCAAGAAATTACCTTGATTCTTCTTTGTCATACCCAGTGCCATCGTGCAGGTTTAGATTATCTGTCACTGGACCTTCACTAACCGCGATGTATGCCAACTCTGTTCTTGATTCACTAAGTGGCAAGTAATCGATAAAAAAATCGCTTAATACAAATACTTAATACAACTATAAAAGATATTTTGCGTTATTTATTGATGTATCCACTGCTAAGAAAATTTCTCATATCACTTTTTTGTCTGCCATGTTCTGAGGCAAAGAATTGATCATGTCCCTAGCTTACAGAAGTGTGTCATGTAATTACATGCTGGCTCGTGTACTATTATTTAAAATGGCAAAATACATTCTTTTTCTCAGATAACACAGTAGTACATGCCATTACCGCAAGCATAAATTGCTATAATTTTTTCCCATATTAAGTATTCATCGTTTTCGCATTACGTCGAACGGTACTGTATATATATCAGTCTTAAGAGTTCTTCATTTTAATACCAGATAGACTATGCTTATAAATTTACTACACAATTAAATAATATGCAGCAGTTATAAACTTACGGTCTCCCTTGTGACCAATACTCCACTTCTAATTCTGCACTTGGTGCATCCGCAAACCCATGTTCGTAAACTGTTAGCATCTTAAATAATTCAACGTACCGAACACATAACATGCCAGGAATTCCAAAGTAACTAGGCAGCACAGTAAAGATATCGATGTTCATTTTGTATTTGATTAAGATTATATATTAAATTCTAATTTATAATGGAATATTTATCTCGAACCCGCCAGTTAATAATATTTCCGCCAATAGGTAACCCTAGACGTTTTGTTTGAATAGCAAATTGCTCATCTTTCGACAGAAAGTATAGAATTTACTTGGTTACTTGTAATTTTTTTTTGTTGTCGAGGGAGGAATTTAGATAATTAGAGGCCACAGGTGTACCAAATAATAATTGATTTATATTTATAACTGCTTTATAGAGAAATGATAGAAAGGACTCCGCACCAAATATATGGGATTTTGAGTTTCGGTGTATTATGGGGAAACAAATGGCATTGGACAGATTATGCTTAGAAGTGGCTAGTTTTCAATATTCAGTTCTGTGTTCCATAGCTTCGAAAATAGTGAATAACAAACTTCCAACCAAAGAGCCTTAATCTGTCGAATAATACATGTTCCATCAAAATCCACCGAGCCCCTTGCATAAATAAGAAAACTGATGAATTTTGTAATGTTTGCAGTTAATAGTCTAATTATGGCTATTTAAGACTCATAGAGGAGAGGGTGTTATCTTTCCTTAGATAAAAATGTATTATTATAATTTCAAACTGATGTCACTGATTGACTCTAATAATATACTAGCATGGTACAAAGTAGATCAATGGTTTACGTAATGAATAAGTAATTCATTGTTTCTCATATTGAATATTGGATGGAGTGTGTGAAAGTTGTATGAAAACTACCAAAAGTATGCTGTTCTCGATGAGTCTGTGCACAAATATTAGATACCTATTATATTTAAACATATTAGATAATGCCGCGCATCCTTACGACGATATTCTAGGCTGATAATTTAATTTATAATGTTAACAAAATGGTAACTAGTAAAATCATTTATTATACTAGTTTTCTGTATATCTGCATAAATGCGCCAATATTCTTGACTTTGATGACGGTCTCGGACGATTAGGGGTCGAGCTTTGAGCTATTTACCCCAATCATCGCTGTAGACCTGAACCGGCCTCGTAAGGGGTGGGCCTGCTTTTTACGACTACCCCACCTGCAAATGAAGACGGTGTAGGCGAAGTTAGCAGACCTCTGCTGGTCCTGGCTGTTGGACCCTGCCAGCTGGGTCGTTTCTTCTGGCGCTCTTCTGTCTCGAGTTTATTGCTCCGCCGCTGGTATGTCGGCTCCCGGGAGCATCTTTCGTCTGTCGTGAGAGAGAACGGCTGTTGCCTCACCCTCTCGGAGTGTGGAAGGTTTAGGGTGTGTGTGACTAGTCGGAGCCCACGGTGCCAATTGGCATCCTGTGCTCCGATTTCGCCGGAAGGAAGTTTTGGGTTGTGTAGCTCAAGGATTGTGCTCGGACAAGGACACTTGTTTTAGCATTGAAGGCCGGCACGGGCTAGGGTAAGTGTACCTAACTGGTTGTTTGCTGGATATGCCCGGGATCGGATGATTCGGATGTTTTGGTCATTGTCTCCTTGCGGCGTGACTTGAACATAGGGCTGAAGGGAAGGTTAGTTATACTCACCGAATATCCAGGATCTGGAGCTCCGGCCTCTTGTGCCTATTAGCGTCGCTGGGGTCGTAGTCAGTCGCCTGTCTGACCAGCGGATTCCCATGCTCTGCTGCACGGACGTATAGTTTCTTTCTGTCCTGGATGACTTCAGTTACCGGGGTGTATTCCAGGTCTCTGAAGATGTCTTCGTTTCTGACAAACCATGGTGCATCCACGGCACATCTGAGTTCGACGCTTTCCACGGCTTGTATCCTCTTCAAGTAGGTGGCTGCTTGGTATCCCCGGGCAATGGAGGCGTGGGTCAGAATGGGTGCAATGAGTGTCCTGATGAGCGTGAGCTTGTTCCTCAGCTTGAGTTGGCTTTGTCTACCTATCATAGGATAGAGTGGAGTCCTTCTCGTCCTCGCCTTCTGTATAATTCCTTCCGTGTTCTGTTTTTATGTCAGGCTTTTGTCCATGATAACGCTAAGGTACTTAACGGTATCGTGCCATTGGATGTTGTCGCCGATCATGGAGACGTGTCCTGTGGGAATATGCTTCCTCACTCTCTTTTCAAGATGATCATTTCTGCTACTTTGCTCATCGCCGGTAGAAGACCGATGGGCTGGAAGGAAAGGTTAGATTCTTACCTGGTTTGGGAATCATGATGACGTCGGCTTTCTTCCACTTGGTGGGGACATAACGTAGTCTCAGGATGGCGTTGATGATGTTCACCATTGCTGCTACTCTTTTGAGGGGTAGTCTCTTGAGTACCATATTTCCTGTTCCGTCGCACCCTGGAGCTTTGCGGGGCTTGCGGCTTCTCAGGATTTCTCTGACTTCTTCTGGATAAGTCGTAGGGATTATTTCTTCATCCGGCATGCGTCGCAGCATTCTGACTCTGCGTGTTACGTCGTCCAGCCAGTCGTCGTCCTCGTCGTCGATCTCGTTTTCTCTACACTGTAGTTCCATGCTGTCGGCAAAAGCCTCGGCTTTTTCCTGACGAGTGTAGACGATACCGTTTTCTCCGTGGATGGGCTGGTTTTCGCTTGGCACGCAGAGCCTTCTGGGTGGTCCACATGCTTCTGTCCTGAGGGTTCAGCGACTCCAAGTGACGTTGCCATCTTCTTGCAGGGCTTCTTTTACTGTTCGAGTCAGCTGATTGTATTCCCTTCGATGTTCTGGGAGTCTTGTCCTCTGCGCCAGTTTCTTAACCCTCCTTCTGTCTCGAATGAGCTGCATCAGGGAGTTCTCCCATCGGCATTGCAATTCTTCTCGTTACAGTTTCCATCGTGCTTTCCGTTAGCGCTAACTGGATGTAGTTTTCCAGGGAGATGATGGCTTCTTCTAATTATTCTTAACTGTCTATTCTGGGAACGTGTGCAATGTTTCTTTGCAAAATTGCTCCAAACTGTTCCCAGTTCGTTCTTCTCTTGGTGAAAGTTTCCTCTTCAGGGACGTCATCTCTTAGTTTCAGGACAATGGGGTTGTGATCCGAGGAGCCCTCGGCTTGGGTTTGAAGTTGGCGGTGAAAGTCATCTCGTTGAGCAGAGCTATGTCCAGCATGTCGGGCCCATGTCTTCCATTGTCAAACGTCGGTTCTTCTGGGCCTATCGCTTGCACATCTCCCTCGTGGTCTTCTAGGAATCGCATCATCACCCGTCCACGGGTGTTTGTAAGCCTGCCATTCAACATCGGCGATTTTGCGTTGAAATCTCCTATAGCCACCGTCTGAGTACCCCGTAATATGAGGGCCTCCAGGTCATGCTGTAGGAGCGGACGTTGAGTTCTGCATAAGTATTTGTTGCATAAAACTTATTACTTAATTTATTTGTTACCTAGTGCAATTTTATAATGGTTAAAATACATTAATTCTGTTTATATAACTTTATAAATTACCAATATTAGCGTAAAATCCCAAATTGATTTAGGTGGGTGTAGCGAATATTGGATTTAGGAGTCTATGCAGTATATTAGCATGGACAAACTCCGTACTCAAACTTTACGATTTATAATAATTTGTTTTTAGTATAACAACCAATACGTTATTGCTCGAAGAAAGAAATATGACATAGTTAGATATATTGTACTGTAATCAGTTTTAAAACTTTTCCAATATATATAAATTGTAGGTATTATAAATTGTTAAAACTTTATGCTGCTCATGGCAACAATAATAGATGACTTTTATAAATGTATGTTTTCCACGATTCAGATTTGCTTTTAACAAATTATATAGAATTGTCTTATTACATAATACAATATTATTACTTCCACATCCACATAGTGGATTGGAAGTATACTTAGTTATCGCAAAAAAAATTTGAATTATTTTTTTTCTTGAAATAGGTTTAAAACGTCATGAAACGTTGAGATTTTAAATTTGAGAGAAAAAGTTTCTGTCTATCTGTCTGACACTTTTTTTTGTCCGCACGTTTTCTCCGGAACGGTTTAAAATATTGACTTGAAATTTTATACACGTATGTATTATAACGAGATATGGAACAGGACGGTTTTTTTAACATATGCGGTTAAGAGTTGGGGGTTACGTAGGGGAAATAAGTAAAACAAGCTAGTAAGAGTACAGAAACTTGAAATTTGATGTAAATGTACTAGAAGTCAAGCCCTCAACATTATTTTATGATATTTTCCATACCCCACCACCCCCACTCCATTATTAAAGGGGTTGATAAAATAAAATTGATATATTCACTTATGTAATTTGGTATACGTATATATTATAATGACATCTTGAACAAGGTTATATTTTCGGATTATTCCGTTGAAGGATTGGGGGTTAAATAGGGGTAAATAGGGGAAAATAAGTAAGGCAAGCTGGTAAGAGTATAGGAACTTGAAATTTGGTGTATGTACTAGAAGCGAAGGATTCAGAATTTTTTATAATATTTTTCAACTTCCCACCACACCTACCCCATTTTAAAGGAGTTGATAAAATAAAGTTGAGATATTCACTTGAAATTTCATGTTTTATAACGACATCTGGAATTATATTATATTTTGAGATAATTCCTTTGGAGGGGTGGGAATGTAAGTATAGGTAAATAGGGGAAAATAAGTAAAGCAAGCTATGTAGAGTACAAAAACTTGAGGTTTGGTGCGTATACTAGAAGCCAAGATTTCTTTATTTTTCTTCGCATACTTTCTGAAAGATCAAAATTTGATTTTGAATTTGATAAATTTTGATACCCCGAATGATATTCTTGCATTTTTAGATCTTGACGCCGACCAACGCCTAGCGTCGTTTTTGTAAAACTTGTGTATTCGATAAATTCCGATTCCTAGATTCTTGCATTTTCTCGTCTCGACGCCGGCCGACGCATACCCTCGATTTTGTAAAACTTGCGTATTTGATACATTCTGATACCTCAATTTATGTTCTTGCATTTTTGCTTCTCGATGCCGACCAACGTCTAGCATCAATTTAGAAAACTTGTGTGTTTGATAAATTTTGATACCTAGATTCACATTGTAGTTTTACGTCTCATGTAAAACTTGTGCATTTTATCAATTTTAATAACTAAATTCATGTTCTTGCATTTTATGTCTCGACGCTGACCGACGCCTAGCGTCATTTTTGTAAAACTTGTGTAATTGACCAATTTTGATACTTAAATTCATATTCTTGCGTAACTTGTGTATTCGATCAATTTTGATACCCAGATTCATGTTCCCGCATTTACACGAAACCCATTTTTTGTGGAATATTAATATAAAGTCTATTACAATTACTCCGAGTTGTGTAACTTTTTTAATTTTTTATCCGCAGAGTAGTAACAGTTTGAAAATTTTTAAAACTTCTTTATTTCTACCCCCTGTACATTTTGCAGATTTTGTAAATATCATGCCGGGCTTCAAAGTTAGCCAAATTAATTTTTAATGTCTTAACGAAGCTTGCTAAATTGCAACTTCTGTAATTTTTTTTGCTAATAACAATAACAGCGTTGACTTTTTATCTAATTATCTTGTAAATAATTATAAATATCTAGTCAGTCTGCATTTTCCCCTTAAAAAATGTTTATATAATAATAAACCGCCGATAATATGGTTTAATGAATCTTTACGTAAAATGCGCGATACTTTGTCTAGTATTAAACATGTGTGTAACGTAACTAGAAATCCTGTTGATTTTAAAGTTTATAACAATTTACATAAAGAATATAAGATTGCAATCAAGGAAACAAAAAGAGCCGCGTATGGCCAATACATAGTAAATTCCGATAATAAAGCCAAAGACGCTTGGAGAGTGATAAATTATGAACGTAATGAAAAACATATGTCTAAAATTGATCCAAGTTTATCGGAGAATGATTTTAACACTTACTTTAGTACTGTAGCTGAGAATATTGTTACCTCGTTACCAAATAGTGATATCGATTTAGCGGATATATTACAAAAAATACCTGTAACAGCAAAATCTTTTTTTCTAGGGCCTGTTTCTACTTATGATGTTCTTGAGGCGGTAAATACATTAAAAAATTCTCCTTGTACTGATGTCTATGATTTAAATAGTAAAATAATCAAAGAAACCATTGATATAATTCTGGGTCCACTTACAATATTAATAAATAGGTGCTTTAGTGAAGGAGTTTTTCCGGATTCATTTAAAATTACGAAAGTCATTCCACTTTTTAAAAAGGGAGATATGGGATTATTAGATAACTACCGCCCTATCTCAATTATACCTGTATTTGGTAAATTAATAGAAATTCTCTTAAAGTGGTCGCTGACAAGGTTTCTTGATCAAAATACCATAATTTCTAATTCGCAATTTGGGTTTCGGCCTAAATTTTCAACCATACAGGCTGTGCAGCAGGTGGTGGGTAATATTGTTGAGGGTCTGGAGGAAGGAAAACATACTGGACTTGCTTTATGTGACCTCTCCAAGGCCTTTGATTGTGTATCTCATGACCTGTTGCTAATAAAGTTAACATATTATGGTATAAGAGGTGTACCTCTCTCACTACTTAAATCGTACCTAAACAACAGACAACAATGTGTTAGTATCAATAATATGAATTCTGCTCTTACCAATATCAAAAGTGGCGTTCCCCAGGGATCGGTCTTGGGACCGTTGTTGTTCATATTATTTATAAACGATATAGATCACTTTCTTCGTCCTGATAAGTGTGTCCTTTTTGCAGACGATACAACTCTAATTGCCTCCGACGCAAATTATTTGAGTTTACTGAGTAGTCTAGGTCAAATTGAAACAAAGGCTAATCAATGGTTCATTACAAACAAACTTAAACTTAACAGTGATAAATCACAAACACTTGTTATATCATCAAACTATAGAATCAGTAAGGGTGAGAGTGTAAAGCTACTGGGCGTTGTATTAGATGATAGATTGAGCTGGTTGGGTCATGTTGAGTTTTTGTTGAAGTCACTTTCGAGTACAATTTACTTATTACGCCAGTTGAGGCTAATTATAGGAAGCAACACATTGCTCTCAGTATATTTTGCCCTTTTTCATTCCCGAATTACTTATGGTGTGATTTTATGGGGAAATTCAATGCACGCCATAAAAATTTTTCGGCTTCAAAAAAAAGCTGTCAGAGTGCTGGCTGGAATTAATGATAATAGAGTACATTGTAAGCCACTGTTCGTGAAGTTTGGTATAATGACGGTACCATCTTTATTTATATATTATTCTTTAATTGAAATACACATAAATATTAGTACTTTTAACACGCACTCTGACATTCATAATTACAATACTAGATCCGTAAATCTATTGAGAACTCCCCGTTTTAGACTGAAAAAATCTGAGAATAACTCTTTAAATTTAAACATGTACAATGTCTTGCCAAATAGTATAAAATCATTAAATACAAACTCTTTTAAAAAGGCTCTGAAAGCAATTTTAATTAAACAATGCTACTATTCTGTAGATGACTTTATGACAAACTCAGTTCAGACTGAAATAAATTAATGACAGATGATTAATACATTAATGTTGATATGAAGCAGGCACACGAGGTGTTTAAATAATTTTGATTTTAATGTAGTATTAGATATTATAGTTTTTGTTTGTTTTTTTTATTATACTTTGTCATGACAAAACATATTTATTGTTTTTTATATATTTATGTGATCCTTCTATATTTAGGCTTATGTGATACTTTATATTTATATATGTTTTTTTCTTCTTTTTTTATAGTTACCCCTTTACAGTAACTTAATTTCATATTTAATTTAATTTTTGTTTTTCTGACTTGCTACAAATGTACTCTTGTGTATGTAAAGTAGTTAAATAAATTATCTATCTATCTATCTATCTATAACATCTGTCCCAAATATTATTAAAATTCCATGACCAATTGTTTCCGCATACTAAAGTGCAAGTATTGTCAAGAAGTTTATCTTTAAAAACACTTGGAGAAAAATCTGGATGTGGAAGTAGTGATTCCTTAGTCAGCGGTTTTCTTTTTACATATACCCATATACTTCTTGATTAACAGTACTAATTTAATTACGTTACCAGTGGCCGAAAATGTCACTTTTAATCACTTTACCGTTTGTAACATACGAGTGCTTGGTTGTGAGGAGAGCACATGAATCTCGAAGAGTCGCAGGTTTGAGTGCCGGCCAATACATTGGGATTTTTTCGGAACAAGAAATAATCCCAGTTGACTGAGATAGGGTGTTCAGTCTTCATACCTTGTCCCTAAATGTGTAAGCACTCCCGCATAACGCTCATCCAGAACCTTCAGGAATAGAGAGACGTTTGAACCTTGTCGTTAATAAAATTAATTTTTCAAATAAATATTGCCATGTTAACAATAATAAACATTCATCTTTTTATGGGTTCGATTCTTATTTGCAGCAGATGGTAATGTCAGAATGGTTGTTGTGAAGTTGTCTGTTATATGTTCTCCGGTCCTTGAACGGTTGAAAACATCAAATACTTCCAATAATAAGTTCTTGCTAAGGCCATTTGGCATTTTACGTGAGTGTTTCAATAATAATTAGGCTTGAAAAGTTCTATACTTATAAATAATTAGTAATATATCGTGTACAGTAATCTACACGTTACAATTTAGATAATTCCAATTTAGATTTAATTGGATCCGCTACCATATTGGCGGTTGAAATATTCGATACATTATTCATGAATTTTGATTAAAGGCCACAATATGATTATCTGCCATTTGTAGCTAATCAACAAAGTTCGCTTTGCAGTTAGTGTGATTATATTTGAAAAGTTAGCAAATCTGATAGAAAAATTTAAATTAAATGGCGAGTTGAACGAAAACAAAACACTGATTTGATAAACTTTAGTTTTATAATTCTCGTACACAGTCGAATTGTAAATAGCGAAATAGGACTGAATAAAAACGCGCAAAAAATTCCTACAAAAATAATGTATATAATATGTACAGGGTGTTTCAAAGTTAAAGGTACACACGTTACTTGTGGATAGAGGGCACTTTGGCCGTTCCAAATTACCCGGCATTAATGCATCCATCGTCCTTCCTTACTGAGATACAGGATGTTTTTTGAATCATCCTGTATAATTGGTTCATACTTAAAATATATTCTTCATTTATTTATTAATTCAGGTCCGGCTTAACAAAATACAATATGTTGTATGTCAAAATTTTGTAGATCTGTTTCGATATTCGAAAAGAGCGGAAAAAATTGAATAGAGCAGCTCACTTAATTTGTTTGCACATTTCATTCATCAACCTTTATTACTTGCCGTAAATCCAATTTCATTAAAATGGTCGAGACAGTTGGAACTTGAATATTTATTTCAGGGCTTAATTAACAAAAATATTTAACTTGCAGCAATGACAATTCTTACACTTCTAGACTAGGTAAGTGTAAAGTGTAGTATTGTAAAATAATTTTAAAAACAATGTAGTTCACCTGATAATATATCAGGGAGGATATGTGGCCCAATCAAATGATTGTTGAAAAGACCGTACCAAATACATACATATTAACAGCAAATCGATGTTGGGGTTTATTCTGTCTTATAGCATGTGGATTTTTTTCTGTCGAAACATGTGAATTTCTTAAATTATAAACACCATCTCTTATAAATTGTGCCTCATCTGTAAACAGACATCTATTAAGAATGCTTCGATTTTGAATAATCCATTTACTAAAACTTAGAGGATTTTATAACATAGTTGTTTTGTCGTCAAGTAGGCAATGCTGAAAATTCAAGTATTTGATAGTTCATATTTACTGGTTTGACATACTTGCGTTTTATTATTCTAAAATATTTGTTATTTGTATCAATATTATTACCCACATTACAAAGTACATAATATGCCCTATCAATTTTCAAATGGTGAATATGCAGATATAATCTATGTGTATGGACTTTGTGATGGCAATGGACGGGCTCCTGTGAGAGGTTATCAAAGAAGATTTCCTGGACGCCAAATTCCTGATCATTAAACTTTTGCTAGAGTTGTCAATTATTCTAAAAATCATGGTCGGTATCCATGAGCATCAAGTAAGGCAACCTTTACCTACAGAAGAGAATATATTAAATATTATCGCAAATAATCCAAAAATTAGCACAAGAAGCGTGGGTCATACTTTAGGTGTTCCACATGTCAGTGTTTGGAGAACATGAAAAAAAAATGTCTCAATCCATTTCATGTTCCACATGTTCAGATGTTAGAGGAAGGGGATGAAGTTCATCGGTTAAATTTTAGTAACTGAATTATTCGGAATCGAGGAATTCTTAACAAATGTCTGTTTACAGATGAGGCACAATTTACAAGAGATGGTGTTTATAATTTAATGGACTTGGACCAAAGAGAATCCACATGCTGTAAGGCAGAATTAATTCGAACATCGATTTACTGTTAATACTTGGTGCGGTATTTTCAACAATTATTTGATTGGACCACATATCCTTCCTGATAGATTATTAGGTGAACTTTATTTAGACTGTTTGCAACATTTTTTACCCGTGTTATTGGAAGATGAAAATATTGCGGGAATGTATTACCAGCATAATGGCGCTCCACCCTTTTAAGGAATATTGTGAGACATTTCCTAAATGACAAATTTACAAATATGTGAACAGATCGAAATGTACCTCATCATTGACCTTCAAGGTTGCCAGATTTCAATCCTGTTGATTATTATCTTTGGAGGCATTTAAAAGCAAAGGTATATGATGTAGCCATTAATAGCAGAGAAGAACTTTTGGAACGCGTTAATAACGCTTTCGTAGAAGTTAGAAATGGTAATAATAATAATAATAATAATAATAATAATTTATTAGTCAATTCGACCATAAAGTATGATATAGGATAAGTCAATAAGGAAAATTAATAAATAGACATGTAAACATAATAACAAAGAGAATAAAAAACAAGAAAATATGTAATTAAGTATACAAGATTTTGAAAACACAAAGACAAAAATAAATAAATAATGGTATATAAACACAAAATATATAGGCAGCCTCACAATATTAAATATAGCATTAAATGACATTCAGCCAATTTAAAAACAAGAACAATCCTATTATGCTTGGGATTAAAATGGGATCACAGTCAAGAATTCCTTAAAAAGCACAACACATGGAATCAAAAATATTACTACACACGGAATAATAAAGAACATTCATACAATACATAATGTACATATATCACAGAACATCATTTAAATATTCATTTAATGAATAGTAATTTTTATTGTACAACATATTTTTAACGTGTGTTTTGTATTTTGTTAAATCGAGTTCTTTGAATGAATTTGGTAATTTATTGTACACATTTATTGCCAAATAGTGCGAACCTTTTTCAAACACAGATAATCTATGATTTTTTGTACAAATTTAATAACTGTACAGAAGGCAGGATCCAGTATGTAGATATGAATACGGAAAATGGTTTCAAATTTAGCCGCAATGAATTCTCCAATTTATTAAAAAAGTGCATTCTATCTAATGGTTTTACAAAAAATTTAACATTTGTAAAAATTCAAGACGTGAACATATCAACGTTACCAGTGGGACATCTAAATGACCAACTGCAGGAAATTGTTCCTAGAAGTGGAGATATAAATCAAAGCCGAGATTTTTTAGACCCAGATCCACCAGGGACAATTGTAATAGATTAGTGTTAGATAGGGACAATTCTGACAAAAGTAACGATCTTACTATTTTTCATTTAAATATACAATGTATGCGGAATAAAATTAACGAATTAGAGATATTTTTAGATGAAAATAATTTGGATTTTTTATGTATCAACGAGCATTGGTTGTTGAATGACGAAATATCTTGTATAATGTTGAATAATTATAGACTGGTCTCGGATTTTTCGAGAAAAAATGCTATACATGGGGGAGTTGCAATATATTGCTTAAATAAACACAACTCTACCCCCATTAAAGATATAAACAGTCTGTCTATTGAATTACAATGTGAGGTAGCGGGAATAACTTACAATAATATTCATATTTTGTCCGTATACAGATCTCCCAACGGAGATTTTAATTTATTTTTAGAAAGGTTATCATTGGCTTTAGATACAGTCACCAAGAAAAATAAAAAAACCATTGTAACCGGCGATTTTAATGTACATTTTAACACGAATGAAAGAAACCTTAACCTGCTGTTGAATGTTTTTCGTTCGTATGGTTTTCATCATGTAAATACTGCTAATACTAGAAACAAATTTTGTCTAGATAACATTTTTATTAATTTTAACTGTGAGATACTGGACCCAAGACTTTCAGATCATCAAGGAGTTTTGTTAAAAATACATGAAAGTAAACCTAAAACTGTATATAAAAGAATAAACTATAGGCCTATTACAGACGCTGGCTTGTGTTGTTTAAATAACCACTTGCTAAACACTGATTGGAATTTTATAAAAAATAATGACATAACTGTAGAAAACAAATTTTATCAGTTTATTAATCAAATAACATCTGCTGTTGAACAATCATTTCCTGTAAAATCAAAATTAGTAAACGAGACAAAAATACCAAAAATAAACTGGTTTAATGCTGAACTACGACGTAGAAGGGACACATTACATTTTCTAGAAGATATTTATAAAGAAAATCCCACAACATATTTAAATAATGTTATAAAAACACAACGACATCAGTACAGGTCAGAACTTAGCAAAGCAAAAAAAGAAGCCAACTCTAATTTATTGCAAGTTCAAAAAACCCCCAAAAGGCAATGTGGCAAATCATAAATAGCAATAAAAATCAAACAGAGAATAAATCAGATATTTCCCCAGATGATTTTAATTTACATTTTGCAAATGTCGCTGAGAAAGTGATAAAAAATCTACCAGCTACTGATAAAACTCATATCGATTTTTTAGACAGAGGGGCTTCATGGATTAATAATCAATTTTGTTTCAGGGAAGTAACTTACATTGAGGTGAATGACATTATCACCGATTTAAAAAAAACTAACTGCTTATTTTATCAATATGAAAATTTTAAATGCCATAAGATACATAATATTAATACCTCTTACAAATTTAATAAATATTTGTATTCGTACCAGTTCGTTTCCTGATATACTGGAACTGTCAAAAGTGTTACCTCTGCACAAAAAAGATTCTATTCACGACGTTGAAAATTATAGACCAATATCTATTCTGCCATTATTTTCAAAAATACTGAAAACCATTATAAAAATTCAGTTAACTCACTATTTTGAATCAAACAATCTATTCTCAACAAGTCAGTTTGGTTTCAGAGCTAAATTGTCAACAACCCTAGCCATAAACAAATTATCTGAAACAATAAGTAAAGGATATGAAGAATGTGAATATATACATGCTCAGTTTCTAGACCTCTCTAAGGCTTTTGACTGTGTGTCACATGACGTTTTAATAAGCAAATTAGGCTTTTATAATTTCGACATAAGTAGCATAAATTTAATACGATCTTACCTTACCAAACGCTACCAATATGTGACTTACCAAAATATAAATTCTGACTTGCTATAAATGAATCATGGAGTGCCGCAAGGATCCATACTTGGTCCTATATTAATTCTTATTTACATTAATGACTTAAGTAACATATCTTCCTCAACATTCGTTTTGTTTGCTGACGATACCACCATCATCAATTCACATAAAAATATAGAAACTTTGTACTCTATGGTGAATGACAGTCGAAAGCTCAGAATTGGTTCGTAGCAAACCGACTGAGTTTAAACCAGTCTAAAACCGAAACAATGGTTTTTAGTTTAAGAAATGTTGCAGTAAAAGACAATAAAGATAGTATTAAATTCCTTGGGGTCTATCTAGACAGTAAACTAACGTGGGAGAAACACGTTAATTATGTCTGCAGGAAAATTTCGACTAAAATATATCTTCTTAGAAATATTGCGAATAATGTATCCCAAAAAGTACTTATCACAGCTTATCATGGTCAAATTCATTCATCTTTATCCTACGCTATTTTGGTCTGGGGCCATTCCAACCATTGTGTTAGAGTATTTGCATTACAGAGGAGAGCCATACGAATTGTATACGGTTTGAAATATAGAGACGACTGTAGGGATGCTTTTAAAGAGCTAGCTATTTTAACTTTTCCCTGTACATATATACTTCAATGTCTACTGTACATCAAGCAAAATCCGGTAAAGTATTCTCCTCATAGTGATGTTCATAAATATCCCACGAGAAATAGTAGTAACATATGTACAAATTTTTTACGTCTATCAAAATCTCGTTCTGGAACCAATTACTATGCCATTATGTTTTTTAATGCTTTACCCGTACATATTAGAGAGCTAGAATATAACTTGTTTAAGAAAACTGTGAAATCATTTCTGACAGCCAATGCTTTTTATACATTTGAGGAGTACTTTTTGTCAAATTTTAATAATTTTTAATAATAATAACCCCCATTAGTGATTATAATATTATAAATTCATTTTATTGTATTTGTTTACAATGGCATTTTATAAAGTGTCTGTGTTTGTAATTATGCATTTGTGTATCCCGATGTTTTCCTGACCTGTGTAAATACTGTTTTGTATATTAACACCAATAAATTATTATTATTATTATGATTTGGAACCTCCAGTATTAATTCATTCCTAGTATTATATGAATGGTTATTCTTTAGAGTAGGTATATTCTGTAATTGACTTTTAGCGTAAATGAGCAACTGTAAAATAAATATACACGGCAGAGTTAATATATGTAATTCTTTAAAAATATTTCTACAGCATGTTCTTCTGTTTGCCCCTACTATCCAAATATGATTAGACGTGCCATTAGAAATATTACTACCAGAGCAAAGAAGTGTATTCAAAGAAATGGAGGCCACTTTGTAGTTATGTATTTATTACTTTCACGTATTTCTTGCTATTGTACATACACGCATTAAAAATAATATTATTTTTAAATGCAAACTCACAAAATTAAGTAGTGTTTTGATTTATGTGCCCAAATCTACATTGTTTTCAAAATTATTTTACAATAGTTCACTTACCTAGTCTAGAAGTAAAGAAATTTTTACTGCTTCAAGTTAAGTTCTTTTGTTAATTAACCCCGAAATAAATATTCAATTTCCAACTGTGTGAACCATTTTAATGAAATCGGATTTACGGCAAGTATTCAAGGTTGATGAATGAAATACGCAAACAAATCAAGTGAGCTACTCTATTCAGTATTTTCCGCTCTTTTCGAATATCGAAACAGATCTACAAAATTTTGGCATACAACATATTGTCAAATTTTTATTAAGCCGGGCCTGGATTTCTCTTTGGTTTATTATGAAGTTCTATCAAGAAAAATAAGTGAAACATACGTTCTAAGTATGAACCGATTATACAGGGTGGTTCAATAGTTATGATCAAAGAAAGATTTGACCAAAATCAATAAAATATCCTGTATCTCAGTAAGGAAGGAAGATGGATGCATTGATGCTGGGTAATTTGGAACCATCAAAGTGCCCTCTATCCACAAGTAACGTATGTAGCTTTAACTTTGAAACACCCTCTATATTAAAATTATACAAGAGTATCATTGTGCATCTATTTGTATCTATGGTCAAAATATGATGTACCGCATATAACATACAACATACAGTATACCCTATTGTCAAGTTGTACTTCCCTCTCTTACCGAACGAGAGTATTGCATTCTTGAAAAAATCACCTTCGAAGATTTCTTCGGATTTTCGGGTTTCAGACCTTGTAGATTATGAAGATATTTAGTTGACGCTACTGCAGTGAAGAAATGGCTAGAATTTCACTTTAAAATATGCAAGTTGGGGTATTTAAGTACTACAAAGCTCTGAATGTAGAGAGATTTGATTGATATCAAATCATGTAAAAGTAGGATTTATTCTCAATTTATAATAAATAAATATAATAAAGCACTGTGCAATATTGGGTCGCTGTAGCTCAAGTATATCACTCGATTTTATATAAAAGCTGTCTTCTGAGTGTCATATGCAAGGATCCATAGCTACATCAAGCATTAAGTGCTATATTTGTACGAACTGTTGTCTATCAGTTGTAGAATCGGCTCAAAAATGTTTTACATTTATTTCTGAATCCCCTGTACAAGAAGTCTTGGAGGGTCGTAGATGAAACAACCAACAGCAAGCAATAAATGTTGAGGATATATACAGAAATCTTTGTGCATATTCTTAGGTGCTTTTTAACTACAGCGAAGAACCAGCAGTAAAGCGTAGACAAAACAACAATAGGGACAATAATTCATTTCAGAGGAATCCAAATAAAATATTTAATATTTCTATTGTGTAATACTCTCCTTTAAAGTCGTCTCAAGGTAATCTTCTCAATTGTCATTTATTATTCAACGCAGTGAATAGATCTGCTGTATTTTAATTTCTCTAAACGCCCAGATTTAATTTTTATAAAATTTGAATGGAAGAGAAGCGTACTAGTGTTGAAGTAACCCTGCATCAAAAATTAACAAAACTTAATTGTTGCTCTAGTTTCTTAAGATTGTGCACAGTTCTGTTCGTAGAACAGATTAAAGTTTTTATCGCATTTAACAAGATTTACGAACTGCTTGTTAAAAGTAAGCGATGTCTGAAATTAATTAATAGTACATTACTAACATGTGATGTATTATCATATTTAAGCGAGTTAATCAAATAACTATACTATAATAGAACAAACATTTTTAACAATCACTGTGTTTTTGTTTTAGAGAGAAATCCATTTCATGACCCACTGAATTTAAATATCGAATTAAACATGTCGATCTGTCTGTATGTGACTGTTTCTTATAAAGATGACGACTTCTGTTAGACTTAAAAGTTTATATCATTACAATACAGACGTTTTTCTAATTTTTGACATGTATTTTTTCTTTTCGGTGCTCGGGGAATCCACAAAACATCACAATTAACCACATATTACTGGTAAATAACCTCTACGCTGTGACTTTTATGTAAAAGGATCAGTTAGTGGTTGCTTTTCTTTAAACAAATAACACAAATAAATATAAAATCTTGAAATGAAATATTTTGTCGACGTTTCAGAAATGTAATCTGTTTCCTTTTTCAAGTCTTTTTTACTGTGTATGATACACGGCTCTAAGAATGTTTGTTATATTCAATACCTATAGATACTTACTATTTAGATAGAACTGTTGATACAGTTAACAGGGAGGGATGAGTTTATGGAAATAATTATAAAAGAATCTGAGGCCTTCGCTTCTAGTATACACACCAGATTCCTAATTTCTGTAGTCTTCCTAGCTTGCTTTACTTAAATTCCCCTATATAACCCCCAACCCTTCAACGGAATCATCTCAAAATATAATCTAATTCCAGATGTCACTATAATACATAAGTGTACCAAATTTGAAGTGAATATCTCAATTTCATGTTAGTAAATCATTTATTATTGGAGAGGAGGTAGCGGGGAAGGCTGGAAAATATTATAAAAATATCTGAAGTCTTGGCTTCTAGTATAAAGCAAATCTCAAGTTACCGTACTCTTCCAGCTTGGTTTACTTATTTTCCCTTATTTACTCCTATTTAACCCCTAACCCTTGACTGAAATTTGCGCAAAATATAATCTCGTTCCAGATCTCATCATGGTACATGTGTACCAAATTTCTATTAATAAAAAATTTAGTAGGAAAGGACCGAATATTCAAATAAAAAGTTACAGGCAGACAGACAGACAAACAGACCGATCGACAGGCCGACAGACAGAAATTTTCTTTCTCGCTCAATTAAAATCTCGACGTTTTATGACATTCTAAGCCTATTTCAACATAAGACATTTTCGCTTTTTTTTTACGATTACTATACTGCCACTCCACTAGGTGGATAAGGAAGTAAAATGACTGTGCGTATTCCATCAAAACGTTAATCAAGCAAGAATTGTTTTTCTTCAACTTCTAGACGCTTGTAATCTATTGATACAAATATTAATTTAGCTTCTACTAATTTTCTTGTATGTCTAAGAATCCTTCGTTTTGTTGATGATTACATGCCAATATTTGTGTTAAAAATGTTGCTTTTTTCTTCTTGTACACAAACGAGCAGAATTTACTCAGCGTTGCGTTGCTTAAGAGCTAATCACTATCTAAATGGATGAAGAGAATTATAAAATAGGAAACAAAAACATTTTATTTCTTTTGGAAAATTGAAAAGAAATTGATGAAAGTAAAGCAAATAAATTAACCCTGGATCTGTGGAAACTGCTACTCAATCACAGGGAAGATAGCAGTGGCTAGCACACATTAGAAACGCCACTAAACATCCATACATTGATTTTGTGAATAAGAAATTATTGTCAAAGGTGTTTGAATATCGCTATGTTTTTAGTTTTCATCTGGCAATTTCGAGTAACTTTTTTCTGTACAAGAGGCGACAAAGATGCATATGAATAATTTGAAGTATGTCACTTGAGTAGTTCTCACAAATTGTGGATATGACTAAAATGTACAGATGTGTTCGAATGTAGTGTTCAAAGTCTTGGTGACGGAGGAAACTATTTTAGAGACAACGTAATGCGAAACGTTCCAACCCTCTCCATTTGTAGTATGCCAAAGAAGGGAAGAAGAGCTGAAGACAAATTTTCTTAGTCTAATCAGAGAAAATTTGAGGCGTTGCAAAGTAATATTTTTGCCAATTCTTCGCATAATACAATAAACATAGTTTCCACTCCACTTTAGGAGAAAAAAACACAAACAGCTGTTACATACAGTTTTTGCTAACAGCTCTCGTAGAACACAGAGGCTTCATTCGAATAGTAAATATATCTATATTTCGTAGCACCTATTTCTGAATTATTGGTTAAACCAAACATATAGCAGGAAGTATTGTGGGTTGCATAGAAAGCGGATCCAAATACTTAGTAATTTTTAGTTTATGAAATATGGTAACAATACATATTGTCCAAATGTTATTTGTGACATTATCTTAATTTTTTTCCTTCTTCAATTCTTTGGGACTTCCTGCCACATGAATGTTTTCTTTTTAAGCGATGCCCGGGGAATCTACAAAATATCACAATTAACCAGTATGTTACTGGGAGAATGGACACAGAATAAACTGGGACTCGGCAAAAATTTTAACAAAAGAAGCAGATAGCAAAACAAAAAAATTGAAGAATCCGCTATAATATTAGTGAATGAGGATAAATGCTTATCGAATTGTTCCGTAGATGTCTGTACAACTTGGTTGCCAATGTTAAAAGAAGAACTTCACAATCTTAACATTGTATAAAAACTAAAAAAACTGTTAACTATATCAACAGTTCTATGTAAATAGTAAGTATCTATGGATATTGAATATAACAAACATTCTTAGAGCTGTGTATTTATCATACACAGCAAAAAATATTTTTCAAAAAAAGCCTTGAAAAAAGAAACAGAATAGATTTCCGAAACGTCGACGAAATATTTAATTTTAAATTTTTATACTTATTTGTGTTGTTTATTCTAAAAAAAGCAATCTTTAACTAATCCTTTGACGTAAAATTCACAGGAGTATAGGTTATTTACCAGTAACATACTGGTTAATTGTGACATTTTGTAGATTCCCCGAGCACCGCTTAAAAAGAAAACATACATGTGGCAGGAAGTCCCAAAGAAGGAAAAAAATTATAACCATATGATAATTGAGAGGAGATATCCTTTTTATTAGCTGGCCTAGAGCAGAATTTTGTAGCAGCCTAACTTTTTGATAATTATTTCATCACACGAGGTGTGTCTCCTTTAGTATTATCAAATTTTCTCTTAGTGATCTATCTAATAAAAGGTAATTAAATTTATTTAATTGATTCCTCTCAGTAGCATCTAACGGCTTTTAGCCATATTTTACAGTTCTGCTATTTTAATCTATCTAAACATAACCATAATTTTAAAACACGTGCTGATAACATTTTTTCTTCTTCCCAAACTTCAAGTTTTGCTGCCAAATAATTTAACTAAATACTTTAACTAAACTTTAATTTACAAATTTAGCATACAAGTACTTTACCTTATGACTACAATTACAAGAAATACAACTAAGTATAATTGCATATTAGTATTATCTAATACCAATACAAGGGAAATCACTTCTTTCCGTTTTTTGGTAAAATGCCTGCTAGATTCTATAAGAAAGATAGTCCAGTCAAAATAGATTATATTTTGACATGATTTCGTTGAAGGAGTGGGGGTAAGTAGAGGTAAATAGGGAAAAATAAGTTAGTCAAGTTGGTAAGAGTATAGAAATTTGGGATTTGGTGTGTATACTACAAACCAAGGCCTCAGATTTCTTTCTAATATTTTTCAACCCGCCCGTCTACCCCACCCCCACCTTTACCAATGCATTATTAAAGGCATTGATAACATACAATTGGGATATTCACTTGAAAGTTAGTCAAAGTGCTGAAACATTTGAACATACATGGGTAGAAATTATTTTTAATAGACAAAAATTCACACTTGGGGTAATTTATAAACCACCTAATGTAAGTTACAACAGCCTTAGCTATTTAGATGACACCTTATCAACTTTATATCCAATTTCCGAAAATCTAGTACTCGTAGGCGATTTAAATATTAATATGCTCAATACAGGCACTCCGGAATGTAAATATTTAAACAACTTACTCGAAAGTTATGGTATTAAGCAAACTATCATCGATCCAACTCGTGTTTCCTCAACCTCTGCAACCCTTATTGACATAATCGCGGTCAGTAATAGTGAGAATGTATGTAAATCTGGAACGGTAAATTTACCTTCAATTAGCGATCATCTGCTTACTTATAGTTGTCTGGATTCTCCACCGAGTAAGCCAGTTGCCAAGAAAATAAGAATACGCGATTTTAAACACTTTAAGATTGAAGAACTCAAATATCTGGCTTCTCTAATTGATTGGGCAGAAGTTTCAATGTTAGGAGATATAGACTCAAAAGTCCTATGGTTAAATAATACCTTAACACTTTTACTAGATATATGCGCCCCTTATAAGAGCGTCAAAATTACCAGACAATCACCTCCTTGGATAACTGAAAACATAAAACTTATGATCAAATTAAGAAATCGTGCTTTTTCAAAGTATAAATCATATGTCCGTAAACCAAATTGCGACAAAGAGGAGTCAAATAGTAAGTGGGTATATTATAAACAACTTCGTAACCTTGTTACATCATCAATTAGGCTAGAAAAGAAAGCATATATTGAGTATAAGTTAAGAATGCAAAGAAATTCTAGGGACTGGTGGAAAACGATAAACTCATTAAATGTACACTCAAAAGCGAACTCAGTAATACCAGAATATTTAAACAATCCTAACGAATTTAGTAAATATTTTGTGGATTCAGTTCCCTCTATTGAAGTAGACAATGAAGTTATTAATGCCTATAAAACCACTGCCCATCCCGATATTCGTAGCAAATTAAAATTACACAGTGTTGAAGAAAAGGATGTATTAGAAGCTTTTGCGCAAATTAAATCTAACTCTGCTGGTAGTGACCAATTTTCCTTAAATACGTTAAAACTTTGTTTAGATTTCCTAGTGACACCGCTAACTCATATAATAAACTTTTCAATAGAAAACAATGTAGTTCCAACATCTTGGAAAGAAGCTGTCATTATACCCCTACCAAAGAAGTATCCATCAGAAAATTATGCTGATTTCAGACCTATAAGCCTTTTAAATATAATGTCAAAAGTTCTAGAAAGAATCATATTAAAGCAGTTATTAAATCATATCCGCTCCCATGACTTATTACCACAAAATCAGTCAGGTTTCCGAGCCCGCCACAGCCCTGTCACCACACTCGTAGACATGACCGATGACTTTTTAAAGGCTATTGATGATTCACAAGTTACAACTACTGTAATGTTAGATTACACAAAGGCCTTTGACTGTTTACATCACGAACTACTGTTGGGTAAACTTGCCTATTTAGGAATTAAGTCGGTAAATTGGTTCAGAAGTTATTTATCCGGAAGAACTCAACAGGTGAAATTATATTGCTCGGAAAAACCACTGATGTCTCAAAATAGCTTTGTCAAAACAGGGGTGCCCCAAGGGTCAATCTTGGGCCCCATACTATTTGTGCTTTTTATGTTTGATCTACATGAGAAAATAAAATTCTGTAAATTCCATCAGTATGCCGACGACAGTCAAATGTACACTTCATATAATCCAGCTAACGTAGATCGGGCAATAGCCAACATAAATACTGATTTAGATTCAATATATAAATACTCAAGTGATCATGGATTAAAGCTCAATGCTCAAAAATCCGTTGCTATTAATTTCAAATCCAAACGCTTAGCTTTTACTGACGATTCTTGTAAGTTAAATATAAATGGCACAGAATTACTATTCGTAGAATCTGCCAAGAGTCTGGGAATTATCTTTGATAAACACTTAACGTTTGAAACTCATGTTACCAAATTACTGCAAAAATGTTATGCGAAGCTGAAATCGCTCTATGCCTTTAAATATATCTTACCAACAACTACTAAGTTAAAATTATCAGAGTCTCTTATAATATCTCAACTTGAGTATGGAAACGTCATTTATGGACCATGTCTTACTGCCGCAGAACAATATAGACTGCAAAAGTTGCAAAACTCATGCTTACGTTTCTCAGTAGTGATACCTAGGCGTGATCATATTACACCATTTTATAAAAAATTTAGTTGGCTTAATCTTCAATCCAAATGGCAACTACATCTGGTATGTCTTGTGCACAACATATTAATATATCAGGAGCCTAAATACCTTAGTAAGAAATTAATATTCCGGGGTTCCCTGCATAGCTCTCGTCTACGTTTCGTAGACACTACATTAAATATTCCAAGTCATAGTTCCAAAAAATATGAATCGTCTTTCATTTATTTAGCTGCCTTCTTATACAACGCAATTCCGGATCACATCAAAAGTCTGTCTTCACAAGGATTTAAAAAAAATGCTAAACAATTATTTTTAAGTAACTAGTTAAAATTGTTTTAATTTGCACTTTTTGTTATATGTATATTTAAATAGTTGACAACATCTTCCTACCTTTTGTTTTTGTATCTTACTTTTTTATATACTACTGATTTGTGGTTGCTTTCTGTACTTAACGCAATTTTCTATTTTTACATTACTTTTTATTCCTTATTACTTTTATATTTTTATGTTACTGACTTTGTGCTTATCCTTTACTTTCTGTACTTGATGTAATTTTTTTTATTTGAGTTTCTGGTTGGGATTAATACCAGCACTTGCTGACACCCCGCCAGGTTAAATAAAGTTTATTATTATTATTATTATTATTATTATTATTACACGTATGTATTGTAATGACATCTGATTGAGATGATTCCATTGAAGGGGTGGGAGATGGTAGTTTGTAAATAGGGGAACAAGTAGGGTAAACTAGAAACTTAATTTTTAACGTATATAGTAGAAACCAACGCCTCAAACTTTTCTATGACATCTGCCCCAAATATTAATGAAATTCTAAAGTGACTTGGATGAAAAATCTGGATGTGGAAGTAGTGATTCCTTAGGCAGCGGTTTTTTTTATCTCAGTCATAGTATATCATTACTTCGCGCTTGAGTAAAGAAATCAACATTCATTCTACATAATTAAACAGACAATACCTTATTAGTAACAAATAGTATCAATATTATGGAAACTTTCTCACAAGGTATCTATAACCTCAAACCCGTAAGGAACTATGACAATACCAAAGAAGTTATTTGGTTCCATTTACACAATATAAGCAAAAAATGTGTTAACAAATCTGTTGTGATATAAAAAATTTATTTTAGAGTTCACAGATGACGTATGACTTTGTTCAGATTCTTAATTCCTTTTTATACGACAGAGAAAAGAGAGATAAGGTTACTATCAAGCAAACACGAAAACCAGTAAAATCATTATAGGGCCTGTGAAAACTTAACTACATTTTAAATTGTTGACTTTGTTACAACCATACCAGTTTATCAATAATGTTTATACCTGTACAGAAGGTATAATTATGGGAAACTCTCAGGCCCCCTGTTAACTGAAATTTTTATGGTTGCTCTAGAAAATATTATTCATGAAAATATGCACCTGTATAAAGGCATTTTGTATTGGCATAGGTATGTTTATTTTAACCTGCTTTGTGGGCACCACAAGACAAATGAATAGTTTTTTAGATTATGTTAATTCATTATATTCGAATATTAAATTTACCGTGAAAACGGAAAATAGTGATAAACTAAATTTTTTAGATTTAACTATAAATACAGTTAAGAACACACACCAATTCTTCGTTTACCACAAACCTTCACATATTGATACCGCGATGAATTATATGTCGTTGCACCCTAGACATCTTAAACATGCAGCTTATCCATAGTATGTTACATAGGTTACTAGATATTCCATTTTCAAATTATGAATTTAATAAGGAGTTAAACTTAATTAGGCGAATCGCGGTTAACAATGGCTTCCAAGTCTATTTTATAGATAACTTGTTACCTAAAAAACGGTACAATAACGCTGTAAATGCAGTATATCCTAATTTCAGGCCACATTCATTGGCGACCTGTCGGAAAAAACTTGTAAGTTTTTAAAGAAACGACTTCTAAATACATCTTATAAAACTAATAATATTTTAGGATCTACTATTAAAATCAATAAAGATAAGAATAAAAAAGAAGAATTGTCGGGAGTGTACAAGCTAACCTACCCTAAGATATATGTTGGACAAATACCTGTTGGAGGAAAAACAAGTGCTTTTATTTCAACAGATTAACTAAGTATTTATCAATTTTGAAATCCTTCATGCAGCTAGTAAAGGATAAAAGTTGGCGTTACAAGATTGGAAGTTAATAGGTATGGAAGCTCTAATATTTTACTTAATGATCAACTAGGCATAAGTAAGTCTAAAAGTGAATTATTTATTATTTGTTTGCTTATAGTAATGAAACATTTTCTTTGTAAGATTTTGCAAACAGCGGAAAGAAGAACTATCTATGAGAACTAAAAGAAAAACTATTTTAGAATTTTAACTTGCTAGCATAACCAACAGTCAGATTATCGAAAGAATGCAAAGATTTCATTAACTTGTTACATATAGTTTTTCATCTAGTTCTCATAGATAGTTTTCTTTCAGCTGTTTGCAAAATTCTATAAAGAATATGTTTCATAGACATAAATAAATCTCCACTCGTCAATCTATTTTAATTCCATTTCCAAATTTTGTCTTATCAGTTTATAAAGGCATTTTCTAAAGATTATGTCATACAGAAATATTTTGCATGACCTAACCCATTTTTGAGGCCTTTCCCTTCGTCATTTACTACCTGATTTTTCTTGAATAGTTTTGGTTTCAGCAATATTAATATCCATATTGAATTCCGTACTTTGTACGATCCTACTAATCTGTTGATAAGTGTTTGCACGCAATTTCTTATTTTGACAACTGTTCCATGAATAGATTAATCAAATGTAACAACAACGTTTGCTAAGTGTTTACTTTAAGCACTTCTATCATATAATGTGGGTTTATCTATGTAGGTATTGCAACTTCAATGAACATTGCGCTAACAAGGATTATTATTACGTTGCTGTTTTTGTTGCCACCATCATAACACAGTTTATAGCTCTAAGTTAGGAAGTATTAATGTAGCAATTCTAGCAAGTTTGAGTCTATATGTGTACATGTAAAGATATTCCCTGCCAGTAATCTACATTATTAAAATAATGCCAAAATATAAGTTATTAACATTTCTAATAACAGTTTGTGTTTAACAATAAATTAGAATTATATACTTAAAATTAGTTTTCTTTTAAGGTAAACGTGCATCATATAATTTAAATCACTGATTTCTTAAATGATTTCAATAGTTAGTTATTTTAATTAAAATAGCAACGACACCGACATTTTCACAAAGTGTTGAAAATTTAGCATGGACATATTTAAACTCCAGCTATTCATTTTCCATGATGTCTCCAGTAAGTTAGGGGGTATGCTATTTTGACCAACTATTGCCTTCTTTGTTGGATACTACTTGTCTGACAGAAGGAAGTTGAAATCAACTAGTATGGCTAGTATAGTTTCACAAAAATGTATGATAGAACAGATGCAGACGTTAAGAAATCACACATTCGATTGTTACAATGACATTTGAAGTTCTGGCGGATGCGCCAGGAATTGCCGCGTACTTTATTTCATTGGGTAGATTGATAAAATCAAGCCCACAAACTGAGTAAATCATTTTTAATAGTGGAGTGGAAGTATGGTAATCGTAAAAAAAAATTCAATTTTTTTTTTTTGTTGAAATAGGTTTAGAATATCATGAAACGTCGAGATTTTAAATTTGAGCGAAAAAAAATTATGTCTGTCGGTCTGTAACTTTTTTTGTGCACACGATATCTCTGGAAGATATTGACTTGAAATTTTATACACGTATGTACTATAACGAGATCTGAAACCGGAATTGTATCCGGTGAAGGGTTGGGGGTAAATAGGAGAAAATAAATAAAGCAAGCTGGTAAGAGTACAAAAATTTGGGATTTGGTGTATATGCTAGAAGCCAAGGCCTCAGATTTTTTATATTACTTTTACCCCCCTCCTGCACCACCCCCTCTGCATTATAAAAGGGATTAATAAAATAAAATTGAATCATTCACTAGAAATTTGGTACACGTATATATTATAACGATACCTAGAACTAGATTATATTTGGAGATGATTCCGTCGAAGAGTTGAGGGTTAAATAGGAATAAATAAGGAAAAATAAGTAAAGCAGGCTGGTAAGAGTACAAAAACTTGGAATTTGGTGTATATACTAGAAGCCAAAGCCTCGGAATATTTTGTAATATTTCCATAACCCCCGCACCACCCCCACTCCATTATAAAAGGAGTTGATAAAATAAAATTGAGATATTCACTTGAAATTTGATACACGTATATATTACAACGATACCTACAACTAGATTATGTTTTGAAATGATTCCGTTGAAGGGTTGGGAGTTAAATATGGGTAAATAGTTGGAATTTGGTATATATACTAGAAGCCAAAGCTTCAGATTTTGTTCATAACATTTTTCAACTCTTTCGTTTTTCTCTAAAACGCTTTGTTCACTCTGAACTAAATAATACATTTCTATAAATTCTTTTTTTTTTCGCAGTTTCGATCTCTTTTGCAATGCAGCTCCCCCTGCTAATGGCAACGCACAGCTGCCTAAATTTTAGAAAATGTCGTGTTTTTCAGACGTTGCGTTTCAAGAAAAGTGTAGTTAAAGACAGCATTCGTTTCTTTCTTAAATATGTTGTCTATATTAAGGAATAGAAGTTGGCGGCACGACGATCTATGGTCATTTTTTAAGGGAGATACACACTGCTAAAGTCAAAGGTTCGAGGATTTCGTTGCTCCGGCGATATGGGTCCGTCTCGGGAGCCACTGCATCCGAACGAGGCATCATAAAATTATGAAAAAAATTAATAGATATGCCAAGAGAACATCGAATGGCATAGACATCACTAAGATACTTAGTTTCCGAGATAGGGCCGCTCAAAGTCACTAAAAGGAGAGAATCTCTCTTTTCCTCTACTTCTCGACACTCTATCTCGGAACCTAAAAAAGCCATAGACTTTTGGTTTGGGCAATTCGATTTATCTCATCTCCTTTCATATTTCTAATTGTTTCAGAATTTTAGGTTTCCTCGTTTAGGACCATAGTCCCACGAACTCAGGTGTCGTTCGAGGAGAGAAATCCCCAGAACACTTAATTTGACGGCTTGTATCTTGCTAAAAAATAATCCACCATTGGATAGAAAATTTAATTTTTAATCGATTAAGCATAAAAAAGGAGGTCTGTTTTGTCTGGAAAAAGTTAGAGCGTGAAATGTAAAGAGATGTCGAAAATGCGTAAATTTCTTAAATAATTCACTATCAAAATTTTGGGAAAAAATTAAAGTGTCGCTAAAAATCTGAAAACTCAGGGGTACGTAGGATGGTGAGAGAAATCGAATGGCACAAACTAGAAGTCTATAGCTTTTTTGGTTTCCAAGATAGAGTCAGCGCCCCAAAATACATATGGAAATGGTGATCAGCTCATTTAAGCCTTTTATTTACTTGTTCGAGATTTTTCGGGCTTTCTGATGGTGTTTTCGAGGGTAGGACAAATTCAAGAGCCAATCGAGCACGGACGTCGGATTTGTGTTCAGCAGATCAAACTACATGATAATACATAGGCTTTCTCGCACTCGACGTTTTCTTTGTGTGGTGTTGTTATGGTAAATAGAGACGTTTGTACAAAAATTCGCATTCTTGTAAACACAATACCCTCTGTTGAAGTTAAGAATAGTATTTGAAATACCATTCTTAAAGCATATGGAAAATAACATAGTAGAATAGTGTTATGTTTTTAAGTAATTTTAGAGCAAGATGTTATTAAGGTTTTTGATAAATCACTCATAAATTTGAAGATGTGTGAAATAATGAATCTGAAATATGTAGTATGTTCTTCACGCTCGTATCAGTTTTACGTAGGTCAATTTTGCTTTAAAGTCTTATTAAGGTATCTTTTATAAGACAATTACGAAGTGCCTATTGTGAGTACGTATTAAATAAGATATCTTCTGTTGAATCTAGACTTTTATATCAAATTAGGAGCATATACAGGAAGTCCATAAGAACGGATAAATTCGTTATCTACGTAGTTTAAAATTTATGAGTATAGTCCTAAAGCACGTCAATTTTTAATTCTAAAATGACATTCTTTGAGCAAAATTTTATACCTTCCCCTTCAACCCCCTTGAAGTGACAGCTACCCATTTGAAATTTTTAAGCAGAATGAGGGTGCGGGTGATAGCTCATTTGAAAGGGTTTTTAATACCTTATACAGTGATATAGGGTTTTTGAATTTTGTATATTCTTCAACAAGAACATTAAATTTGAAAATTTAAAAACGCATTTGAAATGTATCCTAACTATTTATGCCTACGTACCAATATCTGCCAAATCTGACTTTTCTAATTAATTTCGTGTCATGTCATAATACAGGTGGCAAAATATCTAATGAAGTTGACAGAAATATTTGGTATCAGCAGGACGGAGCTACACCACATTTTCGATTGGAAGTAAGAGCTGATCTCAATAAAGTTTTTTTCAATAAGTGGATCGGTGGACGCGGTGATGTTGAGTGGGCTGCTCGTTCTCCCAATTTGACCCGCTTGACTATTTTTTATGGGGTTACTTCAAATTGAAAGTCTATTTCAAGAGACAGGATGAGGTAAGAAATTAATCAAATCACCCCAGAAACGGTATAGAATGTTTTAGGGGAATTTCAGAAACGCCTCAATTATTGTCAGGAAGCAACGGGCGCCTAGTTTCAACATGTTTAAAGCAGTGTTTCTTTTGTTTACTTAGTAACATTACAAATGTAATATTTATCAATAAAGAAATTTGAGATATTCAAAAACTCTTATATAGCCCAGTCGTCAGGGGTTTTAAGGTTAAATGTTATATGGCTGAATTTTTCAGAATAAGTAGTTTTGTTGGTGTAGAATACGATAAAAAAAAGGTTACAGTTGTAAGGTGTTGGCGACCCCTAAAAAAATCTAATAAATTGGCCGAAGTTCGGTTCTTGGCCAATAACTCAAAAAATAAAAAAATATATCTAAAAATTACCTAATAGCACCAGGCGATAGAGTGGGAAATTTCACATCAAGAACGTATATGAAATTTTGTTTACCATCAAAAATGTAGGCTCAAGAATTTTTTATAACGCACGAGAATGGAACGTGACGGCACATAAGTACGGCTCGTGAATCGTGTGCGGTCACGGACGTGTTACACTAAATTTGTTCTAACTTTTGAACTAAATAATGAAGTTAAGCTCAAAAAAGCTTAAATGAAATGAGAAACATGTGGCTATTGGATTATCGTATTTTCAAACATAGAAATGAATATATGTAGGAATAGTACATAAATGAAGTCGGAACATATAGAGATTCTTTATAAAATCGTTAAAAGCTATACCATATCTACAATTTTTAAGGTGAAAATCTCAAGCTTTCCATATTACTCTTGAAGTAGTGTATAAAAAGATCCGATGAGAGAAAATTTTCAAAAATTTATTTTTGAAGATGTACAATTTTAAATTGTTGAGAAAGTGATAAAATTTGATGTATAACTAACTTTAACCACCTATTACTTTGGTTTAAATCGCGTTATTAGATTTCTGTAGGTGCGATTTTTAAAACTTGAAATGTGTACTTTAATATGTTTTAAGAGGATTTACCTTAAAAATTGAATTAACCTCCTAAAATTAATTAATTTTACGAAAATAAAGGAAACATTTTTCTTTGCTCCAAAATTCGTGAAAGTTGGGGTAAAATAAACGTTAATACCTTTTATCACAAAAATTATTTGGCATACCTATCCATTAGAACTTTTATACATTACTTATAGAGTAATATGTGAAAGTTTCAGATTTTTGTTTTAAAAATTGTAGAAATGGTAGAACTTCTACCGATTTCATCGGAAATCTATTTATGTTCCGACTTCATATACCGGGTGAGTCACGAATTGCGCTCGCCCCGATATTTCCTAAAATATTTGGAATAGAAAATTGAAATTTGGAGGCCTTATTACACGACTATAGTGCCATCTTTTCAATAAAAAATAAAGTTTGGTGCACATCCGGTTTGACCGGAAATGCCCACTACTTTCGATTTTTAATTGGAACACCCTATATATTTTTACATTTTTGGAATCTAGAGGAAATTTTGAATACAATACACCATTTTGGTCACTATTTGATAAACATTAAAAATTTTATTAAAAAATCTATTTCTGAATCCAGAGTGCTGTGGTGCCCAAAATATATTTTAGTTTGTGTGCTACGTTACTATAAAAATAAAAAGAGCAATATGATTGCATTACTTAATTCTCTAGAGGCGTTTAAAATTTTTAAATGTGATTTTTACCCACTAACTCGGTTTTTTTAAATGGGAATTTAATCGTTCACCAAAATTTTTAAATACCTCATTTTCATACGAATCTAATGATACCAAAATTTTGAAAATCCGCTCAGAAATATTTCAGATTTCGGCCAAAATACAATGCAACCAAGCTTTTAGAAACATGCGGCTAATAGATAATAGATTAGTGGGCTTTGGAAACTAAAATGGCACATTTCTGTGTAAATTTGGTAACCTAATAACATTGGAAAAATCATAGTAGCCGTTGAATGTAATAAAACAATATCAGCTGTCAGACAGATACAAAATAAAGCGTTGCGGAAATCTCTTTGAGTAAAAATAAAAGAAAATGAATAATTTTAGTAGAAATGAAAAAGTCGATATGTTACTGATATATGGAGAGCGTCTCAACTGCAGCTGCAGAACTGTATCAGCAACGATATCCCAACAGACGTCATCCAAGTAGACACTTGTTTGCCAGAGTGGAACAAGAATTAAGAAACGAACCCAATCAACAAGATGACCATCAAACATTTATTGTAAGTGAGGACAAAGAAATTGATGTATTAGGATTTGTGATGGTACACCCAACAACATCAACAAGGGAATTGTTAATGGAATGCGACATTAGTCAGTCTTCGGTTTGCAGAATTTTAAAGAAACATAAGTTTCGGTCTTATAAATACCAAATACACCAACATCTTTATGGAGATGATAACGACAGGAGGCTAGTATATTGCAACTGGTTCTTAAATGCAGTACAACAAAACCCAGGTTTTCCTTTTCATATTTTATATTCAGATGAAAGTAGATTTACGAACCAAGGTATGTTTAACAGAAATAATACTAGGTACTGGGCTCAAGAAAATCCGAGGTTGGTAGGGCGGGGGAATATTCAGGAAAGATTTGGGTTTAACTGTGTAGTTATGTTACTATTGGCTTGGAGTACTTGGAGATCGAATAATTGGACCCATATTTTTTGATGGAACACTTACTGGCGAACGATACTTATTCTTTTTACAAAACCAGATAGCAGAACTTCTTGACTTACTTCCTCTTGCCTATTTACAAAATCTGTTTTTCCAACAAGATGGTGCTCCCCCACATAATTCCAGAAGAGTGATGGAATATTTAAACAACTTGCATGATGAACGCCTTATTGCAAATCAAGGTCATATCAGGTGGCCTCCTAGATCACCTGACTTAACACCCCTCGACTATTATGTATGGGGCACTCTCAAAAATAAAGTTTATAAAACTTCTTCAAATACCCGTGAAGAGCTGCAAAATAAAGTTGTATGGGCTCTTAATGAAATAACGCCGGCTGAATTGCGTAGAGCCATTCAAGCAACTGTACGCAGAGACGAATTGTGTATAGAAAAAAATGGTGGACATTTTGAGCAATATCTATAAATGTCAATTTATGGTTCAATTATATTAATTATTTTAGAGATACCTACTGTTACCTAGTTTAAGTTCAATTGTTCAAACGGAATTGATTTTTATTTATTTATAGGCCCGATATTTATGTTCATTTAAATAAAACTCTGAAAACCGAACTGATGTCGCATTCTATTGCAAATGTCCTTGTCGATGTATTTGTGTTTACCTCCACATACCTAGGCTAAACTTAATTGTAACGTTCTTTGCGCTCACAATTATTAAATGTTTAATAGCTCAAGATTGCCTATAACTACACGAGTCCGTCTGACAGCTGATATTGTTTCATTACATTCAATGGCCGCTATGGTTTTTCCAATGTTATTAGGTTACCAGATTTACACAGAAATGTGCCATTTTAGTTTCCAAAGTCCACTAATCTATTATCTATTAGCCGCATGTTTCTAAAAGCTTGGTTGCATTGTATTTTGGCTGAAATCTCAAATATTTCTGAGCGGATTTTCAAGATTTTTGTATCATTAGATTCGTATGAAAATGAGGTATTTAAAAATGTTGGTGAACGATTAAATTCCCATTTAAAAAAATCGAGTTAGTGGGTAAAAATCACATTTAAAAATTTTAAACACCTCTAGAGAATTAAGTAATGCAATCATATTGCTCTTTTTATTTTTATAGTAACGTAGCATACAAACTAAAATATATTTTGGGCACCACAGCACTCTGGATTCAGAAATAGATTTTTTAATAAAATTTTTAATGTTAATCAAAAAGTGACCAAAATGGATGTATTATTTTCAAAATTTCCTCTAGATTCCAAAAATGTAAAAATATATAGGGTGTTCCATTTAAAAATCGAAAGTTGTGGGCATATCCGGTCAAACCGGATGTGCTCCAAACTTGATTTTTTATTGAAAAGATGGCATTTTAGTCGTGTAATAAGGCCTCCAAATTTCAATTTTCTATTCCAAATATTTTAGGAAATATCTGGGCGAGCGCAATTCGTGACTCACCCGGTATGCACTGTTCCTACATACATTCATTTTTATATTTGAAAATGTGATAATCCAATAGCCACATATTTCTCGTATCATTTAAGATTGGTTGAGCTCAATTTCATTAATTAGTTGAAAAGTTACAACAAATTTAGTGTAGCGCGTCCGTGACGGCGCACGCTTCGCGCGCCGTACTTATGCGTCGCCACGTTCCATTCTCGTGCGTTAAAAAAATCTGGAGCCTAAATTTTTGATCGTACAAAAAAATTTCATACTTATACATTTTTTTTATGTGAAATTTTACCCTCTATCTCCTAGTGCTATTGGTTTTTGACATGTTTTTTATTTTTCGAGTTATTGGCCAAAAAAAAATTTCGGCAAATATTTTCGATTTCTTTAGGCTTCCTCGGAATTTTACAGCTGTAAACGTTTTTTATCGTATTCTACACTAACAAAACTACTTTTTCTGATCCAGCCATATAACATTTAGTGGTCGGTTTTTCTGAATTTCTGTCTCCGACAACTGGGCTAATATTGCTGGATAGAGAATTAAAAACCCTTTCAAATGAACTATCGCACGCCCCTCGTTATATTTAAAAACTTTGAAGGTGTAGCTATCACTTCAAGGGGATTGAAAGCAGGTATAAAATTATGCTCAAGAAATGTCATTTTTGAATTAAAAATTGACCTGTTTTAGCATTTTGCACATTAATTGTAAATTATGAAGATTGAATTTATTCGTTACTTATGGACCTCATTATATAAAGCAGCATAGTAGAGAAAACTCCTTATTGAAATTAGTCTGTATTCGGCATACAGGGTGATATAAAGTTACATAAACTATTATGTTTTATATGAATTCTGTTTTATTATAATTTTAGTGCAAAGTGTTAGTAACATTTTTGATTAGGGCCATAAAAATACAAAGTCATGCAATATATAAAAACTAAAATCTCTCAGATTTGCATTTACTTTCTGGGGAACAGCTGATATATTGATATTGTTATATTGTTAATAAGACCATACTATTTTGCCTATTGTGAGTAACTATTAAACAAGGTAAGCTCTGTTAAACTTAACATTGTTATTATTTTTTAAATAATTTTAGAGCAAAACGTTGCTAAAGGTTTTTTATTAAGCCCACAAAAATACGAAAATGTTAGAATAATGAAATTGGATTGTACAGTGATTTTCTCAAATTTGAATGAACTTTACGTGGATTAGGTGATGTATCAGTTTTAGTTTAAAATATTAATAAGGTGTTTTTAACGAAACTATCACGAAACGGGTGAAAGTTTTATTCGTAAGCTGCCGACTTGTTGCGTTGTTTTGCAAGGTTTTAGTTTGCCAAGTTATTCAAGGGGCCACCCTACCGGCGACGTAGTTAGCGTCACTGGTTTAACCTGGCTAGCACAAAAAAGATACGGAGCGCAAATAAGGCAGTGAGTTCAAGGCTTGGGCGCCATGATTAACTAGTATAATCAAAGAAAAGAAAAGCTAAAGATAAACAAAAGACACATATTACATATATACAATAGTACTATAATACAAAATATTATATTACACAACATCAGCGATACTGTATAACAACATATCAAACAGAAATATGTACAAAATATTACAGAAATTTACAACGAAGATAAGAGAACATAGCACCCATGGTGCTAAATAGTGATATATCAGAAAGAAATACTATATTACAATTAAGTTTGTTATTACAAAGGTATCTCGCAAACGATCAAACCAACAATATATTTACACCATTAGATATACTAAAATGGCAACATAAAATATATTACAACGATAAAATAATAAAACTTAACCTAATAAAAGATATGCAGTTTCGCTTTAACCTGATATTTATTTGATCCCACCAGTATATAACCTTCCCGCTACGTAATGCCAAATGCTTAGAAACGGGACACCCCCAAGTTATATAAGTACAAAAAAAATTACACTAGAATGTATCTCTAGCAGATGAAATACGGGACACCCTAAAGTTTTATAACCACAAACAGATATTACTAGAACTCAAGTCCTAGAAAATAAATACACATTACACCACGCCCCGGACATCCGAATTCCTTTTAAATAAATAATCCACATAAGTGATATGATTTGACGGGTCAAATCCTGAAAATTTCAGAGTACACGACACGTATTATGTACAGATAATTACCGATATGTCTAACCATTGAGACATATCCGAGATAAAAGCACTATGACAAAACGAAACCGCGATACTAGTCAAATTCAAATATTATCATGTTATCAAATAATTGCGATTACGTTAAGCAAATTACATTACGACAAAAATTGACAATAAGGAATCGATACTACGACGAAATATTTGTAACAGCGAATTTAAGATATAAGTAACTACGAGTTGATGTACAACAATGGACATGTGAAAATAATTCCTTTTACATGCAATAATCAAAAGTACTTATCTTTTGTTTAGATTTTAACGGTTGTGTAGTTAGATGGTTGAGAACCTCCACAAGTGGTACCATTCCATTTTGGAGGTTATGATATCTTAGACAACATGGTCGTATATAAATAATTTGTCGCCGAGACAAAATTAAGAAAAATATTTCACCCAGGTTCTCGTTTACTTGGTAGAAAATCTTAAATATTTGTTGTGGCGAAAAATTTCGTGATAAAGACAAACGCAGTATTCCTATCCAAAGTCATTCTGAAGAAAACGTATACAAAAACGTAGTATCAATATTGAACGTAAATTTGTTATATTAAAGAAAAACCTTATACGTCTACAAGATCTCTCCATCTTAATATCCCCCTTAGAGGTTTAACAAAATATCAAACACATTCATCTTCGATTGACGGCTCGAGTGAAAGAGAAGGAATTTATCCCGGCGCGGCGTATCATTAAATATTTCCCGGACCGGTAGTCACGTTGCCATGCCCAAAAAGTAGTTCTGTTTTGTTAAGAGAATATTAAATTAATTAAAGAATCTAGATTTGTCCTAATAATTCTACATTTTCATGTGGCTAACAGACTTTATTATAATTATAGTTTAATCTACTCAACGTCATTTTAAAGTTAGTTTGATTTATTTATTTAATTTAATTTGAATATTATAGAGCGTGGGCCATCTATTATCCTGAGGCGTAAGCATAAGCTACTGGTAATTTCTCATCTGTCATAGGGATAGTGCGTAATAGTACTAGAGCATAGGAGAATAAAATTTTCGATTATTAAAATTATTCTAATACATGTTAGAAAATGTAGGTAACTAAGGATGCTTTTGCGCATTCCGCACGTTACATTGTGAATAACTGTAGGAGCAATAAGAACATAAAATAAAAAGGGAACTGTGTTCTTAATCTCCACGGCAATCACAATGTTATTCATTCCAAATGCCGTGACTAACTGGGAAATTTTCAAAGCCAATCTAAACTAGTAAACAAATACGTATTATTATAAAACGAAAATTGAGGTACCTGTTTAACGAATTCACAAAAGAACTAGAAATTATTGCCAGGATATTTAAATCCCTAATTACTGAAATGCATTAGAATTGAAAACAAGAGAGACCTAATTAAAGCCAAAACAAATAATATCAACGTATGCAATATAATTTTAATTACGTAAAGTGTTTGCTAATGCAATTTTAATACACTTCAAAATTATTGGATAATGAATATTAAATTTCAATTAACAGGATTTAAGCACCATTAAATCCCTGCCTACGAATAATCCCCATGAATTTAAGGACAATTGACGAAACAAAGGTATTTCATTTGCGATTATTTTGATAGCGACAATTGATTCCCTAGATTGAAAATAAACATATATTGGGAACAAAGAGATTATAAATTAGGGATTATCGGAGCTGTAATCAAGAGAAATTGTACATGCATTTAAACAATTTAACCAATTTTGAAATGCTACTGTATCGCCTAGTATGGTCAGAGATGCTTTTCGCATCCCATGACAAATCTGATTCAAATTCGATATGGTCAAATCAATGAGGTATGAATGAGCAGATCAGTTAATCATCTTAAGTTAATAAGTGTGAAAATTCAGTAAAGATTCGCAGGCTAATGATACAATTTATATTTAAAAATAAATCAAAATGATGTACGGTAGGCGAGTTGCTTTTACCACCTCAGCAGAGAAATACTCACATGTAGTTTGTGATGTCTGTAAGAAGATGGTATTAATTTGGAAAAAGAATCTTTGGTGAAATTTGGAAAAGAAATTGCGAGAAGTTGCGAAAGACGGCTTTTTAAAGGAAAAGTTGAATTTTTGCGAAAAAATTGTGTTCGGATAAAAAATGTGTATAATGAAATGACAAACAAAATGAGCCCCGGTGAAACTCAATTGGCCCAGTGGTTCCCTCGCATATTGCAAGAGAACACTAAAATTGTACGTTTTTTCAAAAATTTATAACTCCGGTTCAAATACATATTAAAGGCTGAAATTTGCACATATTGGAATTTTAGTAGTCCTTAATCTATTCTCAAAATTTCAATTGAGGATAGTGTGTAGATTGTGAAAACCTTTGCCTTTTGCAAAAAGGCACTTTTTTGCAAAAAGCGAGGGTAGTGAAAATGAAGGGAAACTCGGCTACCCCCACTCGTCACCGCTTCCACAGACTCTTGTTCCAAAATAATATCATCTTCATCCACACATCGCAAACTTCATATGAGTATGTTTTTTCTGAGGTCACAGTTTGTCGGACATCTGGCTCTCTGAAGAACTAGCTCGCCTACACTAATATGTATAAAATTAGTTAGTTAAAGTAACCATGAATCATGTTATTCATAATGGCTCAATACTTAAAGTAACGATTTCCTAAATGAATTCAACACTTAGTTAATTTAATTAAAATGACAATAATCATATACATTACTGAAGCGATATTTTCACATAGTGTTGAAATTTTGACATGTCATTGTAACAATTTTCACTCCAGCTATCCATTCTCCATTATGTCGTTTATATTTTCAGTAAGTTAGGGTGTGCTCTTCTTTGACCGACTATTGCATTCTTGTATTCGACACTGCTTATTTGCTTATGTAAAAGGAAGTTGAGATCAACTAGTATAAAAAGCATAATTATACAAAATATACGACAGAACACGTGCAGACGTGTAACAAGTTCACAAATTAAATTATTACAATGCCTCTTTAAGTTTTGGAGAAGGCGCCAGGAATTGTATACATTATTTCATCGCTTTCTATAAAATCAGATCAAGCTATGGATGAGCAGATTAGTTATTTATCTTGGGAAGAGGTTAACAAGTTATAACAATGTTTTAATGATTATGAAATGAAGTAGATAATACCAGTTTGCCAAAATCAGCTTAAATTGTTAGAGCTCCTTTTTTCAATTTATACTTGAGGACAGACAATAGCGGACAGCCCAGTCTCGGAATAAAAGAAATAAGAAAAAAAGAAAGTAAAAGAAATGGCTATTTTGCAAAATGTTACAAAAACGATTTTGGCTGTTAACTCTCTACTTCATCTACGTGTAAAGAATTTTAATAAATGTATGTTTTAGTCATTTTCTTCTGATTCACAGCATTATGGTAGACATTTAGTGATCCATGCATTGTACTTGGCAACTTTTTGACTATATGGCATGTTTACCAATATCATATTATTTCGTTTCACAAATAAAACATACACTTGTTTTATGATTTTCACAAAAAAATTTTATTTTATATATTTTTTCAAATATATAAACACATAACAATTGTATAGTTTTATACTCACATCTGAAGAAGCCACTGTGCTGGCAAAACAATTGTTATGTGTTTATATATTTGAAAAAATATATAAAATAAATTTTTTTTGTGAAAATCATAAAACAAGTGTATGTTTTATTTGTGAAACGTTAACATGGATTTTCATCAAGTAAAGGTCGAATCAATCAATTATCATATTATTTGTTGCCATTAGACACAGAACCTCGCAAAAGCTCTCGTCAACTATTTGGTGATATCAGCTCAACATTTTGGAGGGCATTTTCTTTGCCACTTATTACCTTGTTTTCCAGAACCTACCAATTAATCTTATATTTTCATCACTTTGGTGGATGTGGCCCAAAAATGAAAAGTATCGATACAGTCGTTATGGGGAACTGTTTGTGCTGTGGCCTATCCAGGTAATTCATAGTAAACATCTCTAAATTCACATCTAGATAGCATCACTACATAATAAGCCTACTTTAATAATGGTCCATATCCCAGCAGAGTTGTAAAGAAAAACATGTAGAAAACTAGAGCATTAGGAAACTGATCTTTGTTCATTTCATAATATTCATCATGCCAAATGTTGCATAACAGTAGACTAGCCATCTTACTATCTGTGTTCTCCATTGAATTACATATTCGCAGTTGCCAATGTGGTTCAAAACAGCTCCAAGGTATGCCGGGTAGCCCAATCCATAGTGATACTTTGGTAACTTTTGAATGGGTCAATGGATTATTCTCAAATGTGATATAGGGATGTCAATTAAAATTTCCAACTATATGAGTTAAAAAACCAAACCGGTCTCATTAGTTGACTATTTCGGCTATTTTCATGACGTAATTTTTAATTCTAATTTTTGAAAGAAGTACATAATTAAAATAACAAAAGTCGAAAAGTCTAAGATTACCAAGTTGGAGTGTTCCAACCTCAACTTTTCCTAGTTGAAAAATCGAGGTAATTAATTAGAAACTGGCGTCCTTTTTTATCGCCACACTTCCAGAATAAATAACACGGCCAAGACTTGGCACATTGTATGATTGAATGTCCACAAAATCACTAATATAATGAAAACTTCGATCACTTTCCATTTAACATCTTGGGAATTAGGGTCAGTTGTCTTTAATCTCTGAAAAATGTACAAATTCATAACATCATGCACACACGACCTATATAAATCACTAAGTCACTGTGGCCAACATGCAAATGTTGTAAGTATCACAAAATAGTGTGAGTGGCACACAAATAATCTTTAGGGCGCGGCACATTCAGTCTTTCTCGATCTCCCTGTGTAAAAATGCCATTTCAAAGATAAAATCTAAGATCGAAAAAAATCCCAAGACAAAATGAAATGCTAATCGCGCATCAAATTAAGGAGGTCAAAATATATAAATATTAGTAGGTTCAGTTTCTGGGTCTGAACTTTTTTTGTGTGTGGTTGTGTAATTATTTGGCAGAAACTTAATGAACAGCATTTCATAAAATGAGACATCTTGTATATTTTTATTTCAAATATCTCGGCAATCAATTACCTACTTGCTGATACCTCATAGTTACCGCAGATTATAATAAGTGAAGAGGACGCTCTCCAGAACTTTGAACTGGTGTCACCAATTAGTTGATAGGATGAGCTTTGCCGAGGTCACGTTTTCTTACATACAATAGATAGATGGCTTAATGTTGTCAGACATACCATACAGCAAGGAGAGGCCAAGTGAAATAATGCTTAGGTCACAAAACCTCTACCAAAATATTGTGATTAAGAAGAAGGGAAAGTGACGCTGTAAATGTCTAATTAAAATAATGTTCTTAAGTGTGTAACTCTCTATAATCAATACTCTGTATCATACTACATTAAAAATGCTTATTTACAAATAATAGACTGTAACAAAGTATGTGTAAAAACTGGCAGCAAATTTCATATCAGATTTATGTCATTTTAAATACATATTTACGGTTTATTTGAAATTTAACTAGATTATAACCGTTTCATTTTTACCTCCTAGTGATTTGATTCTCTTTTCATATTTTATGACGGGAGAGACTCAACGACATTTATGTCACAGAAATGTTCCGTTTCCATGAAAGGAGAAGTTTATACATCAGTTAAACTTGAAAACTTTATATTCAGACCTATATTTTATAAAATTGTACGAATAAGTATGTGAGGCAAAAACTCTAATTAATAATTTCGTTAACTGAGCTGCACTATTTGTTTTAATTATACAGAATCAGACCAATTATTAATTATTTTTTCCTGAAATAAAGCGGAAAATTCAATTTGTTAACCTCACATGAGTGTTTTGTTTATTAATTCGTCAAATAATTATTCCCACATGGTACAAAATCTATTTCTGTTCCCTTGCAAATCTCAATTCACCAAGTCATATATTTTAACGAGTACCTAGAAGTTTCAGCCGGGCTCAATTTACATTTACGCGATGTCGTTGAGATGAAGTGCAGAGAAATACTTTTCATTATTATTGTTCTAATGTGTATTTGCAATAGGTAATGCCCTATTCCAAGTTCCATTTGTTTAATAATAACCGTATCAGTAATCCATTCTAACAACATTTTAAAGGCAGCGAGGGTAGATACGTCTGCCTATACTCGTACTTGATACGAGAATGTAGCCGCATCAAGCGTGGTTGTACTTGAACGGGTGACCTACAGCGTTTTGGCTCCATTTCTAACTGATTGTATAACCATTCCATTTCCATTTTAACATTTTTATTTTATTTATCTATGTTCTGACAATACATATCTTATTTTAGGAACTTATGTATTTCATTGTACAACCTTATTTCAGGCATGTATTTCTACATATAATATGCTGGGTCGATCTTAGACCAGGGGACCTGAAGATACATTTATGATAGAGCTGATACTAATGCACATTTCCAATAGTATATGCGTTAACCTTGCTACGTTTTTCATAAAAAAAATGAAAAAATTTCTGATGTACCAATTATTCGCTGAGTAATTTGAGAAGTTATATTCCAAACACACAGAGAAAGATTGAATATCAGCGCATACCTAGATGGTATGTAGTTTTAGGCGGGGGTTGCATAGCGGATATACCATTCATCGGAGAGGATGTAGAGCAGTCGGTGCCTGGTTTATTAAATGTTAGGCAAGTAAAAAATTCCTACCCTAAGAAGTTGAGCAAAATTTCCTGGTTGAAGGTAGCTCGTCGCCTGGCGTAGTGTAGGTGATAGGCCTCAGTAGCGGAATAAAGCCGACGTTAAATAAGTTGAAAAAAAACTTTTTAATGTATTTCTGTCAGAATTGTTCTGCGTTGAATTAATTCGAATCTAGGTATCTTGTACATCCTAGTATTTTCCTTTGGGTGACCATACTGTATATTTTGCTTTTCAGTTAAGGTTTGGTTCCTTGGCAATATTATAAACTACATTCTCAATATTATTTTCCTTCATCGTTTCTTAATTAACAACTTTCTAGGAAGGTCACTGTAGAATACTTTTACTAATAATTAAACAGATTTTTTTTATTTCCAAATCCACGAAGTGGCTTGGAAGTATAGTAAGCGTAAAAAAAAATTCAATTTTTGTTTTGTTTTTTGAAACAGGTTTAGATTATCGAATTGTCAAAATTTTAAATTTGAGCGAAAAAAAAATCTGTCTGTCGGTCTGGCGGTCTGTCGGTCTGCCAGTCTGTCGGTCTGTCTGCAATTTGTTTTGTGCACATGCTTTCTCTGGAACGGTTCAAAATATTCACTTCGAATTTTATACACGTATATATTATAACGAGATCAGGAACTGGATGGTTTTTTAACTTATCCGGTGAAAAGCAAATACAAGAAGAAGACAAAAGTACACGAATTTGGGACTTGGTGCATAGACTAGAATATGTATGTAAAGGTCCCAGATTCTTTAATAATATTTGATACCCCCCACTACCCCAACTCAATTATTAAAGGTGTTGTTAAATTAAATTGAGATATTCACTTGAAATTGGTACACGTATATGTTACTAAGATATCTGAAACTGATTATATTTTGAGATGATTCCATTGAAAAGTTGAGGGTTAAATAGGGGCAAATAGGGGAAAATAAGTGAAGCAAGCTCACTCCATTATTATAGGCTGATCAAATTAAATTAAGATAATCACTTGAAATTTAATACACGTATGTATTATAACGGCATTTGGAACTAGACTATATTTTGAGATGATTCTGTTGAAGGGGTGGGCGGTAAGTAGAGGTAGATAGGGGAAAACGAGTAAGGTAAGCTGGTAAAAGTACAGAAACTTGAAATTTGGTGTATGTATTAGAAGCCGAGGCTTCAGATTTCTTTAAAATATTTTTTAACCCCCCATCGTCTCCACTCCATTATTAAAGGGGTTGATAAAATAAAATTGAGATATTCACTTGAAATTCGTTACACGTATGTATTGTAATGATAACTAATTAAGATGATTTCGTGGAAGGGGGTGGGGGTGTAAATTGGGGAAAATAAGTAGAGCAAGTCCAGTAACTTCATTGCTCTTAATTAAAATTCTAAGCTAAGCTTGTTGCTAAAGTCATGAAATTATTAAATCTGCAAAGATTATTACGCAAAGCTAGCTTCTTTATATATTTAGTATCCCTTATTGTATTCTTCGTAAATACACAACGAAAAGTATATTGCATTTGATCGGCACATATCTAAAACCGATGATATCGCTCGTAGAAAAAGCATTTTCATATGACTGTGTTGGTCATCGAATTCTGAATAACTTCAAATGTCCCTCCGCTTGTCTCACTGTCCGCCCGTCTGTCCGTCCGCTCGATTTTCTGTCCGCCCGTCGCGTTTCTTGTAAACACCATAACTTAAGAATAAAAAGTCGGATTGTATTGAAATTCGGATATTAAGTTAGTGTTAGCAGGGGGAAAAATGTCGTTGAGGCTTCAGATTTCTTTAAAATATTTTTTAACCCCCCATCGTCTCCACTCCATTATTAAAGGGGTTGATAAAATAAAATTGAGATATTCACTTGAAATTCGTTACACGTATGTATTGTAATGATAACTAATTAAGATGATTTCGTGGAAGGGGGTGGGGGTGTAAATTGGGGAAAATAAGTAGAGCAAGTCCAGTAACTTCATTGCTCTTAATTAAAATTCGGTGACCAATTATTTCCACATACTAGAGTGGTGATGTTATTTTCCGTTAAAGAGACTCGGATGGAAAATCTGGATGAGGAAGTAGTGATTCCTCAGGCAGTGGTTTTCTTCCATATCTACGTAGAGGAGTGGAAGTATAGTAGACGTAAAGTAAAATTTCAAACACTTTTTGGTCGAAATATGTTTAGAATGTCACGTAACGTCGAGATTTTACATTTGAACGAAAAGAAATCCTCTCAGTCTGTTAGATGATCGATCTGTCTGTCTGTCGGTCTTTCGGTCGCTCTGTAACTTCTTTTGTGCGCGCGATTGCTTCGGAACTGTTTAAGATATTAACTTGGGATTTGGTACATATATATATATATATATGAGAACGAGATCTAGAACTGGACTATATTCTGAACTTATTCCATTGGGGGGTTGGAGGTACATAGGGGTAAATGCTAGTAAAGTAAGCAAATAAAAATTTAGAAACTTGGGAATTGGTATATACACTAAAGGCCCAGACTTCAATTTTTTTGACGACATCTACCAATCTACACCACCACTTTATTATTAAAATTGTTAACAAAATAAAATTGACATATTGCTACAAGTATGTACTACAACGAGGCTATACTACAGGCTAGTAAGAGTTCAGAAATTTGAGATTTCGTGTACATTCTAGGAGTCAAAGTCTCCATTTCTCTAAGACATTTACCACCCCCACAAAATGCTCTGTACTTTTGAATAGACCCTGTTATTCTTATGATTTTGGACCTGCTGAATCAGATGCTGTTTTCAGAAATGCAAGCCCAAAAACATAAGTATTATAGGGTCTGATTAAAAGTACAGAGAACTTTTTTATTTTGTGTGCCTGTATAATTGTTGTTTGATCCCCGGCGACTCCGCCAAAATTCGAAAATATTCAACTATAAATTTATATTTCCACTTCTTGCTCACATTACGCTGAACACATCATGATGAAACTAATGTGGAACTACAACCGAGTTATACAGTTGACACATCTAAAATATATACTTCGTAGTTGTATAATTCTGCTGAATAGCGTGCAAAAAAATGTATTTTGCGTGGCATGCAGAAATTTCATATTCTTGACAATTAATGATTTTAAAAATTAAATACTACAATCTGTAGTTACTACAGACATCTCTCTCTCTCTTTTTACTTCCACATCCACGTAGTGGATTGGAAGTATAGTAATCGCAAAAAAATTTTCAAAAATTTTTATTCGTGAAATAGGTTTAGAATGTCATGAAACGTCGAGATTTTAAATTTGAGCGAAAAAAAATTTTCTGTCTGTCTGTCGGTCTGTCTGTCGGTCTGTCGGTCTGTCTGTAACTTTTTTTGTCCGCACGCTTTCTCCGGAACGGTTTAAGATATTGACCTGAAATTTTGTACACGTATATATTATAACGAGATCTGGAACTGGATTGTTTTTTGAGGAAATCCGGTGAAGGGTTGGGGGTTAAATAGGGGTAAATAGGGGGAAATAAGTAAAGCAAGCTTGTAAGAGTACAGAAACTTGAAATTCGGTGTATGTACTAGAGTTAAGGCCTCAGATTTTTTTATAATATTTTTCAACCCCCACCACCCCTACTCCAATTTGAAAAGGGTTGATAAAATAAAATTGAGATGTTCATTTGAAATTTTCTACACGTATGTATTATAACGACATCTGGAACTAGATTATATTTTGAGATAATTCTGTTGAAGGGTTGGGGGTTAAATAGGGGTAAATAGGGGAAAATAAGTAAAGCAAGCTGGTAAGACTACAGAAACTTGAAATTCGGTGTATGTACTAGAAGCCAAGGTCTCAGATAATTTATAATATTTTTCAACCCCCACCACCCCTACTTCATTATTAAAAGGGTTAATAAAATAAAATCGAGATATTCATTTGGAATTTGGTACACGTATGTATTATAACGACGTCTGAAACTAGATCATAATTTGAGATGATGCCGTTGAAGGGTTGGGGGTTAAATAGGGGCAAATAGGGGAAAATAAGTAAAGCAAGCTGGTAAGACTACAGAAATTTGGGATTCGGTGTATATACTAGAAACCAAGGCCTCAGATTTCTTTCTAATAATTTTCAAACTCTACCACCTCCGCTTCATTATTAATGGGATTGATAACATCAAATTGAGATATTCACTTGAGAGTTAGTACACGTATGTATTGTAGTGACATCTGATTGAGATGACTCCATTGCTAGGTTGTAAATAGTGGAAAATAAGTACGGTAAACTAGAAACTTCATTTTTAACGTATATGGTAGAAACCAACTCCTCAAACTTTTCTATGACATCTACTCCAAATATTATTAAAATTCTATGACCAATAATTTCCACATACTAGAGTGCACATATAGTCAAGATGTTTCCTTTAAAGTGACTTGGACGAATAATCTGGATGTGGAAGTAGTGATTCCTTAGGCAGCGGTTTTTTATGCCGTAGTTAACTGATGGACTAATGAATTAATTCTAAACGAAAATATCGATTTGCCATGCTTGTGAGATAAGTCATATTTATTTTATTAAATAATACGATCAAAGTTAGAGCAGCCATTATTTGGAAAATATGTTTAGAATTACAGAAATATATGTCTGCTGAAAGAAATTCATTCAATTTGTTCATTTTTATAATTTCAATTCTAAGCTTGTTGCTAAAGTCATGAAGTTTGTAGTGGGAGCTATGATATTATTTCTTTAAATAAATCTGCAAAGATTATTACACAAAGCTAGCTTCTTTATATATTTAGTATCATTTATTATATTCTTCGCAAATACACAACGAAAAGTATATTGCATTTGATCGGCACATATCTAAAACCGATGATATCGCTCGTAGAAAAAGCATTTTCATATGACTGTGTTGGTCATCGAATTCTGAATAACTTCAAATGTCCCTCCGCTTGTCTCACTGTCCGCCCGTCTGTCCGTCCGCTCGATTTTCTGTCCGCCCGTCGCGTTTCTTGTAAACACCATAACTTAAGAATAAAAAGTCGGATTGTATTGAAATTCGGATATTAAGTTAGTGTTAGCAGGGGGGAAAATGTCGTTGAGAAAAATTTATCAACAAATAAAAAAGTTATTAATTAGTTAAATTTAAAAATGTATCTTTTTTCATGTTTCGTAATTAAACATAAAATGTCTAAAACTAACATTTTTGACAAAATAACTGCGAAGAGTATTCTATAGAATGTGCAACAATTAAATAACAAGTTCCGTAAATCAGCGAAGAGTATAATAGCTTGTTTATTAATTGTCTTTTATCTCCAATGACCAGAAAAGTATATCAGAGTTTCTTCCTAGTAATAGTGACAGCTACATTCGAAATATTAATTTCATCAATTATTTATCAATTAATTACTCTTTTTTAGAATGAGTATCTTGTAAACTTTTAACTGAAAGTGTACCAGATCTGAAAACGTCAAGAATTATTTAATAGAAAATTTTACTGTTGAAGAAAATGGGGGACAGTAATTGGAACGTAGCTAACACAACTGTCAAGAAAGAGACCTACTAAAATTTTTGACGAAAAATGTACTTACAGTACGATCACTGTAAAAAAATAATTAGGAAATGACGGAGGAAAACAATATTTACAATGCAGATTTCACTAATTTTATAAAGAAACCCTGATATATATTTCCTTAATAAATTATACAGGGAGAATCATCTAACTGAAAAAAAAACAAACAAAAAGTGCCAAATAAAGTTTCAAATTTTATATAAATACCTCCACGCATTTTCTGTATAACAATACTAATAATAATAGTAATAATAAGAATAAAATGTATTTCCCAAATGATACATGTGGCAAATAATACAGTTAATGCTTAATAGTGACAATATGTCCATAATATGTTATATATATGATGTCGGTAATGTCGGGTGTAACAAAAATATGTTATAATAATAATTTTAAGGGTAAATAAACGAAGCAAGGGATCACGAGAGTAACCTTGTAACTGAGTCCATGACGAATTTTGATCTAAAATTAAATAATAAATCTGAATGAAATATCTAAAAGCTACGTACAGCCTATTTAAAAACTTAATGCAAATATAATTAATAAATAATTTAATATGGTTATTTATATGTACGTTCATTACTTGGAAGAAGAAACGAAACTTATCTTGGAAATGGTTGTACAAGAACATAGTTTTTATATTTAGTTGGTATTTTTCCTCTCTGTTATTTAATGTATTTTAATCTTGATGTGGCGTCTAGCCATTTTTTATTTCTCTTTTTAGCAATCCGATAGTTATTTTCTTAAATAATGATATAATTTTAACGAAAATGAGGGAGCTAAGGTAGGTGTAATATCTTGTACCTATAGTTTTTTCAGCTTTGGGAATTAGAACGGATTTACTTTTTATTTGGTTTCATGCGGATGTGTAATTTGTGTCTAAATTGTGACATATGCAAATCCTGAAGAAATAACTGCCTTGTATCTAATAAAAACCTTTCACTAAATAGTTAACATGTTGATTAACGGTGATATTTCCTGTATATGATTTTAACAATTCACTTTTGTACGCATTCCAATTTTTTAAAGTAATTATTCGTTACTTTATCTCATGCTATAATTCCTTAATTGATATGGGATTGTAGGAAGGCATAATATATTATTTGCAGCAGTTTCATTTCAAACATATCTCGACAATACATAGGTTCTTCTAAATTTTTTAACAATAAATTCAATCTGAATAAGTTCGATCTTGGATGTTTGTCAATAAATATTCCTAGGTACTTAACTTTATCGGCTATTTATATTTTTATTATGCTTTGGCTCGTTTTAAATTGTAGTGTATTATAATTTGGGACAGCATTATTATAACAGCTAGATGGTAAAAACTGTGTTTTTGAAGAATTAGTAGTTAATAGCTGATTATTAAAAAACTGTATTATGTTTAAAAAGTCATGCTCTACTACTCGTTTTAATTCCGGCTTTATAGAACACCACAGTATCGTCCGCGAAACTTACGATTTCTCCTACTGAGGGTATTTTAAATAACTTATTTATATAAATTAAAAAGTATAAGGCCCAGTACCGTAGTGTGACACTCAATACTTAACTGCTTTTCATAACTTACAATATTATTAACTTTTACTCGTTGTACTCTACCTATTAAATAACTTGTCATAAGTTTCATGCATGTCTTGAAAACCAATATCTTCAAGCGTTTTTAAGAGTTTAGTAGGGCAGACCGTATCAAATGCTTTGGCTAAGTCAAAGAAGATGCAAGGTGATTTTTTCTTTTTATTTTTTCATTAGATATATTTTTATAAAGAATACAACAGAATTCTTCTTTGCAAATATTATTATCCTCCATCACATTTACTCCATTATATTTTTAATTGATGTCCACCCTGATATTTTACTAAAAACAGATTCCCTTTCTTCGTCATTAATAACAACAGCTGGTTACCAAATACTGTATTTCCATATCAAATAGTCTTGTAGATATAGCCAAAAGATAGATAGCAAACCGACAGACAGACGAAATTAAGAGACCGAAGAACAGAGTGATTTTTCCCGATTACAATAATACTTCTCTTCAAGTGATAGAAGAAATAAAAAAAAATGTTTTCGTTCCACTAACGTGAAATGGTGCTACTATCTTAAAAATAATTAATATTCTTAGGACTGCTTGATCAAGACGTAAACACACTTGGCTCTCATCCTGGAGTCCCAAGATCGAATCTCGGTTGACGCACTGGAATATCCAGAAGAATAGTTAATAGTTGGTATTGTCTGTGTATACGTTGCCCTTAATTGTGTAGCACTTTCCCGCACAAGCCCTATTATCTGTGGTGTTTAATTTTATTTGCGTTTAAGGAAAGTTTAAACTGTTCCCTTATATGCAGCTCAGTGGCATATTTATCATGTCAAGTTCTATTCTAAGTTTAAAACTTGAAAAATACTAAACGTACGAAAGCATTTATGCACCAGACAACTGAAACTATCATATATCTTCCGATCAAAAGGCATCATAAATCTCCTGATCGAATAGTAATAAATATGTTTCAAACTGGCAGGTGACAAGTCGATGTGGGTGTTCCAATGGAACAATACAAAGTTTCATATCAAGATTAAATGAAACATCACGACAGAGAAACGAATCTGAAATACAGACAAGTTTCTTTCGAGTTGCATCCTTGGCTTAGACCCATTATTTACTTTGCAGAAAAGAGAAACTTTAACATAACTATAAAATTGCATTTCAGACTGCCATACTGTCAGAACTTTTAGTTTTATTTAGAAATTAGTGTAAAAAATTCTTGTTGAAGTCAGTTATGTGAAATGTGTACATCCTTGCACAATTTGACTAAAGGAAACATTTTGTGAGGAAGAATATCATTTTTAAATGTAAATTATAGTTTACATTTGAAATATAATTCAGGCACAGGGAATGGTCAGTTTCTTTATCAGAAGTTGATTTAAAACTATTTACACTCCAAGATAGTATGTGAATAAATGTTAATACGATTAACATAATTATTTGAAATAATTGCATGAATTGAGTGTTCAAGCAATATTATGAAAACGTGGCAGTATATGTACAACTTATGAAACCTAAAATATGACCATAACTTATTACTATATATTTAGAATTCGTATTTAGGTAAAGAAAAGACAGACAGAACTTTATTTCAATCAGATTCAAATCTTCAAAAGCGGAATGTCGTCAGGAGTTGATTTTTTCTGTCACAAAGAATATTAAACATTTTACAAAGTATAGATAGTAGGATTAAAGATAAATTAGGAACGATTCTTTTGGTATTTAAAAAACAGCTGTAAAATAGTTTCTGATGAATTGACAAAGAAAATCTATCAAAATTAGGATTAAATGTTATACTAAGGCATGACAATCTAAATCACGATATGTCAGAAGATAAAGAATTGTAACATGAATGTATTTATAAAATAACCCTTTCCTCCTCTGAAGTAGTGTCCAGAAATATCGAAACAGTTGAACACAACACTCGAATGCCAACACTCGTCTCGCGTTTCGCCAACCATGTTGGCATCACTGGAAGGTTATCAAAACAAGATATTACAGTTACTAATACATTGGGAAATTAAGTGTAATAACTTTTAGGCAACCCAAAGAATAAAATTAAATCAAGCCAAACGTCCAGGATGTAAATTGTAAGGAATCTAATTTGAGGTATTTTGGGCAATCGAAACGTTCAATTATAACAAGAATCAAGGAACATATGTCCCATCTCAAAAACGTAAAACTATTTGTAGTGTTGCTAAACATGTCTTCAATAACAATCTTAAAAATAGATATCAATAAGTTAACCCATACAGCACAAGGACATCCTCAGGACATACTGGGGACACCTTTTCAGGACATATGGGATATCTTGGGGAGATCCCACTATCACCTTAGGATGTCCGTAGGATATCCAAATGGGACAGTTCGGGCTTTGCTGATGACCTCCTCTGGACATAAGTACCGATTTGTACAGGACATCATCAGCTCTTATATGGGTTATGCCTGAGCTTTACTATGAACAACCTGAGGACATTGATTGGACTTTATATTGGACATCCCCAGTTCGTTTAGGGTTTACTATTTCTAAAGACAGCAAAATAATACATATTATTTTAAAAGATCATTAGTTTTAAACTGAGCCAATAAGCGAAGACAAAGGAATACAAGTTTATATAATGGCAGAGGTAAAATGACTAATAAAAATGTGATACTCCATACACATATTTGTATCTACCAATTGGCTTATATTGCTTTAAAAGTAAATCTACCAAACTAATAGTGGTTATATATAGTCCAATGAAAAAGGTCGACAAATCAAAATTTTAAGGTAAATATTTGAATTTTTGATATGTTATTTTGAAATATTTGAACACGATTAATGAAAGAAATTTTTTTTCAACCTCGAGAATGAGAGAAAAAAATTTAACAAAGTGTTTTTTGAAAATTACTCAAAATGTGTGAAATACAGTAAAAACAGTTAGTCAAATAAAAATTGTAAAAAAGCATGAAATATTTAACGTAATCTTATTTGTCGAAAGAACTTTAAAATGAAAGTGAAAAAGACATCGACGCCCGGCGGATTTCTTAGAACTTTCGGCTTGTCACAAAAAGGCGGCTAATTCAAAACACAGTAAATGTATTAAAACCAAATTATAAATAACTGCTATTTAAATAAGATATACATTTTTAATACATTTTTAATGAATTATTTATACTGGAGGGGATTATCAAATAGAACAAACAAATACGTTTTTGGAAGCAAATTTTACAAATCAATAAAAGACACTATAAATAAATAGCCTCAAAATAATATATATACTCTTCATTATTTTTGTTGATGAAATCTCCTAAATAATAATACCTATAATAGGACGACTCTAGGACCTGCCCAGGATATTCCCACTGTGGATATTTTGTTAGGCTTTTAATATCTTTGCAGGATATTACTAGGACATCCTGGCAGGATTTGCCTAGGAACACCATTTTGGATATTCTCAGGCTGTATATGTTTTATTGGGATATCCTAACGATATCCTGAGAAGAAAGAAATAGTATAAACAGTGACATAGGGCATATTCCAAATAGTTCGCTTTATTGGTTATTAAATTGGGGTTCATTGGACCATGACAGAGATTAGGTAAGTATGAAGATATTAATATCTAATGTTATATTTTTAATTTGCGTGAAATAACAATGTACTTATATATTCGGAGAGTAATACTGGTTGTGCCGTGTAACGCTCCCAAGAAATCGAAAAAATAATCAGTTAAAATTCCATTAAACTTGATAAAATTTTAAGTCATCTGTAGATTAAAAAATTCTGCGAAGATTGAAGTGTAGTAATAAGAAGAAGAAAGCACTCACCGAATTAAAAATTGAAAATTATTGTAAAATGTTTGATAATAGTACAAAACATAAAGTAAACACGTGTCTAGTGCAGTCTTAGTTGAACCGTCGCGTCGCAGAAAGAAACAAAACGATTCACACATTTAAACCTGGTATGAGTCCCTTTTAAGTGGAAGTTTATTAGGTATGAGCAGCAAATATTTATAAAGAAAAATAGATATACCGGCAGTGGATGAAAAAATATGTTTTTTAATTAATTAGTAGTACTAATATTAATTTATAATTTAATTAATTTATTTCTTTATTAAAAGTGAAAAGAAATTAAAATTGAAATTAAAAATATATTAAACTTATATAATAAAATTACTCGGAATTGGAAAACGACAGTTGAAACTAATTGCTACAGATAAAACAATATAATATACGGGGTCTACAATTCTCTCGGGCCACTTTCTCATAACCCTTGCACTTCCACCGTAAATGGATATTTACCTGTGGAACAGTTAATTAATAAAAGCTTCATGCGGCAAGCTAACGTATGCATCTATGTATGTATGTATGTATGTATGTATGTCTTGGCAGACAAACGAAATGGACGCACTGATGCAGGACGATGAAACGACAACACAGATTTCTGGGGAACATAAAACCATATATGGATTCAGAAACAGAAGAAACAGAAAACTCAGAAGAAGAATAAATAAGGAGATGATGATAGGTGGAAACTTAAAAGAAGAATCTCTCAAACCCCTACACTTCCCATCCATTATTTCTACCACATGCGTCATTTTGCTCTCGCCGCTGGCAACACGCATGTCCCATGTTCAATCCAGCGTATGCAGCCGGTCCGACGGTATATCAAAGCATTCAGATTGGATACCCGGAATCGGTAGCAATGCCCACCTTACGCTGGCCAGTCAACCAATCAATAACAATATACTTGAATATTCGGTATACATTAAAATTGATCGCTATCAATATCTTCTCCTTCCTCTTTTTCACAACATTTTGACAGATATTTTGCGAGTCATGTATTGTTCCAGTAGGCTTCTCTATGTTTATATTATTTTGTTACAGAAATTATTTTTTGACGAACTGAAGGAAAGCCTGAGAAAACAACAGAGTGCAGATAGAAAAGAATTTTGTTTTCTCCGTTCAATCCCTCCTTTAACATTACAGCATCGAAATTGTCATCTACAATGTATATGCAAGCAAAGTTTCTACTTAAAGAATTTCTCGGAGTCATAGAGAGATCATCGTTATAACAATTTTGTATGGAACCGTAGGTTTCCCTTACAAAAGAACTTGTGTTGTCATTTTTCAAATATTATTGATGGCCCTATTGCCATATCGTAGCTTAAAACATTATATACTACTTATCTAAACATATTATTAGATAATAAAATATGCTACACGGCGATTTTTTAAAACTTCTTATGCACAGGGCGATCCATCAAAAATATCCCCCCTCTAACTAGGTTTTTTTCTGGACCGATTCAAGAATTTAAAAAGACAAATTAAATTATTTTTTAGTAAGATTTTGTGCATCATGATCAGAAAATATTAACGTCCAAATCTAACAGTATGCAGTGCTACTTGATTTTTTTGAATGGAACACTCTATATCTAACTCGAGAATCGTAATCCTCATTTTTCCGCAAGAAATGTATATATTACCCTATTATTCATCCACTATGTGGAGATTTACCAGTGCCCAGTAATGATTATTCCTTCTCTTGTTTATTCCAGATGTGCTGAATGATGCCTCACTATGTGGATGTGGAAATAAAAATATGATTATCTCATGCTTCTTTATTACGTGACACTAGGAATATATAGAAGGCATTGCTAAAACAACACTACTACAATTAAGTGGTTATTCGACGTCGGAAACCCTCGAGTTCAATTGGCTTAACTAATCGTTCTAGTTGTATAAATTCTAGACAGAGGGCTGCATTTTATTCGAGGCATTAATTTAAAGTTTTGCATTTTCCAGACATCTTCTGATAAAAATACATGTCTCTAAGGGAATTAAATTCAATTACATCATCTGAGGTCTCGCTAGAATCTCGTAAATGGTAAATTGAAATATTTATTAATTTAATACTTTCCTACAATTTCCTTACATTAACTTTTACTTTTTATTACAGGGCAATTGAAATGTAGATTTTAAAATTCAATTATTTTACATCCTTCTACTTAGATAGATCCTAGTTACGAGGAGTAATATGCATTTAACGTTATAATCTGTATAAAATTATATGTCCTCATTAATTCGTCAACGCCCAAGCTGTAACAGCTAGAAACTGGAAACATTGAAGATGTCAAAATCATCTACTAGTGATAGCTTTTTATGTGGAGGAGGTTCAAATAATAGGTTAAATATGAAGAACTAGCGGTCCCAGAGCTTTAAAGCTAGATGCTAGTGTGTAAATGAAATAATAAAATAGCTTAATTCTTTTAGGACAACACTGAAATATGCCTCAAGTACTTTATAATAATTCTTCAAGTTCCGATTGGGCCAGAAATTACCATCGGTGCAGCTTAAGGGGATGTCTGAATTACATAGGCACACAAAACAAAATCCATTTTCTGAAGTTTCACATATAATGTATTTTTGATCGCTGAACACGATCCCGATGTCAGCTTTACAAAATTAGGTCAGGATTTTTTGTTAACCATGAAAAACAGGTTAAAACATACCAGAATAGTGTTTAAAATAAAAACCGTTGCCTAATGAATCACTACTTCCACATCCAGATTTTTCATTCAAGTCACTTTAAGAGAAACACCTTGACTATATTTTCACTCTAGTATGTGGAAATTATATTGATCATAGAATTTTAATCATACTTTGGGCCGATGCCATAGAAAAATTGGAGGCGTTGGTTTTTACCATATACGTTAAAAATGAAGTTTCTAGCTTGCTCAACTTATTTTCGCCTATTCACAACCTACCACCTCCCACCCCATGAATGAAATAATTTCAATCAGATGTCATTACAATACATACATGTACTAACTTTCAAGAGAATATCTCAATTTTGTGTTATCAATACATTTAATAATGGAGTGGAGGTGGTGGGGGTGGAGGCTTGAAAATATTAGAAATAAATCTGAGGCCTTGGTTTCTAGTATATACACCAGATCCCAAGTTTCTGTACTCTTACCAGCTCGCTTAACTTATTTTTCCTTACTTTCCACTATTTAACACCCAACCCTTCAATGTCTTACCTCCACTTACCCCCCACTTCTTCAACGGAATCATGTCAAAATATAATCTAGTTTCAGATATCATTATAAAAAATACATACGTGTACAGAATTTCAAGTGGTAATCTCAATTTAATTTTATCACCCTTTTTAGCGGTGGAAAGATGGATGGGGGGGGAGGGTAGAAAATATTATTAAAAAAAACTGAGGCATTTGCCTCTAGTATATACATCAAATCTCAAATTTCTGTGCTCTCACCAGCTTGCTTTACTTATTTTCGCCTATTAACACCTACTTAACCACCAACCCTTCAAAGGAATCATCTCAAAATATAATCTAGTTTCAGATGTCGTTATAATACATACGTGTACCAAATATCAAGTCAATATCTCAATTTTATTTTATCAAACCCTTTAATAATGGAGTGTGGTTGCTGGGGGAGGTGGGGGCTTGAAAAATATTGTAAAAAATCTGAGGCCTTGGCTTCTAGTACATACACTGAGTTTCAAGTTCCTATACTCTCATCAGCTTGCTTTAATCATTTTCCCCTTCTTAACCCTATTTAACCCCCAACCCTTCAATTGAATCATCTCAAAATATAATCAAGTTCCAGATGTCATTATAACAAATACGTGTTCCAAATTTCAAGTAAATGTCTCAATTTTTATTTTATCAACCCCTTTAATAATGGTGGGGGTTTGAAAACTATTATAAAAAAATTTCAGTCCTTAGCTTTTAGTACATACACCGAATTTCAAATTTCCGTACTCTTAACAGCTTGTTTTACTTATTTTCCACTATTTGCCTCTATTTAACCCCCAAACCTTCAACGGAATAATCCCAAAACATAATCTAATTCCAAATGTCATTATAGTATATACGTATACCAAACTTCAAGCGAATATCTAAATTTTGTTTTATCAACTTTAATAATGGAGTGGGGGGTGGTGGAGGGGAGGATGGAAAATATTTTTTAAAAAAATTGAGGCCTTGGCTTCTAGTACATACACCAAATTTCAAGTTTCTGTACTCTTAGAAGCTTGCTTTAATTATTTCCCCCTATTTACCCCCACCCCTTCACCGGATATGTTCAAAAAACAGTCCAGTTCCAGATCTCGTTATAATGTATACGTTTACAAAATTTCAAGTCAATACTTACACCGTTTCGGAGAAAAAGTGCGAACAAAAAAGTTACAGACAGACAGACAGACAGACCGACAGACAGACATACAGAAAACATCCACTACGTGGATGTGGAAGTAAAATTAAAGATTTTAAATAAGCAGACCATGTACTCGATGTGTTGTTTGCCGTAAAATTAAAAAATTTAAATAAGTAGACCATGTACTCGATGTATTGTTTGCCGCTGAACACGATACCGATGTCAGTTTCAACCAATCAGGTCATGACTTCTTATTTATCCTGATTTATTCTATTCTATGGTATCTTACTCTTTTGTCTTCAGATGATCTGTATATTGGTTTTCTTTTTCGTTTTATTCCTTTCGTTTTCACATTCATTTCCAAGGTTCAACAGTAGTTTGCCATCATATTACGGTACCACAGAAAAGAACAAATTAGGACACATAAGAAATCATTACCTGATTGTTTGAAGCTGACATCAGTATCATGTTCAGCGGTCAAAAATTCATCGAATGCATCTACTTATTAAAAACCTTTAATTTATGTTTTAAACACTATTCTAACCTGGTTTAACCTGCTTTTCGTGTTAAATCCTCAGAAAATTGACTTTTTTGTGTGCCTATATTATTAAATGTTAAGTCGATTCTGAAAATGAAAGTTAAGTATCCTTGCTGGGTATGATTCTGTAATAATTGCGTCAGTTATTAAATTTTTTGTCAATGTCGCACCCATCAAGCGGATCGTATTACAAGCGGATCGTGTTTATTAAGCACATTTTAAAGTGTATTCTACAAGGTTGAATGATCGACAGGGTGATCTTGTTTAGAAACTCTACTGCGTAATTATTTGTTTCAGAGGCATCCTCACGATAGAATGATTCTCAGATATATAGCGGTCTCTAGATCAAAGAGGTTCAGAGCCTACATCGTGATGTTCATAAGATCTTCCTCATTGTGGAGGAAAAGAATAGCTGTGCCGAAATAATTCAAAGTGTTTTTGGCATCAGCACTGCTGTAAAAAACCACCGTGATGAAAAAGTTGTTGATAGTGAAGTTATGTAGAACTTTGATTACAACACATATTTTAGAATATGAAAATTTCTCAGGTCATCACTTAGTTATAAAACAACTCAATATGGGGTTGATCCATCGTCAGTTCGTACGTAATAAGAATATGCATTTCTCCCAAAATTGTTAAACCCTCAACTGCTCCATGAGCGGTGAGTACTACAGATTGGTATTTCAGGTAGTCAAGTGCCTTGACATCGATTAAAGTACAAAAATTGTGAGCGAGATTTCGGACCTACCTCTACTTGCACATCCATGTAGTGGATCGGAAGTATAGTAATCGTAAAAAATGTTCAAACATTTCTTTTGTTGAAATAGATTTAAAATTCCACAAAACGTCGAGATTTTTGAGCGAAACAAAAATTTCTGTCTGTTGGTCTGTAACTTTCCTTGTCCGCACAATATATCTGGAACGGTTTAAGACATTGACTTGAAACTTTATACACGTATGTACTATAATGAAATCTGGAACTGCATTGTTTTTCGAAGTTATGAGGTGAAAGGTTGGGAGTAAATAGGGGTAAACAGGAGAAAATAAGCTAATCAAGCTGGTAAAAGTGCAAAATTTTGGGATTTGGTTCTTATGCTAGAAATCAAGGCCACAGATTTTTTTATAATATATCCATCCCCCCTGCACCACCTTCCTCCATTATTAAAGGGGTTGATGAAACAAAATTGAGACATTCACTTGAAACTTGGTACACTTACATAGTATAGCGTAACCTGGAACAAGATTATATTTTGAGATGGTGCCGTTGAAGGGTTGAGGGTTAAATAGAGGTAAATATTGGAAAATAAGTAAAGTAAGCTGGTAAGAGTACAGAAACTTGGAATTTGGTGTATATACTAGAAGCCAAGGCCTCAGATTTTTTTATAATATTTTTCAACTCCCACACCACCCCCACTCCATCAATAAAGGGGTCGATGAAATAAAATTGAAATATTCACTTGAAATTCGGTACACGTATACATTATAACGACATATGAAACCATATTATATTTTGAGATGATTCCGTTGAAGGTTGAGGGTTAAATAGAGGTAAATGGGGGAAAATGAGTAAGGGAAGCTAGTAAGAGTACAGAAACTTTAGATGCGGTGTATGTACTAGAAGCAAAGGGTTTAATTTTTTTCTTCATCCCCCAACCACCCCCACCTCCTTATTAAAATGTTTAATAAAATAAAATTGAGTTATTCATTTAAAATTTGGTACACGTATGTATATACTACAACGATATCTGGAACTAGACTATATTTTTTATGACATCTGCCTCAAGTATTATTAAAATTCTATGACCAATTATTTTCACACACTAAAGTAAAAATATAGTCAAGATGTTTTCCTTTAAAGAGACTTGAAAAATCTGGATGTGGAAGTAGCGATTCCTTAGGCAGCAGTTTTTTCTATGTTTTTTGTGACCCTGAATAAGAATATGTAGTTAGAATAACGTGGTCGGGTCGAATTTTCAAGCTAGACCTCGAGATTAGTAAAAAATCCTGGAAAATCGATCTATGTTTTTAAGAAAAATCTAAAGTTGCCTACAAATTTTCAAAAAATTCACAGGCGTCGAGGATGAGGTGAGGAATGGACGGTGTGAATAGGCTGATGCTATTTAATGGTTCATTAACTATTTCTCGTTTCTTCAATTAAACAAATTTTCAGTATAAAAAAAATGGCAAAGAGTAATTTTAGAAGTTTTGTTGGGTATGACTTGGGTAAGAATTGAGGGTCTGTTTATTTGATATAGGAAAACCAATGTCATCCATGTGTTTCCCGCCAAATACAAAATTTCTTTAATTCCTGTGAGTTTGTTCCCACTGAGTTATTAACTTGTCTACCAGATTTTCACATTTTCCGATTAGACGATAAACTATAAGTTTCCTTATTTTTCGATACTACTCAGGTACTGATTTAGGGTTATCTTTAAAAATTTACATTTATGCACGTTTAGAATGAGCCATTATAGATACCAGAGTTCTTATAACAAAACAATATTGATAGAAGTACTCTGAATCTCCGTGTTGAAAAAGTTGAAAAAGTGTTGAAAAATATTGTATGCATTTTCGTTTTCTACTTTAATTGAAAATCGTTTGTGTTATATACTATTGTATTATACTATATTTATTATAATTAATGTTTAATTGTACGGTGCAGTAATATGCAGTATATAAAAATTTAAGATATGTTAACACGGGCTAATTATAAATCATATCTAAACATGTAGAATTGTAATTCTAATAGTTAAGAAAAATGATATACCATGTCCTTTATTTACGAAAAACCTACTCATATCGATAAGGTAACAACATGCAGAATCAATTGTAAAATGTTTTGTCTCCAAATATTCATGAAGAGATCTTATCTGCCAAAAGACAACTAGATCAAAATGAATACACCAAAATGAAAAAAATATATATTTGGTATACATAATCCTCTTAGTATATATTAAGTCGATGAAACTACAACAAAATTATACTGTATCCACAATCAGATATCCATTAGAGGCTATGATTTATGTTGTGTTGCTTGAGATATGATCTGATAGTTTATCTCCATATAATAGAAGGGACCGAATTAGGCAAGTATCGCCTGAAACGGCTCATTACAAGTTATTTACAAAGAAAACAAACAGTGTCCCAGATCACAGATACTCAGGAGTGTCACATGATATTATAATTAACCACTAATTATAATACCTACACGTTGAACTGCGATTATTTATTGTCCGACAATGAAGATGTGTGTATAAAAATTGGACAACAATAATAAAAATAAAATCCGCAGCTACTGGAAGCTGCTGAATACTCCCCACCTGGTTGAAATTAGTGATGGGCTGCTAAACAGCAGTCTGCTACTTTTTAACTGTAATTTGGTTCGTAGCAATAGCAACTGCTACGAGCTCTAATAAGTAGCTGCTATTTTTACAGCGGGTTGAAATTACATGCTGAATATGCCAACGCACCCAAACAGCAACACAAGCAGGCATCGCCAGCTTCGGCACTAAAATTAATCCTTTCTTGATAAGAGTGATGAAGGTGGGCCGCCGGCCGACTGCCATAGGCAAATCAGCACACTTTCTTAACGAAGCTTAGTTTATTTTCTCTATGGCCTACCGCGACTACAGTAATTATATTGACACTAACACTGCAAGTAAATCCCAACAAACCTATAATACATTCTATCTTTTGTTTCCAAAGAGGTAAACATCTTAAATCAGAGTACCTATAGTTTAAGTAAGAATCTGTATGCCAATTCAAACCAGCCGTCATGACATGCCTTTAAATCGGATATATTATTGTAATATGACCAACCTATATTTATCTAATTTACGACTTCGAATGTGTTCACCGCCAAAGCAGCAATAGAATAATTTATATTTCATTTAAAACTAGTGGCCAATCCTCAAACTCTGAATAATTGTAAACACCTAATATATGATGTTATTTAATCATGTAACATTTTCCACAATTATTAATAATGTTTATACCGAAGAAAGTAAATTCCAGACTGTGTTGGGATCGATCTGTCGATCTCTTAATTTGTAAGTCAACGCTTTAGCCCACTAGACCACTGAAAACTTACACCATAGTTTCACATATGTTTATTGTATAGAGACATTGAATTCTGTCTGTTTTCAATACAATTTGTATCAAAAATGTATATAAAAAAGGGCGCAAGTGTGATATACCGTTGAAATCGGAACATTAACTGCTTTCCAACGGTTACATTACAAATTGTATGTAATAATGAAATAAACAACTTGTTATGCCAAAACGGGACTAAACGTAATTCGATCTCAACCTGAATTCTGGTTATGCTAGCAAATTAAAACCCTAAAATGAATTTGTGTAATTTCTTATTTGACAATTATCGTTCTAACACTAAAATCCACACAGTCCCCTACGGCCATGAAGATTAAACTAGTATCTACATAACACATACGGTCATGAAGATTCAGTTAAAAATCAGAACAAAGGCCTAAAATGAAATTATTTACCTACCCTGTCTTAAAATTTTTTCGTTCTAATGGATTACATTTTCATGAAATCTATCATTCTATTTCTTGGAAATGCTTAGCGTTTGAAACGTTTTCGTCCTTATTCTGGAGCTCATCAGAAAGACATACAGCCACTCATAAAGATGTTTCATGCAAAACCAAGACAATTTCTATGAAATATATTTAATATAATTGACATTGACTGATAAAAATAACGGATCTTCACCTATCTATTAGCTCAACTAGTATTGGAGCCTATATACTCTATGCATGTTTAAAAGTGAATTTCTTTGCTTATAATTGTAACGAAATTTATTCTTTATACGATTTTGCAAACAGCGGCGAAAAAGATAACTACCTATACCTATGAGAACTAAGAGATAAACTATGTGTAAAAATATTAATTAAATCTCTGCATTCTTTCGATAACCTGAATTCTGGTTATGCTAGCAAATTAAAATCCTAAAATAAATTTGTCTAATTTCTTATTTTACAATTCTCATTCTAACACTAGCATCCACACAGTCCCCTACGGCCATGCAGATTAAACTAGTATCTACATAACCCCCTACGGCCATGAAGATTCAGTTAAAAATAAGAACAATGGCCTAAAATGAAATTATTTACATACCTTGTCATACAAATTTTTCATTCTAATGGATTACATTTTCATGAAATCTATCATTCTGTTTCTTGGATATACTCATCACACTGTTGTTTTTATCAGTCAATGTCAAATATAATTATTTCATACTTATTCATAAAAATTGTCTTGGTTTTGCATGAAATATATTTATTCTTATAAATATATTATGCTTTATGTCGTTCTGATGAGCTCCAGAAAAAGGACGAAAAACGTTTCAAAGGCTAAGCATTTCTAAGAATCAGAATAACAAATTTCATGAAATATCCATAGAATGAAAAATTTTTAAAACAAAATAGGTAAATAATTTCATTTTAGGCCATTGTTCTCATTTTTAACTGAATCTTCATGGCCGTATGGGTTTATGTCGATACTAGTTTAATCTGCGTGGCCGTAGGGGACTGTGTGGATGCTAGTGTTAGAATGAGAATTGTCAAATGAGAAATTAGACAAATTCATTTTAGGATCTTAATTTGCTAGCATAACTAGAATTCAGGTTATTGGAAGAATGCAAAGAATTCGTTAATATTTTTAGACATAGTTTTTCTTTTAGTTCTCTTAGATAGTTATTTTTTTCTGCTATTCGAAAAATCCTATAAAGAATATGTTTCATTATTCTTATCACTTCTTGAAACATGTTTGCTTCCTCGTGTTTATTTTCCTGTTTCCTGATAAAGCAGAGGAGGTAATGAATGTCATGAACTCTTTAAGTAATATTTGATGTGCTGACTTATGTTACTTTAATAGTGTAGTAATCAAAGAAACACGACTTAACACACATTAACCTTATTAATACATTTAATGTTAATGCTAAACAGAGCTATCAAAGTTTACCACTCTTATTAATGATTTAATGTGCAACTTATTCGCGGATGACGCAACATTGATTTACTTTGAAAGCAACTTTATCAAATTCAAGGACTCATCGAAAATCTTTTAAGAACTGGCCATAAAGGGTTTACAGGAAATACCCTTGAGTTAGATAAGATGAAAGATCAATTGTCCCTTTCTTCCTATTTATGGTACCAGTGTTAATTTTATCAACATGGTCATTGATGATAAATTAAATTGGAGGTAGGTATCACATAAATAGGGTGAGACAAAACAAAAATCTCCGATTACAATTAATTCAAAGTTATGAGTGATATTATTTCTTTTACTAACTCTAATATTGATGATAAAGTATTTAGTCAGAAACGAAAGCCATTAGAATAATTGTCTATGGCTGGCTATATTGTCCACCATTGCTATTGATAAACAATGATCGACAGAGACATAACTGTCTTTACCATATTTTTATATGCTCCTTTTTCTACTAGAAATGCTAAACATATATTGATTGATACTTTGATTCTCACTACAGTAATACTATAAAATCAAACTTTCTAAGAACTCTCTATTACGAGCTAACTAAATAAAAAGAGAACTATTTAAATTATATTTTGATATGATTGATATATATTTATCGACTAGAATTTTGCATGTTACAACAACGTGCCTTTTACAAAGTAAATTATTTGTTAAATCATAGCTAGTCTGCTAAAATTTAAATCATATTTACAGCTGAATGTGACTACACTCATTAAGTTATTATATGTTACATAATTATATCCTATTATAATGCGTGTACTGTACGTGCATCTCTGCCTATTTGTTCAATTTTTTGTCTAAATTTCAAGTTACCGGAGTCACATTATCTGATATACACGCTAGCACTACTAAATAGCTCAGGCTACTAGCATTACTAGCATTAGGAGTATCTGCCTCAACAATGACAACAGATTTGAAAAGGTGAACATTTAAAACTCTGCCTGTCTGAATATAGCACCAAGTATGCAGGATACGATGCTTACTTTTTTGTAACTCAATCTAATATTGTTTGTTCTTTGGACCTAATTCCCGACTTTCGCAAAATCTCTCCCTCATTAATTATTTAGGTTTATCTCGGTAGCCACGGGAACATTACAATACTGAGACAATAATAATGCAACTGAGAGAGAGAGAGAGAGATTTAATCGCACAGTTCCAAAAGTAAAAGACCGTGTTGAATAGGTGAATACAATAATTATTACATTTATTATTAAAGTATATATGTTTCATGCAATTTACAACTTTAACCTCAACAGTTTTACATAATAGCAATCCTATTGGATTTGCCTTTTTGAGTTTTTATCGGCTAGCATCTGATTCAGAATCAGAAACTGCGATAATATCTAACCGTTAATTTTAATACAATTCCGATGAAATTGTCACTAGCGCATTCACCAAATATTAGAATAGAAAAATAATCTGATTTGTGCTCACATTATACCAGTCACAACTTGACTAAACTAATATAGGACTAATGCTAAGCCATACTTTACAGTTTTCAAAATGTATCTACAAATTACGTAAGTCATTCCAGAGTATCGAAAAAACGTAGTAAGCTTTACGACATCATAAATGAACGGAACTTGGACACAGCGAACATACGTTTCCTACTAGATAATTTTCGTAACAAACAAAATTGGCAATGTTACCTGATGATTACAAACATAAAAGAGAAAATGTAATTATCAAACATTGTCATGAAATCACGGTATATCGAACTTGAACTTGAGAGACAATGCTTTTGGCCAACTTTTTGCATGTATAGTATTAGTTTGCTCGGTACAGTTATCGATGATACTTTAAGTTGGGGCAGTCATATACAGCTACTTAGCAATAAGCTATTAAGCTATTTATTTCTTATGAAGATTAAGAACAGTTCTACAACTACACACTTTGCTTTCAGTATACTATTTACTAATCCACTCTCACATAAGCTATGGGGTAATACTCTGAGGGAACTCGAGCAGCGCTGCAAAAATATTTCGACAACAGAAAGAGTCTATAAGAATCATAGCAAGAGCAAGTTTCAGGGAACACTGTCAACCACTATTTATTAAATATGATATAATGCCCATTCCTTGCCTATATATGCACTACTCTCTTTTAGAGAGTCACAAAAACAAGAATTTGTATGTAACTCCAGCTGAGCTACATAACCATAACATAAGGTCGGCCAATCTATTAAAACCTCCTAAATATCGCTTAACAAAATCAATTGAAAACTCATTAAACTTGAACTTATATAATAAACTACCCGAAAATATAAAACAACAATACTTTCACAAATTTAAAACTGTCATTTGAAACCATCTTGAAGTTTTGATTTTATACAACTGAGGACTTTATGACTACCCTCATGACTCTTATGTAACATGCTGTGTAACTTACGTGGTACTCCTCAAGGCGGTTTTAATTTTTTTATGGTATCCTTGTTTTTTATTTGTCTGTTTATTAATTGTTTTACATTTACAAAATTGGCAATGTTACCTGATGATTACAAACATAAAAGAGAAAATGTAATTATCAAACATTGTCATGAAATCACGGTATATCGAACTTGAACTTGAGAGACAATGCTTTTGGCCAACTTTTTGCATGTATATTATTAGTTTACTCGGTACAGTTATCGATGATACTTTAAGTTGGGGCAATCATATACAGCTACTTAGCAGTAAGCTATTACGCTATTTATTTCATATGAAGATTAAGAACAGTTCTACAACTACACACTTTGCTTTCAGTATACTATTCACTAATCCACTCTCACATAAGCTATGGGGTAATACTCTGGGGAACTCGAGCAGCGCTGCAAAAATATTTCGAAAACAGAAAGAGTCTATAAGAATCATAGCAAGAGCAAGTTTCAGGGAACACAGTCAACCACTATTTATTATATATGATATAATGCCCATTCATTGCCTATATATTTACTACTCTCTTTTAGAGAGTCACAAAAACAAGAATTTGTATGTAACTCCAGCTGAGCTACATAACCATAACATAAGGTCGGCCAATCTATTAAAACCTCCTAAATATCGCTTAAAAAAATCAATTGAAAACTCATTAAACTTGAACTTATATAATAAACTACCCGAAAATATAAAACAACAATACTTTCACAAATTTAAAACTGTCATTTGAAACCATCTTGAAGTTTTGATTTTATACAACTGAGGACTTTATGACTACCCCCATGACTCTTATGTAACATGCTGTGTAACTTACGTAGTACGCCTCAAGGCGGTTTTAATTTTTTGTGGTATCCTTGTTTTTTATATATGTCTGTTTATTAATTGTTTTACATTGTACAATTCATCTTTATTTATATGCGTATATTATTTATAGGTAATAACAATGTAATGACCTGCTACAAATGTATTTGTATATGTAAAATAGTTAAATAAATGTCTATATCTATCTATTTGAAATATTACTTATTTTTTTACTTATCTGGATAGGAACTCCGAGGGCTCTGCAGCCTCCGGGGCTACTGTGCAATTCTCTATGCCACTCACCACGTGACAAGTCTAAGGCTTGGCGTGAGATAATAATGGATTCCGCATCCATTTGAGTTTGCCCATAAATACTTTATCTTCTGCGGACCAATGCGTCGCATTTCAATGTATTGTGATCCACAGCTTCTGGTTCCTAACTACATAAATTGCAGTTTAAGACACCGCCGAATTTTCCTTCTGAATGCAGAAGCTTCTTGACAGAAAAATGTCTTATTATAAATTTCAGTTGCATCCTGTTTTTGTGAGCAGTTCTTCACTTTCTTTTAGGACAAATGTAAGTTAATAAAATACAAATGCCAAACCTCTAAACTCTAAAGTAATCGCATCATCACAATTAGAATTAATGCTGAATCCAAAAAGTCAATTTAATATTATTCACATACACACTTTCAAAATCGAAAGCAATTTCTACTTTTAATTGATCTCCTTTTTCTAAATATGTGCAACCTTATTCCCTAGCTTGCAATCAAACCTTTGATATAGTAAAATGTTACGTTACATCCGTGAGTAATTATGGTCTGCCTAGTTAATTATAAAAGACAGCAGAACGGAATTTAAAGACGAACTAATAACACCCTTCAGGAATTTACACGCAATAAAATCCATTGCATTACATCCCTATATCCAATTAATAATGGGATAGTCGAACGATTTATCATCTACTTGAACACTAATGAATGATAGAAGCTAAAACAACGAAAATACTGTTACATTACTACTTGGCTTTAGAAGGTATCACCGGTTAAGGTGATACCCAAATACAATTAAAACAAAACATAAGTAGCGAGTGCGTACGGTTAGCTGATTTGGTGCGTGACTGGGATTTCGTGAGTTCAATTATTTTTATTTCAAATTTTATTTACGAAATTTCTTGTCTGCGATGTAGAAAGGTTTTAGATTGACTACACTTTTATTATAACTTTCAAAATTTTCAGTAAGCATACAAACATTTTCAGTTTTAGTTTTCACTTTTCATCAATTGGATAATAGTATTTTTGAATCCGTTTTTGTGATTTATATCTCGTAGTGACATACTTTAATTCGTTGTGAAATTTGATAAATTAAGTTAAATGTAGCTTGTAGTTGTAATTTTTTTTTACACGTGACTGTATAACGTATGGCTTTAGTCTATGGGCATACAGGTTAGTTTCCAATGTTTTCTTGTTAGAAATTGGACTTTATGAGTTTGTCACCATTAAGTTATGACATGTAGTGAATAATTTTTTTAAATTATTTAATTTTTTTAGACCATGTCTACGGAGTGTTTACCACTTCAAATTAGCATTACAAAGAGATATATTTCACGCACTTACAATCTTTTCAATTTCAGTTTAGTAAAGTTTATTTTAGTATAGGTTGATATTAATAAAATTTAGTTAGACATTTTGCTACTTAAAATTTTTTTTTTAGGTCACAGCTGATAAAGAAACATGTCAGTGAGCTAAAATATTTCCCTGAAAAAGGAGGGGCGTTGCGTACAGCTGGAAACTTTAAGTAATTTTATTAAATTCTAATAAACTAAACTGAATTTTTGAGAAGTATGTACTGGTGTTTACCATATAGTCCAGTCAATGAACTGGTTGTAGAGGACGTGGTCGGGAACGGAATTTTTGACTTCAGGGCTGTGTTTGGAATATTTAGGAGGTAAACATACTAAAAGTCCCCGAATCTACGAGGTGAGCGGAGTGCAGGGGGGGGGGGGGCATTGAAGGTCGCTTTTTTTGGATTTTCGCTGATATCTCGAAAACAGTGCATTGTAGCTAAAATATTAATCTATTCAAAATTAAAGCTGACAAAATTTCCTACAAAATTGTTATTATTCATTATTCATCTATTCCTAATGGCTTTCGAGATATCCGCTGGCGAAAATCACCAATTTTCGAAATACGCATTTTTGCCTCACGCTTGTTGGCAAACTTTGCCTTCTAGCGCCTCAGCCTTTAGTTTCACGGTAATATCTTCACAGTAGAGCATTAGTTGTAGAGCATTCAGTTTTTTTTAAAGTGAGTTGTTATTAATACTCCTCCATTAGCTTGACCTCTAACATTCTAAGCAAATCTTATAACTCACTTTTCACACACTTCCAGATGTAGGATTGACTTGAAATTTGGGACGTGTATATGGTTCAGATAACAATATAATTTGGCAACTTTTGTAAAAAATCCAAGATGGCGTTTCGAAGATGGAGGGTAGTTTATTGTCATTTAGTATCCGATTCTACTGAAAATTGGTATCCGGGGTTTCTTGAGATCGCAGATTACAGACATCTGATCAAGACACAAAAATTCAAAATGGCGGCGTAAATATGGCGGATAGGTTTTATCATTTATCGTCTGATTCGACTGAAATATCTGAGCATTATCGAGGTTGCAGAGTACAATTATCTTATCTAAATTTAATAATTCAAAATGGTGGCGTCAAAATGGCGGATGAGTTTTGTAATTTACAGTTTGATTCGATATCGAATAGATACACTATTCCAATTGGAACAGAATTAAAAAGAAGATAATAAATAAATAATTAAAAAAAAACAACAACACGTTTTTAAACAGAAACTGTTAAAAAATGCACCAAAAAGAAGAAACTAATGCCAATTATAATAATAATTATGTTAATAAACGTAAAGGCGTGGGGAGCTCAAAGCATCTGGATGAACAGAAAATTTTAGCCAACAGGCGTCCTACGCATTTGCATTTATTAACATAGTTATTTTTATTATTAACATTATTTTCTTTCTTTTATGGCATTTTTTAACAGTTTAAATACGTATTTTTGAAATTAATAATTAATTTTTTTCCTTCTTCAATTAGGTGTTTTCACTAATGTTAAGTTTGTGAAGTTCTTCTTTTAACATTGGCAACCAAGTTGTACAGACATCCACGGAACAATTCAACAATTTAATGCTCTACAACTAATGATCTACTGTGAGAACATTGATATAAAACTAAAGGCTGAGGCGCTAGTAGGCAAAGCTGGCCGAGAAGCCTGAGGCAAAAAAAAACATTTTTGGAAGACTTGCGATTTTCGCCAGCTGATATCTCGAAAGCTATTGGGAATAAACGAATATTGAATATTGTAGGAAATTTTGTCACCTTTAATTTTGAATAGAATAAACCTGTTCACGACGATGCACTATTTTCGAGATATAAATGACAGAACCTATTCGTTATCCTGAAGCCGCCATTTTGAATTTTTGAATTTCGACAAACTATTTATAATCTTCGACCTTGAAAATCCGCAGACATCGATTTTCATGCGAATCAAACTATAAATTACAATACTTAACCGCCATCTTGACTCGGCCATTTTGAATTATTAATTTCAGAATATATAATTGTCCTCTGCAACCTCGATAATGCTCAGATATCGATGTTAAATCGAATCAGATGATAAATGACAAAACCCATCCGCCATGTTGACGCCGCCATTTTGAATTTTTGAATTTTGATCACACGTCTGTAATCTGCGATCTCTAGAAACCCCGGATACCAATTTTAAGTAGAATGGGATATTAAATGACAATAGAGTACCCGCCATTTTCGAAACGCCATTTTGGATTTTTTCATAAAAGTTGCCAAATTGTGTTGTTACATGAACCATATACACTTCCCAAATTTCAAGTCAATCCTACATCTGGAAGTGTGTGAAAAGTGAGTTGTAAGATTTGCTTAAAACGTTACAAGTCAAGCTAATAGAAGAGTGTTAATACCAACTCCCTTTAAAAAAAATTGAATGCTCCACAGCTAATGCTCTACTGTGAAGATATTACTGTGAAACTAAAGGCTGAGGCGCTAGAAGGCAAAGTTTGTCAACAAGTGTGAGGCATAAATGCGTATTTTGAAAATTGGTAATTTTCGCCAGCGGATATCACGAAGGCCATTGGGAATAGAAGAATAATGAATAAGAACAATATTGTAGGAAATTTTGTCAGCTTTAATTTTGAATAGATTAATATTTTAGCTACGATGCACTGTTTTCGAGATATCAGAGAAAAGCCAAAAAAAGGGACCTTCAATGACCCCCCCTGCACCCCGCTCACCTCGTAGATTCGGGGACTTTTAGTATGTTTACCTCCTAACTACTCCGAACACAGCCCCGAAGTCAAAAATTCTGTTCCCGACCATGTCCTCTACACCCCACTTTTGATAGTTCATTGACTGGACTAATACTCTAGTAACTAAAACCCAGACACTAACTTATCATAGGCAATGTGTTTAAATTTAGGAATGTACACATTTATAGTTTTATATTTAAACCTTATAACTCTTTTTGTATTTCAGTTTTTACTAACAGCTCTCACAGAACATAGAGGTTTCATTCGAATAGTAAATATATCTATATTTTATAGCACCTATTTCTTAATTATTGGTTATCCTAAATAATATACAGCAGGGAGTACAGTGGGTTGGGTAGAACTCGGATCCAAATACTAGTATTTTTTTATATATGAAGTTTGGTAACCATATGATAATTGAGAGGGATATCATTTTTATTAGCTGGCTCAGAGCGAAATGGGTCATTTACAATTTTGCTGCAGCCTAACTTAGACTCAAAACTTTTGAAGATTAATTCGACACACGAGGTGTCTCTTTTGGTGTTAACAAATTTGATCATAGTGATCTATCTAATAAAAGGTAATTAAATTTATTTAATTAATTCATCTCAGTGGTATTTAATGGCCTTCAGCCATATTTTTCAGTTCTGCTAATTTAGTCTAACTAACATTTAAAGATAACCATAATTCTGAAACACGTACTGATAACATTTTTCCTTCTTAATAAACGTAGAGTTCTGCTGCCAAATATTACTATTAGAGATATTGTTAGAATTATTATCAGAGATATTAATACATGTTAGCATTTTTGCTGCCAATTAGTTTTGAGACCAAGCAAGATTTAACAGCTAACATAAAATTTCAAAATAATATTATCATACCAGGGATATCACTTCATTTCGTCTGATGGTTAAATGCCTGCTAGAATCAATTAAAAAAATAATCCAGTCAAGTTTAGTTTAGTAAAGTCCAGTTTAGTCCAGTTAACCAAATCAACAGCAAAACACCAGCTTTATACACGTTAACAAGACGCCAAACCACGTCGAGGGGCCGCCTGTGTTCGGAGAGGCCGCTAGAAAAGACTTTCAGAGCTCACCAGGAGCACTCACCCAGTATCCATCGCCAGAAGGATTGGTGAGAATCTGAAATTTTCAGTATTTTACCGTATCACATTTATCGTATAACATTTATTGTGTAACATTTATTGCATAAAGTGTATTTTTTAGTAATAAATTAATTAAGCTTTAAATATTTTTGAAGTTGTGATAATATTACTTAATATCATATTTAATAATTAAGAACGTTTTTTGCGTTTAATATTGATTAAATTCGTCATTTTTTCTATTTACTGGTAGTTTTTGAAATTATTAATAATAGTATTAATTAGTTTGTATTTTTATCATAAAATTCAATTTTTTCATTGTTTCTGTTTCTCTGTCCGCCATAAGATTAAACCTTTCAATGGCGGTTGGTTTCACCATTGCACAGGCAGCAGTAGCTTTATATTTTTCTGTGGATGGCGCCCATAAAACTTACATCATTTTAAGCTACCTTTGAGTGGTGGAACAAACTGGCTTAGCAAGTTATCACAAAGATATTAGTTCAACCTCTTGCTCATTAAAAAAAAAATTGAACCCACGAAATCCTAGTCACGCACCAGATCAGCTAGCCGTACGCACTTGCTACTTGTGTTTTAGTTGAATTGTCTTTGGTTATCAGCTTAGTCGGTGATACTGTAGATGATCTTATTATTGCGCTTCTGATGGACGCGACAAGAATTTTATATTAAATGGTCCGTAACCGTGTCTTCGCCACAATATCTAGCAACTCTACTCACAAGGGGGATTCCAGTTACCCTTGAGACTCCCTAAAACGAAATTAAATAAAATTATACTTAGTATGATTACTACAGTCTGCTCTCTCCGCCATAATCTGATGTCGAGCGGTGCACTTCTACTAAATATATCTTATAACTAGCACTTTCTTAGAGACATTTCTTAATAATTAAGATCGTCGATAGATTCTATGAGTACTCAGATCACTACACAAACTTGGCGGGATCAGAGGTGACCCGTAGTAAGTAGTTATCCGACTCACGCCACAGAAACGCACGCTGGTCGTCAATCTTATAATTAGTGGATCGATAAGAAATCGAATTTAAAATATGTTTTCATTTATTGAAATAGTTTCATAAAATATGAAAAATATAAATACTCAATATTTAACTAGTGTATATAAGGCAAACATCAGAGAGCACTACCACTTGGCAAGACGTTACTTCCCGTAGGATCGTAACTCATCCAGCATCGAGAGAACTATAACCATCGACTGTACAAAAAGATTCAAACTCCCAGTTAATTATGATTGTATGTCGAACTTTTTGAAAATTATTCACTTTTAATTTTGCACTGAAATTTTCGAATTGCTTGTAATCTTTGTCAGGATGCTTCAAGAAGCTATCTATATGAATTCAATGGTTTTCCTGCTTGAAAAAAATCTACTAACGGCATTGAATCCAAATATTACTTTTTTTCCGTCGAATCGCATTCGAGCGACTACTATGACGATTCCCGCTTGGACCTGGATTAATAATATTTTGGGACTGTCGGAATCGAATCTCCGACTTTGAATATTTTGATTATTTTTTATGAACGTTCTTCTGGCTCGGACATGGAGCATTCTCCACCACTTGCAGAATAATTAATTGTGGATTTTGGTTTTTATTGGAAAAACCGTCTCATTGATTTTTTCTTAAATTATTACATTTAAAATAGCTACTCGCTACACCCTGACTGAGAATTCCGCCCTGTGCAATCTTCTTCGTGGTACTATCGAAAAACCAAATTCGCGGTACTTTCGAAAAAATTAATTCGTGGTACTTTCGAAAATTTTGTCGGCCTGAGCAGTTTTATCAATTTTTTGGTACTTTAAAAAAAATATTTATTTTTCGAACGACGAAGCCCAAAGGCGATTGATCGTCGTCCTTGAGATGAAACATTTTTCATTAATTTTTTAGGACATGTTTAGTTTTTATGCAGATTTTGATGAAAGCCAAAGACGGTTATCGGTCCTTTGTGATGTGATAATGTTTCAAAGTAGATTTCTTCATGGGAATATTGGTCTATATTTAATTTTCTAAATAATCTTAAAATTGATCATTTTACAGGGTTCAAATACAATACCAATGTCAATTTTTCTAAAGGCAAGTAGTGATGTAACAATATCTTCTGGATACATTCTGTGTACCATTCACTGTACTATATGTTATACTAAGATATAAAAAAGTTTTGTATATATAAGAAAACAAGAAATAATTATCAAAAAAAAAAAAAACAACTGACCTATTTACAAGAGTTCGACCTGTATGGCTATTATAATTTGATAAACGTAAAATTATTCCGGTTACAGACGTATTTTTCTATAAAACATACTCAGTAGATAATGGGTTCATCCTTATATTTTTGATTCCTAACATCTATTCTTTTATACCCAACTCTCAACCTAGTGATAATTAGAAATAAATCGTATCTTACAAATTACAAGGAGATATCAAGTTTACCTCAACATTCAAATTCTTATTGTACACAAATTCAAAAGTTGCTTGTTCGCAGTGGTGTCAACTACATATCAAATATTTTCACCATTTTTTTTTATTGACCACTGAGTATGTTTTTCATTAAAAGTTTCTTCTTGGGCAGTAGTGTCATTAATCTAACAAGTATTATTTTCTTCTGTCGATTTTCAGTTAACTATTTTGTAGGGGGATCAACATTATTTATTGGAACTATAATAATAAAAAAAGGATCAAATCAAAAATATATTTACACTTAAACCTTGCCTATGTAGTATAAATTTAAATTTTACAGTCTGATTTACAGCTAGGTTTACAGTTGCTTGCTTATTATTTGGTAAAGAAATATAAACTCCAGATAATGGTCACGAGATTTGCTCGCAATCAATTTTATTCCACAAATCTTCTCTTATTTTCTATCCCAAGGAAATGTACTTTATCACGATAGAACTAAGACGCTGATGTGCTTTCCTGTTTGGTGAGAAATTTCTAGTTGATGTGGAGGGCCATAGTAAGTATTAAACATTGTAAAGCTAATTTGTCCCGACCTTACAGAATATTTAAATAAGTAACTCCAAAAGGGTACGGTATATTAATTTTAGTAAAACTAGACACATCTCTTGGTACTTACCATATCTTTCACACCCTATATGGCCAAGAATAATACCCTAATACAAACTTTACTCAAGTGAAGGACAGCTAACCCAAGATATCAGTTGTATCATATCAGATTCATTCCCACCCAACCTCACATTTCCATCGAACAAACTGAGATTTTTGCTGTATAAGAACCTTTATTTACCCCATCCACTAATATGTCTGACAATGACAATTCTAATCAGATTAAAATTAAAATTCAATCGGTTAATGTGCTACTTTAGTGCTCATTATGTATACATAACAGTCAAAATCTTATATTTCAATATGTCGCATAAAATCAAGCACAATATAATGAAAATTTTCACTCATAAGAAACTAGCGGTTATGTTCAAACTCTATTTAAATATCTTTATCTTTAACTTTCTTCTAGCTATAAAGTAGTGGTCGTAAACCTCTCACTAATTTCATGTTTCTCAAATAACTGTTTCCAGCATTCAGTTAAAAAATTAATTTTATCTGGAAATCAATGTTACTATACTTATATTAATAATAATCCTAAGTATGGCTACAAGACAGCACATTTCATTGTGTTATCCAGAATTTCTCTATTTATTTTATATAGATTCTTATTTTATTAAGATGAAAAGGAAATCAAAGCCCTTTACATTTTTTCTTATAAGAGACTCTCTGGTGTTGTATCGAAAATATCAAAAGATTGTAAAACTTGGGCGATTACATAATCGCCCAAGTTTTTCTTTGATATATACAAAACTAAATAATGCAGGAAATATTCCGAAAGCCAGAAGATTTGTGTCAAGAATTTTTTGGTATATAGATGTGAACATATATTTTTATAGATAACTTTTTATCTTGTTCTTTTGCCCTCAAACATAAAAAGGTAAGTTAATAAGACTTTTATCTCCTTTCCGAAGTGAAATAATTCTTTTATAAGTTTTATCCAAAGCTTTTTATCATCCTTCTCATAAGAAAGTTTTCAGTTCGTCGAAATATGAGTTTTGCAATATCTCTAAGACGTACATATATAAGGTCATATAAGTTAAAATAGCTAAAAGTTTAGTCATATAATTTAATTGAGGCAGGTAACCGGAAATTGCACATGTAGTTTTTTTACTTATAAAGTCAAACAAACTTTAATGTTGTTGGTAATGTAAATTATATCATATAAAACTATCATATACGAGTGCTACTTACGAGGGTAATTTGTAACTTTTATTCAGTCGCTTTATGTGTTTCTTGTTAAAATAGTATCTACTCAAAATTCTATTGAAACATAAGTTGTTTTTAAGGTCACGTTTCAATTAACTTTTACCTACGGTACATTTCCGCTGTACAGAGTCGAGGCGCTCTTTTTACTTTTAGTTGAGAACATCATTTTTGTACAATTTGAATTCAATTGCATATCTTCGTTTATTCAGTTGATTAATAGTTTTACTCAGATCATCATATTCTCAACTAAAGAACAGAGAAGAACCACCTCAGTCCATTTATTGAGTTGGAAAAAACAAGCAAGATATACATTTAAAAAAATTTAGAATACGCTGTAAGTAAATGAGGATAAAATAGTAATATAAATTGTAGCGAAAATTCAGACAATAAGGTTGCTGCCAAAAATCATTTGTTTACTACCTTAAATAAGGAAAATTACAATAACCACTAAGTGAAATAATTCAATCACAAAACTTTAAATTGAATGTAATTTAAATGTACAAAGGTTTTAAAGCAGAAAATTAGTGACATAATAATTTTTGCGAATTATTCATAAGATCTCTATAACTCCTTTGCCAAAGTAATTCTATTAGTATCAGAAAATGGCCGACTAGTTATATTCCGAAGCACAAAAGATCGGTTAGATATATTTAAGCCAAACCAGGAATGTGGATGCTTCTCTGTAACATTTAATAGACGAGAGACCGGCTGCTCTACAGCACACCAGGTATATTCACTATGGAATTCTGCCCAATGTTGCATAGCTTCTACGTTTACGCTGATATATTTCCCTGACCAACGTTTAGTTGATAAACGGATTAGAAATGTCTGTACTCATCTATGTTTTAAACAAAATGGCACCCAAAATTTGTATCGATTGAATGTGAACCTCGGATCGCCCAAAACCCAAGTGGGATTTCTATAACTTTCTATAGACTATGTGCTTACTAGCGCCGCTAGCGGGCAATTATCATTATTAAGGTACCTTTTTATTATTATTTTATATGGCGAATATTTTTAATAGCCGATTATCATTTAATCTAGCTGTGTGCATGTAGTGTAAATAGCTTAGCAGAAAAGGTACGTGAAAATTATTTATTTCAAGTTATTTATTTAATTTATCTTTGATGAATAATAGAAAAGTAATCGATTCGTTCATATCGACAGCATAACCTCAAACCATTTCGCCGGTGATCTTGCGGACCGGGTTTGAAAGTATCAAGCACTCGATCTCTTTTACTGAGGGTGCATTGAAGAAAGGCGAGGAATTTGCTTTTTGCCACATTAAACAAGTTGAAGAATATGTTAATGACAGCATTAACAACAGAATTATTGCGAAGTGCATCCGGCAAACTTCTGTCACCGAGCCACGTGACAAATTAAAAATAGCGGTGAATTCATAAATCGCAATCAACAATGAATTTTTCGAATTTCACACTCTTCCGAAACGTTAACTACCTATAGCTTTGATTTTCAGTTTTTAGTTTATAACATTGTTCTAGTTTGTATATTTTTAGGTGTGAGACTTTTTGAAACAGTCAAGTACTCAAGAACCAACCTCTGTCTGATCCGTTTGGCGCAGAAGTTTTTCATTAAAATTTTTTAAATATTTTTCAGTGGCAAAATACCCAATAAAAAGTAAGAAAATCTGAATATGCCAGAAATAAACAATTATAGACAATATTTCACACTTAAATTATAAACAACTTCTTTTTTTATTTAGATTAATGATAAAAGCAGGCAATACCAGTGCAATGTACTTGCATCGCCAAGAAGACAGGCGGATGTAAACATATTGCAGCATTAATTCACCGCATTAATAATGATAAGATAATTTCCAACTAAGTTATAAGTAAAATCATGTTCACTTACTTGACTTTTTTTAACGCTTTGATCCACTTTGCTTGTTTTGCGAGGTTATTACTCAGCACAGGTAATGTTTAAAATTTTATTTGACTTAAATCACCATTAACACAACAGACTGGAACTCAACAGGTATTTCCAGATGGCTTGTTTGCAATTGAAAAACTTTGTGAAGTTATAACTATTTTCACTTTTAAACAACAATGTTCACTGCCATATACGGAAAATAGGAGTTCAAAGCTTTCAATGGTGCTCACTGCAAACGCTGGCGTCGGATTTAGTAACAACTCCGCCCACTTAACCAGCGCTAGCGATTTCAGTCGGTGCTAAATCGGACATTATGGACTTTCATAATCAAGGTGATAATAAATTTAAACAATTACATGTGAAAACAAAATAAACTTTAATGTAGAGAAAATACTAGTTCAAATGTAATGCAGCAACTACCGGATTTTTACACGTTGACATCGACTTTGACGTTGACTGACTTGATAAGAATGTGTAAAATAAACAATAAGTCTTCTTCTTCCTTCTCGACTCGCGAATCGCCGGTTTATTCTTCGTCAACTTGCCTATTGTTCTGCATTTCCGTTGTCGCTCCATCTTTTTCGAGGTCGTCCTACGCCCCTGCGTCCTAGCGGGAATTTGTACTATTCTCCCTTCATCCATTCTATTTATGTGTGCATTCCACTCTTTTTGTGTTTGATACCCAGCCATTGATGCTTCCTATTTTACGCGCATTTCTTACAGTTTTACTTCTTGCCTTGTCTAAAAGTGTTTTACTAGTAACTCTACGAAGTACGTTCATTTCCGTTGTTTATAGAGGTGTTTCAGAATCTCATGAGCCGCGAATTGCGCAAAAGGTAAAGTTTAATCTGAGTTATAAGTATGTTTTTGAAGACACTGGAGGCTGCCTTGCTGTATACATAAACAAGAGCTCGGGATAAACTGTAAACAATAAACATAATATTTTTAAGAAGTGTAACTGAGTCAACAGGGCGGATTATGTCTCTGCGCATATGAAGGTCACAGCTCATGAGGTTTTAAAACACCTCTAACAGTCTTTTAGTTTCGATGTTTCTGGTCTAGTTTCTGCCATATATGTTATGTTATGATATAGGTATTACTGTTGTTTTATAAATTCTGGTCTTGGCCGCGATTCCTATGTTTTTATTGCTGCATATTGTATTATTTAAATAGTCTACTATCAGTAGGAGAGCGGAGAGCTGTTAACATTTTTCAGTGATTATTAGTTAGCCTATTTTACTTCCACATCCACATAGTAGAGTGGAATTATAGTAATCATAAAACATTTTTCTATCTTGAAATAGGTTTAGAATGTCACGAAACGTCGATATTTTAAATTTGAGCGAAAAGAAATGTCTGTCGGTCTGTAACTTTTTTGTGCGCACGATATCTCTGGAACGGTTTAAGATATTGACTTGCAATTTTATACACATATGTACTATTATGAGATCTGGAACTGGATTGTTTTTTGAACTTATCTGGTGAATGGTTGGGGGTAACTAGGGGTAAATAGGAGAAAATAAATAAAGCAAGTTCGTAAGAGTACAAAAATTTGGGATTTAATGTATATACCAGAACTGAAGGCTTCAGATTTTTTATAATATTACTATCTCCCTGTACCACCCCCACTCCATTATTAAAGGAATCGATAAAATAAAATTGAGATATTCACTTGAAATTTGGTACATAATATATATGGTTACATAGGGGCAAATATGGGAAAATAAGTAAAGCAAGCTGGTAAGAGTACAGAAACTTGGGATTTGATGTATACTAGAAACCTAGGCCTCAGATTTTCATAATATATTTCAACCCCTCCACTACCCCCACCCACTCCATTATTAAAGGGGTTAATAAAATATATTTGAAATATTCGCTTGAAATTTGGTACACGTATGTATTATAATGACATCTGGAACTAGATTATATTTTGAGACGATTCCGTTGAAGGAGTGGGGGTAAGTAGAGGTAAATAGAATAAAATGAGTATAGCAAACTGAAAGTTGAAATTTGGTGTATAGTAGAAACCAAGGCCTCACGTAGTTTTATAGTTTTTATCAACCGCCCATCTCCCCCTACCGGCTACACTCCATTATTATAGGTGATAAAATAAAATTGAAGTATGTATGTATGTATTGTAATGACATCTTATTCAAATAATTCCGTTAAAGGGAGGGGGTTGTAAATTGGAAAACTTCATTTTTGGCGTATGTTGCCGTATATGCTAGAAAAAAACAGTTACAATTTTTTTATGGCATCTGCCTCAAATATTATTAAAATTCCATGACCAATAATTTCCCATACTAGAGTGCAAATATAGTCAAGATGTTTTCCTTTCAAGAGACTTGGCTGGAAAATTTGAATGTGGAAGTAGTGATTGCTTAGGCAGGGGTTTTTTGAGAAAATGTTGAGGAAGGCATATATAAGTGTCATCTACAAGGATTAATCCTGATAAAGGTATTAGAGGGAGGCAGAACACCCCCAATTCGCAAATAATTGTGTACACAAGTATCATTTAGTTAAGGCTGTAACTTTTTATGCTGTTTGTCTTGTTGCCTTATCATCTTGCTATAACATTAGTAGATAGATTGGCCGAATTAAAAGGGTCGCAGATCAGCTTAAACGTGTCGTATACGCGACGAAATTTTTATTACTTACTTAAGTTTCAATTTTTAACATGTTATTGTGTCAACTGAATTAAGTATACATTTCCATTTGCAGAACAAAATATCGGTTTTAAACCCCTTGCAGAACGATTTCAACATACAGTGTGCGCAAGCCTTGATTTCGTTTCCCATATTACTATTATTGTCTTGAATGTTTCAAACCTGCACAATTATTTCGTTGTGTTTTGTAAGTTTTTTTATGACAAGAATTTATATTATTACACGCTTCGCAAGTACAAGACGAAGAGTATATTACATTCGATCGACATATTACAAAAACCGGTAATATTGCTCGTGAGAAAAAAAGTCATATCGCTTTGTTGGTGATCGAATTCTGAACAAATTGTTTAAAATGTCCGTATGTCTGTCTGTCCGTCCGTCCGTCACGTTCCTTGTAAGCACGATAACCTAAGAACGAAAAGTCCAATCGTATTGAACTGGAGAGTAACTTAATGTTAGAGGAGAGCCCTATTATTTTTTAACAAAATCGATCAATAAATAAGAAAGTTATTAATTATTTAAATTTTTTAAATTTACATATTTATGTTATGTAATATTGCTACATTGCCGAACTGGCTAATTAGGCGATAGTTCCTAATGTTTATTAAAACAACAATAAATCTGTCACAAACCTGATAAGATTCTTACCAAACTGTGGCGGCTTCCATTCATCTCATTCCGCAGTTAGACAAGGCCGTCACTCGTTCATTTAACTGCGAAAAATATCCTATAGAATGTGAAACTATTGTATAAAATTTGCCGTAAATCGGCGAAGACTATAATGGTTCGCTTGTTCTTTTCTGGAATTGATATTTTAGCATATTATTATAAAAAACCGCTGCCTAAGGAATCACTACTTCCACATCCAGATTCTTCATCCAAGTCGTTTTAAAAGAAACATCTTGAAGATATTTGCACTCTAGTATGTGGAAATTATTGGTCATAGAATTTTAATAATATTTGGGGCAGATGTCATAGAAAAGTTGGAGGAGTTGGTTTCTACCATATACGTTAAAAATGAAGCTTTTAGTTCACCCTACTTATTTTCTACTATTCACCTCCCACCCCTTCAATGGAGGCATCTCAATCAGATGTCACTACAATACATACGTGTACTAATCTCAAGTGAATATCTCAATTTGATGTTATCAATCCCATTAATAATGAAGCGGAGGTGGTGGAGTTTGAAAAATATTAGAAAGAAATCTGAGGCCTTGGTTTCTAGTATATACACCGAATCCCAAATTTCTGTACTCTTATCACCTTGATTTACTTATTTTCCCCTAGTCACTCCTATTAACCCTAACCCTTCTACGGAATCATCCCAAAATATAATCTAGTTCCAGATGTCGTTATAATATATACGTCTACCAAATTACAAGTGAATATCTCAATTTTATTTTATCAACCCCTTCAATAATGTAGTAAGGGTAGTGGAAGGGTTGAAAAATATTGTTAAAATATTTGAGGTCTTGGCTTCTAGGACATACACCGAATTTCAAGTTTCTGTAGTCTTACCAGCTTGCTTTACTTATTTTCCCCTATTTACCCCTATTTAACCCCCAACCCTTCAACGGAATCATCTCAAAATATAATCTGGTTCCAGATGTCGTTATGATACATATGCGTACTAAATTTCATGTGAATATTTCAATTTTATTTTATCAACCCCTTGAATAATGGAGTAGGGGTGGTGGGGGGGCTGAAATAAATTATCAGAAAATCTGGGGCCTTTGCCTCTTGTACATACACCGAATTTCAAGTTTCTGTACTCATACCTGCTTGCTTTACTTATTTCCCCCTATTTACCCCTAAATAACCCCGAACCCTTCAAAGGAATCATCTCAAAGAATAATCTAGTTCCAGATGTCGTTATAATTCATACGTGTACCAAATTTCAAATGAATATCTCAATTTTATTTTATCAACCCTTGTAATAATGAAGTAGGGGTGGTGGGGGTTGAAAAATATTATAAATAATCTGAGACCTTGGCTTCTAGTATATACACCGAATTTAAAGTTTCTGTAGTCTTACCAGCTTGCTTTACTTATTTTCCCCTATTTACCATTATTTAACCCCCAACCCTTCAACGGAATCATCTCAAATTATAATCCAGTTCCAGATGTCGTTATAATACATACGTGTACCAAATTTCAAATGAATATCTCAATTTTATTTAATCAACCCTTTTCATATTGGAGTAGGGGTGGTGGGGGTTGAAACATATTACAAAAAAATCTGACGCTTTGGCTTCTAGTACATACACCGAATTTCAAGTTTCTGTGGTCTTACCAGCTTGCTTTACTTATTTTCCCCTATTTACCCCTATTTAACCCCCAACCCTTCAACGGAATCATCTCAAATTATAATCTAGTTCCAGATGTCGTCATAATACATACGTGTACCAAACTTCAAACGAATGTCTCAATTTTATTTAATCAACCCTTTTCATATTGGAGTAGGGTTGAAAAATATTATAAAAAATCTGACGCCTTGGCTTTTAGTACGTATACCGAATTTCAAGTTTCTGTACTCTTACCAGCTTGTTTTACTTATATTCCCCTATTTACCCCAAATTAACCCCCAACCCTTCAACAGAATCATCTCAAAATATAATTTAATTTCAGACGTCGTTATAATACATACGTGTACGAAATTTCAAATGAAAATTTCAACTTTATTTTATCAACCCCATTAATGGGGTAGGGGTGGTGGGGGGTTGAAAGATATTATAAAAAAAACTTAGGCCTTAACTTCTAGTACATACACCAAATTTCAAGTGTCTGTTCTCTTACAAGCTTGCTTTACTTATTTTTCCCTATTTTTCCCTATTTTCCCCTCTTTAACCCCCAATCCTTCACCGGATTTCCTCAAAAAACAATCCAGTTCCAGATGTTGTCATAATATATACGTATACAAAATTTCAAGTCAATATCTCAAACCGTTCCGGAGAAAACGTGCGGACAAAAAAAAGTTACAGACAGACAGACCGACAGACAGAGCGACAGACAGACCGACAGACAGACCGACAGACAGACCGACAGACCGACAGACCGACAGACAGACAGAAATTTTTTTTTTCGCTCAAATTTAAAATCTCGACGTTTCATGACATTCTAAACCTATTTCACGAATAAAAATTTTTGAAAATTTTTTTGCGATTACTATACTTCCAATCTACTACGTGGATGTGGAAGTAAAACGAACTTCCATTAATCATTAACATAGGAGTTCTGTTTTTCATAAATAAGGCATAAATCTACCAGCTCAGTGGTGCAGTGCTAAAGATGTTTGGCTTAGGACCACTGGGTCCCGGGTTCGAATACTGGCTGGGGTATGGATGTTTAGTGGCGCTTTCCATATGTTAGCGAGACAGTAGCAGTGAGCTAGACCGCTGTTGAGTGGCACAACATGTCTAGTCGCTCTTATCTCTCCTGAGTTCAAGTCTTAGTTGTGGTAGATGGCAACATCGCAGGGAATGGTTGTTGCTTTGATATATATGTGTACGTATCCTAGTTGAGTGGTAGAACAGCAATAGTTGAACTCCGCCAGGACGTTAATATAAATAAGGCCATAAAAAAAGTGCGTGAATTGAAATAATGTTACCAACACATTTTTACAACAGATGTGTTATCATACACTTTGATTTTGTGGAATATATTGTCATGTTAAGGGATTTAGAAGTACCTTTGAATGAACGAGTATAGGAGACTCTGTAAGTCGGCTTCGTTCTCTGCAGTGATTGTAGTATATTGTTCTCTATAATAATTGTTATACTCGGAAATTCATGGCTGTCTTGACCAAATCAACCAACTTGGTTGGGAGAAAAAAAATATGCAAAAAAAATGTCAATTTATCTCCGTTCACTTTTTGTCGATCTGTGTGTTGTTTCCTCATTTTCTCAGTTGTTAATTATTCCATTTGCAAATCGTGTGTAGCTTATTACTAACCAATTACTTGATTGCATTAAAGTACATTTATTTACATTACAAGATAAATTTAGTCAATGTACAAATTAAAATAAAAGAATATAGATAAACTTCTGCAAATAAAGAAAAGCGTACAACCGCCACTACCAAATTCTTTTCATATGAGTAAAAATATGGTGGAATAAACCTCGTTTCAAGTTAGTCTTTAAATTGGAATGAGCGTGGGTAAGAATAAAGTATTTACGCACGGATATTCCCTATGAATGTAAGAACTTGGCGTGCAAAACTCATTTCATGGTGTCACGGGGTCGCTTGTAAAACATACACGGTTCACCTACTGTTACGCATAATACCTCATAAATTTATCAGACATGCGGGGACTATATGCGTTATCCATGGTAATAAAAATGCATTAAAAATTAGGGCTACATAATTTAAACAAGTTGTACGACACAATACGAATAAAACATATCATATATTTGTGTTTTCATTATTATTAAATGAGTTTTGATGAATAAATCATTTAATACAATATAGGTAATTTAAAATTTAATTTAACAATATACGTATATTTATAGCGCAACAACCTTCATTTTGTTTTAGCAATAGTAATAAATCTTTTAGGCGCATATCCGTTATTATAATAAAATGGGAAAAAAACAAGACATTTTACAAACTGCATAAAGAGATACAGAGTTAAGAATTTGTTGCTTCATGTCTGTATTAACACATCCCGCTGGGGTTTAGAACTGGGATGAAATAAATAATCTCTGCGTGAAATCTTGTATAATGAATATAAGCAATACATCTTTGCTAGTAAAAGCATATCAAGGGTGTCGTAGCTACTAGATAAAACAAAATGGCGTCAAATTCCCAAAACTGACTCCGTTAGCAATAGTTTTTAAAACATTCGAATTATAGTGTAACGAGGTGAATTTTCCGTAGCCAAAAATGCAGTTAAAATTAACAATATACTTCGTTATTTGCTCCGCTTACATTCGAATCATAGGTATTGTAAATTATTATTATAGATTTCTCCTAATTTAGCTAGCTGAAACCGCGAAACAGATTCCTACTTTAAATAGGTAATTTGATAAACCTGGCAGTGAGAGGGCTGTCCATAATATTAACATTAATTACAAGATTTGATATTGGGGGCGTTGGTAAGTCAGCTACGTAAATCAGTTTCATTAGAGCACATTTGAAATCACTTTTGTCCGATCCGTCAAACAGCCCAGTCGGGTACTGTTCCGTATATTCACAACATGTAAGTACACCGTTTTATCACCGCCGCTGGTTTCTTGTCGACCTTTTTATATTAACACCGATAAGAACAATTCACTAAAATGTGTGTTTTAAAGCAATAATTTGAAACCGATTCCGTTTAAATATATCAGAATATAATTATTATTTCCCGACTTAGCCGAAATTAAATAAATTTATTAAATTATTACAGTATAGTAAGAGAGTCCGAGTTAGGACATGTCAACTTCTCCGATTTTATCCAAATAGCCATGTTCGCAAGAATTTCCAAATGGGAAAAAGAGCATGGATGATATTTCGAGAGAAAATGTGTACCGTTTACCGTTTATATTATTTTAATCCAGACCATGTGTGATGGTACTGCGATAAAATAATATGTTGTTCTACCAAATGTGTAGAAGTTATATGTACCGTATATTTTATTTTAGCTAGTGCGTAGCAAAATAAAATATGTCTTTGCAAAAATTATTTTTGTAAAATTTATTGTAGTGTTATTGTTTAATTTACCGTTCATTTTGTTTCCAATATTTTGTACTGATATGAAATGGAACAAAATTCCTTACTTTGAAATAATTCATAGAAATTTATTATAGTCCGGGAACTGAGAATAGAATCTAGGCTACCGTAAATAAATTAACTAACATTATATTCTGATACATAGACATTTTCCGCATAAAATTCGACAAGATACCACGTGGCCGAACCGAAATGCATTTAATGAAGGCACCCAGCTGTGGGGTTTGAGGCGCTTGGCAAACACCGTATCAAGTGTTGATGTAATTTCAACATTTCCAAACCGAATCGAAATACCACCGTTCTGATTATTGCTGTCTGTCCGTCTAGGCAGAATAATCTCCGCCGTAAGCTGATACCAAATCCGATAACCGTTTTATTTTCCGAACCGAGTGTAACCAAGGTTACACACCGCTCCGAATCTGATGACCGTTTTACTTTCCGATCCGAGTGTGACTTAAGTTACACACCGCACCGAATCCGAAAACCGTTTTATTTATTTGGTATCAGTTTTATTTCATTTTGCCAAGTTCTTCACACCCACACTCTAATGCAACATGTAGGCATGATTATTGCTGTAGACAACCGCTTGCTTTTGCCTGGTATTTACACGCTGTCCGTTTTTTTAAATTACTTACTTGTGTAGTTTTTTTCCGTTTACTGTTTTTTTCTTATACCGCTTTACTACTGTTTTTTTTTCACCGCTTTCCCCGTCTGCTTGCTTACCACCGCTTGCTTCCGCATTAATGAGTAGCTAACTAGGTTCTCACCGCCTGGTTACCCGTACGTCACAAAATGGCGCCCTACCTAATTCAAGTTAGACTAAAATGACATATCTTAAGTTTTTGTTATTGCATTTATTCGAAACTCCGTATTTTGGTACTTAACCGTTTTTTATTGTTTTGTAAAAATTTCATTGTGTGTTAATAAACTTTGTTATTTACCGACATCTGCCTTTTACTGTTGAATGTGAGTGAAAGTCTAATCTGCCGTCCAGACCCCTGGACATACCGTGTCTCCACTGTAGCTATCCCAGCCCTACTGCAACAGGCTGCGTTTAGGAGGCTAATGTGGGACCTTTGCCCCACGTAAAAAATTGCAAAGGTGGCGCTCGAGATTACAGAATTTAACCGAAATATAGCTCAGCGCCAAAGTGACGCTTCCACTTGCCTATGCGCTAGGCAACTGGAAGAAAGCACGTCACAAAATGGCGCCCGAGCAGGGACTTAATTAAATGAAGGTAGACCTAATTTACCGAAATAGATTTAATTAAATTAAATTAGAGTTGATAAAAAAAGATTAGATTTTCTTCACATTCGGCAGGCACCGAGTACAACCAGAAAGGTACCAATAGACTCACAGAGTCATGTGGGGTGTCATTTTTGACTAAACCGAGCACGGGGAACCGATTCCGACTACTGCCGATCCGATCCGACCGCACCCGAAGGCGTTATTAACCATTTAATAACACCTTAAGAAAAATTTCAACCGAATTGCCGTTTCCATGGTGTTGCCATCCGAAGAGGCTGCACTTTCAACCAAAAACCCGAATTCCGACCGAACACTTCCGAAGTCTCCCGAAGTTACCCGAATACACAAAATACCGAGTTGGGAGTCGTTTTCAGGGTAATCGAACCCAAGGAAGCGTTTGGCAACACTGGAAAACCGATCCGACCAACCGTTCCGGGAAAAACCGTGCTACAGCCAAGTTATGGTTCCGAATTGAGTAAGACCCATACTAGGTTATAAATAGCACCCCGATACACCGTCTAAACCGCCATTTACCGACCGCCCGGATTTTGCCCGGAATACTTACCGACTCCGGTGTCCGGAGTTACTAGGCAAGTGACCCCTCGTTTAATAGTAACTCAAGGACCCTGAATCGATTGCCGTTGCTTTCATCATGATCCGACCATCTGAGATACCGCTCAGTACCGTTCAACACCATTCCTGACCAGCTATGACAGTACATTCTGAGAATGGGCTACTCTGAGATACCGCTCAGACCAATCACCGCCCACTGTCACCGTACCGAGCCGTTTCCGATTATTACCGAACCTATCCGAGTACTTCCGAGTACATTATTAACCGTTTCCTGACCGCCTGCCGATTTTAATCAGTTCCTGTGCTGCCAGCGTAGCGAGAGGCTGCTCTGGTGAGCTATCGAATTCCGTCCGAATACTTCCGAAGTCGTACGAAGAGACCCGACGTCACAAATAGGCGTGTGGGGTATCGTTTTCAGGGTAACCAAACCTGAGGAAACAAATAGTATTACTGCGAACGCGATCCGACCGGCTGTTCCGAGAGATGTTGATACTTTGGCATTTTCTTGATTAAAAATAAACTTGGAAATTTTTCGGCGAGACCGCGTCGAATAATTTTAGATAGTTTGGGATTAAGAGACTTTGTCATTTTTCTCGAGGAATAGAACTACGATGTAACCAAGTTAGGAGTCCGTTCCCAGAATATTTGGTTGATAGCATCAATAAGGACCGTTCACATTTCAGTTTTACTGACAGACGACCCCGGAGTGTGGAGTTACTAGGAGTGTGACCACTCGTTTAATAGTAACTTGGAAGCGATTGCCGTATGTTGGAATCCGATTCGAACATCCATACAACGAGCACGTGTACCGTAGCAACCTGATAGGTTGCATTTACCGATTTTACCGTTTACAACATTTTTTTTATTGTTGTTTTGTTGATTGAATCTTTACCGAATAGAGCAGGCGCGACAGGAGTCCCACTGTACGCTGACGCAGCTATCCCTAGCTGCTCCGTATGTACAAAACCGATCCGAACCTGAGGAAAGGACTCGAGCTTGAGACCGCAAGCTGTAAAGAACTCTCCGAATACTAGCAATACCGATCAATAGCCATCATTGCAGTATACCGTTTATATTTAAAACCGTTATTGAATACTGACTAATAGATATCAATTCCATTAGTATCATTACCTTTCATAGTTGATTCGAAATAAGAATTTAGGATTTAAACTAATATCAATGAGAAGCTAAAGAAATTATCTGATGCCAATTCGTTTTTTTCTTTCTTTTTCTTTCTCATCGTTTACCGTTTTTATTTAATTTCTTTTTATACAAAAAGAAACCCGCACCGAACTTGTGTGTCCTTTGGATTCCTTTCCAATACACACGTACAGTAGAAACCGTTGTATTTATTTAATTTATATTTATATATTTATATTAATATTTTAAGTTATACTAATACCGTTTCATTTATCAACTGTCAACGTTTAGTTTTGCAAATATTTTGTTTATTATCTACCAGTATCTTTTAACCGATACACCGCTACATACATATATTATTTTTAATAATTACCGAATACCGATCCGCACTTGTACCGATTATCCAGCATCATTTAATACAGTTACATTTACCAACTGTCAAGGTTTAATACCATTTTGCAAATATTTTGCTTACCGTCTGGCAGTACCTTTTCAACCGATCTGCCGTATACCGATACATTACTAACCGTCACCGAATAAATACCGTTTTGCAAACATTTTGCTTACCGTCTGTCAGTATCTCTTCAACAGATATACTGTACACCGTTACTTCTCCGACCGTCATCGTACATCACCGTTTTACCGAACATTTTTACCGTCCGCCAGCATCCTTTCAACTGATATACCGTACACCTTAACACATTTTAAGGTTAACTCCGACAATGCTGGGCAACGAACAGAATGAACTGGAACAAGTGGACAACACTCATGATCAGCAACCACAAGAGGTTGCTGGGGCTAGCGATATCCGTCTGAGTTGGATATACCAACTTAGAAAAGAACAATTAGATGCCGAGTTAGGAAAATTTAATTTGAATATTACTGGAACCGTGGATGAAAAAAAGCGCCGTCTAGTTAAATTCATCAAGGATGGCTGCACATCACCGCAACCGCAACCATCCAAACCGTTTACCTTTCCGCCCACTTTCATACCAACTATACATACAACCGCACCACCGCCGACAACCGACCTCCGAATTTTAGATCCGCTTAAGATCCGAAAATGGGGCATAAGATTTGATGGTAGAGGAGATGCCGCTGCGTTTTTAGAAAGAGTGGAAGAAGTCTGCTCCTACACTGGTTTCCGTCCTGAACAGCTATTACCTGTTTTACCAGAACTATTGCAGGGGTCAGCGTTACAATGGTACCGAAATAACCAGTCGCGTTGGAATAAATGGGAGGAGTTTTCTGAAGATTTCCGAATATTCTTCTTTCCTGTTAATTATACCGAAGAATTAGAGGCTGAAATCAGCCGCCGTCTACAAAAACCGGAAGAAGCCGCTAACAAATACGTCACCGATATGCAAACTCTTCTCCGCCGCCATGGGGACCTCACCCCACAACAACAACTCCGCTGGTTGTACCGAAATTTACTTCCCGATTACAGGCAGTATATCCGCCGACCCGAACTTAACGATATTGCAACTCTGATTGCTAGGATAAAGGAATTCGAAATACTGCGCCAGGAAGTTCAACAGACTTACCGATCTGTTACCAACCGAACCGTTACCGACCGAACCGTTACCAACCGATCCGTTACCAATCAAACCGTAGCCACGACCAGTCCGTTACCGCCACCGCTACGTCATGACCGTCCGCAGACACATAATAATCAGCCACGATCATTTCAGCCTGCTCCAACTACCGCCACTGGTACCAGAGCCCCTCAAGGGCCTCCGAGATCCGCACCGCCCCGCTTATTCCGCCAAGACACTCCGTTGAGAGGTGGTCCCTCCACTTCTACTGCCACGAGGCCTTTTAACCGAAATCTCATCTGCTGGAGGTGTGGAAAAACCGGGCACTACCGTGATCAATGCCGTTCTCCACCCAGAGTATTTTGTTCGCACTGTGGCCGACCGGGTATAATGACAAGGGATTGTCAATGCCCCAGGTCGGAAAACTAGGTCGGAACCGCACCGTTACGAGGCACTTACGGTTCCGTACTAGAAATGCCTCTAAAGATACCGTCCCTAGGGATAACCGTCCGCACATATATGTAAGAATATATGACCGCAATTTCTTGGCTTTGGTTGATACCGGCTCCGTCCGTTCCTACCTGGGAAATCAAGTACGAAGTTTTTGTTCTGATCAAGGAATACCAGCAGTTAATATATCCGCTCCGTCTGCTCAACTAGCCGATGGGAACCTTGTAACCGTCAACCAGGCCTATGATCTGAATTTCACGATTAATCAGCATCCGTTCAAAAACCGTTTATATTACCTAGCAAATCTGTCTTCCGACATAGTATTAGGGATGGACATCCTCAGTACAAGAGATTTTGCTGTAAATCTGGTCACTGGCACCGTTTATTTAAATCACCGTCCGATCTCAGCACCGTCTCCCACTAGCCCATTGGGAGGAATTACCGTAGCATTAACCGAGAATGAGGAAGCTAAATTAACCGAATTTTTGGAAACCGAATTACCCAGTTTTAAGGATATCACCGGAACCACGCAGTTGGCCCAACACCACATACGTCTCTCCCAACCCGAACCGATTAAACAAAGATACCGACCGCAAAATCCCCGAATGCAAGAAATAATCAACAAAGAAGTTGATGAAATGCTCGCTAATGGCATTTTAGAACCGTCCGACAGTCCATGGAGTTCTCCCGTGGTAATAGTACGTAAGAAAGATGGAAAGCATCGATTCTGTATCGACTTCCGTAAGGTGAATGAAGTCAGCGAGAAAGATGCATATCCCCTGCCGTACATCAACGCCATTCTAGATAAACTACGAAAGGCCCGTTATATCTCCAGCATCGACCTTAAGCAAGGGTATTGGCAAATACCGCTCTCTGCTGAAAGTAAACCGATTACCGCTTTTACCGTTCCGGGCAGAGGTTTATTCCACTTCCGTGTAATGCCTTTTGGATTACACTCCGCACCCGCTACATTTCAGCGTCTCCTGGACCGTATTATTGGACCTGATATGGAGCCGTATGCTTTCGCCTACCTCGACGACATAATCGTGCTGGGAGAAACTTTTGAACAGCACTTGAAAAACTTACAAGAAGTTTTCCGCCGTTTAAGGATTGCCAACCTGCAACTAAATCCTGACAAATGTCAGTTCTGCCGGAAATCCTTGAGATACCTAGGACATGTGGTCACCGCCGAGGGTATCAATACCGACCCGGAGAAGGTGGAAGCAATTGCAAAATTCCCCGCTCCACGTACCGTCCGAGACGTCCGCCGTTTCTTGGGTGTTGCCTCCTGGTACCGTCGATTTGTGCCAGCTTTTTCACAAATTGTAACCCCTTTAACCCGACTACTGAAGAAGAACAACCGTTTTAAGTGGGGGAATGAACAAGAGCAAGCTTTCAACAAGTTGAAAACCTGTCTCACCGAGGCACCCGTTCTCACCTGCCCTGATTTCGAACGACCGTTCACACTACAAACCGATGCATCCGACCAAGGTCTTGGCGTGGCCTTGACGCAAGATATTGATGGGCACGACCGTGTAATAGCCTACGCTAGCCGTACACTTATTCCAGCTGAGAAGAACTATTCCGTTACCGAGCGAGAATGCCTCGCTATCGTATGGGGTATAGAGAAAATGAGGCCATATCTCGAGGGTTATCATTTTACCGTATTGACCGACCACCAATCACTCCGATGGTTGCATTCCATAAAGAGTCCGACAGGCCGTTTGGCCAGATGGAGCGTGTTTCTCCAACAATATGACTTCGAGATCAAATACCGACGAGGAAGTCTGAACCGTGTAGCCGACGCCCTATCCCGTCAACCGTTGGAGGAACCTTCCTCCGAACCGAAGACCGAAGAACTATGCGCTCTCAACGAGGCGCCAAACTGTTCTTGGTATAAACGAAAGAAGGCAGAAGTTGAACAAAACCCTGAAGCATTTCCAGATTACTGTATCCGTAATAACCGGCTGTTCCGTCATTTCTGGGATTCCGGCGATTTAACCGAACCCGACATGTCCGACCCGTGGAAACTATGCGTGCCCACACCGCTCCGTCCGTCCGTTTTACAAGAAAATCATGATGCTCCGACCGCTGGACACATGGGGATAGCTAAAACAATAGCCCGTGTCGCACGCAGATATTACTGGCCTGGCATGTTTCAGGATGTCGCCAAGTACGTGAGGAGTTGTATGCTATGCCAGCGATACAAAGTCTCCCAACAACAGACCCCCGGAACCATGCAACCGTCCGCCAACAAACAACCGTGGGAAACCGTCAGTGCCGATTTAGTAGGGCCACTGCCTCGATCCAGTAAAGGGAATAACTATTTAGTTGTTTTCCAGGACCGTTTCACCAAATGGGTCCAGTGCCGTCCCCTACGAAGCGCTACCGCCCGAAATGTCAGTCAAGCTCTTTACGACGACATTATCACCCGTTTTGGATGTCCACGTACCGTTATTACCGACAATGGCTCTCAATTCGACAGTCGAGCCTTCCGAGAGCTACTGAAAGAATTTGGTATCCAACACCGTCTCACGCCGCCATACACACCGCAAGCCAATCCCGTCGAACGAGCTAATCGCACCGTTAAAACTATGATAGCTCAATACTGCGAACAGGACCACCGTAAATGGGACCAAAATTTGAGTGCCCTGCACCTGGCTATCAACAGCTCCAGACATGAATCCACCGGATTCTCACCTGCGTTTCTAAATTTCGGCAGAGAACTTTCCGTACCGACCACCGTCTTTCAAGCTGAAAATCTAGAAACGACCGCGCCGGATAAGGATACCGAGGAAACTGCCACCACAGATGACAATCCGATACCGCCTGCTCATACGCATCGCTTGGAGAAACTCAAGGAGACCTTTGAGCTAGTAAAGATCAAGCTAGCACAAGCGTTTAGCTCTCAAAGCCGTTACTACAATCTCCGCCGCCGTGACTTCCGCTACCGTATAGGAGATCAAGTAATGAGGCGGGAACATCCGTTGTCATCAGCCATTAAAGGTTTCGCCTCCAAACTAGCTCCGAAATACTCCGGTCCGTACACCGTTACTGCCGTTCTTTCTCCTGTCGTCTACAATCTCCGATCAAAGACCGGCAAGAAGTTGGCCAGAATCCACATCAAAGACCTAAAACCGTACGTCTCTGATGATGCTTCGAGAACCGCCGACCGCAACCGCCAGACTTCCCGGGATACCGCCCAGGGAAGCCGCCGTTCTACCGATCCACAGTACTCGCAACGACGTACTGCTCCGCCAACAACTGGCAGGAATCCACCGAATATTCGTCCAGTAGCGAGCCCCGTTGTGCAATACCGCCGAAGCCCGAGACTACGTTTGTCCCGACCGTCCGTCTAAGTCAGCACGACTGGCATTCATCACACCGACCGATCCTCCGTCTAGCGATGTCCTGCTACAAGGCATGTCGCTATGCTACCGAACGTTAACAATTTTCTATTTTTCTTTCCTCCGTTTTTCTCTTTCATTATCCGTATTCTTCTCCACCGTTCCGACAGACAATTAAAGTCTGCCCACCGACCGTCCGTCCAGTCTGCCCGCACCGTTACCCACCGTTTCGACAGACAGGGAAAGTCTGCCCACCGTCCGTCCGTACCGTCCGTCCTCACCGACACGACCGACCCAGGGATCACTCCGCCACCCGAAGTGCCCATTCATCTGCCCGTCAACGAGTAAACACTACTTCCAGAGTGACGCAACCTGATAGGTTGACGATGGAGCGACCCCCAGTACCGGCATACACTGGAAGAGTAAGATTTTTATTAGGGTCATTAACAAATTATGTTTCAGATGTTCGGATGGAGGCCGTTCTCTTTTGTTTTTTGCTGTTGATGATACTCCGGTGACAGGGTCGCCCCGGAAGCTATCCATGTAATTCATTTCTTTTGTTTGGGGAGAAAAACCGCCGTCACTTACCGTTTTCTTATTTTTTATATATGTATATTTTTTTTTATATTGTTTGTACGATATAGGGATCCGTACCGCTAGGAGTAGGAATAGGAAAAAAATAATAACTGCGTTTATTATTTTTTTTATTCGAAGTAAGAGGGGGGTGTAACGAGGTGAATTTTCCGTAGCCAAAAATGCAGTTAAAATTAACAATATACTTCGTTATTTGCTCCGCTTACATTCGAATCATAGGTATTGTAAATTATTATTATAGATTTCTCCTAATTTAGCTAGCTGAAACCGCGAAACAGATTCCTACTTTAAATAGGTAATTTGATAAACCTGGCAGTGAGAGGGCTGTCCATAATATTAACATTAATTACAAGATTTGATATTGGGGGCGTTGGTAAGTCAGCTACGTAAATCAGTTTCATTAGAGCACATTTGAAATCACTTTTGTCCGATCCGTCAAACAGCCCAGTCGGGTACTGTTCCGTATATTCACAACATGTAAGTACACCGTTTTATCACCGCCGCTGGTTTCTTGTCGACCTTTTTATATTAACACCGATAAGAACAATTCACTAAAATGTGTGTTTTAAAGCAATAATTTGAAACCGATTCCGTTTAAATATATCAGAATATAATTATTATTTCCCGACTTAGCCGAAATTAAATAAATTTATTAAATTATTACAGTATAGTAAGAGAGTCCGAGTTAGGACATGTCAACTTCTCCGATTTTATCCAAATAGCCATGTTCGCAAGAATTTCCAAATGGGAAAAAGAGCATGGATGATATTTCGAGAGAAAATGTGTACCGTTTACCGTTTATATTATTTTAATCCAGACCATGTGTGATGGTACTGCGATAAAATAATATGTTGTTCTACCAAATGTGTAGAAGTTATATGTACCGTATATTTTATTTTAGCTAGTGCGTAGCAAAATAAAATATGTCTTTGCAAAAATTATTTTTGTAAAATTTATTGTAGTGTTATTGTTTAATTTACCGTTCATTTTGTTTCCAATATTTTGTACTGATATGAAATGGAACAAAATTCCTTACTTTGAAATAATTCATAGAAATTTATTATAGTCCGGGAACTGAGAATAGAATCTAGGCTACCGTAAATAAATTAACTAACATTATATTCTGATACATAGACATTTTCCGCATAAAATTCGACAAGATACCACGTGGCCGAACCGAAATGCATTTAATGAAGGCACCCAGCTGTGGGGTTTGAGGCGCTTGGCAAACACCGTATCAAGTGTTGATGTAATTTCAACATTTCCAAACCGAATCGAAATACCACCGTTCTGATTATTGCTGTCTGTCCGTCTAGGCAGAATAATCTCCGCCGTAAGCTGATACCAAATCCGATAACCGTTTTATTTTCCGAACCGAGTGTAACCAAGGTTACACACCGCTCCGAATCTGATGACCGTTTTACTTTCCGATCCGAGTGTGACTTAAGTTACACACCGCACCGAATCCGAAAACCGTTTTATTTATTTGGTATCAGTTTTATTTCATTTTGCCAAGTTCTTCACACCCACACTCTAATGCAACATGTAGGCATGATTATTGCTGTAGACAACCGCTTGCTTTTGCCTGGTATTTACACGCTGTCCGTTTTTTTAAATTACTTACTTGTGTAGTTTTTTTCCGTTTACTGTTTTTTTCTTATACCGCTTTACTACTGTTTTTTTTTCACCGCTTTCCCCGTCTGCTTGCTTACCACCGCTTGCTTCCGCATTAATGAGTAGCTAACTAGGTTCTCACCGCCTGGTTACCCGTACGTCACAAAATGGCGCCCTACCTAATTCAAGTTAGACTAAAATGACATATCTTAAGTTTTTGTTATTGCATTTATTCGAAACTCCGTATTTTGGTACTTAACCGTTTTTTATTGTTTTGTAAAAATTTCATTGTGTGTTAATAAACTTTGTTATTTACCGACATCTGCCTTTTACTGTTGAATGTGAGTGAAAGTCTAATCTGCCGTCCAGACCCCTGGACATACCGTGTCTCCACTGTAGCTATCCCAGCCCTACTGCAACAGGCTGCGTTTAGGAGGCTAATGTGGGACCTTTGCCCCACGTAAAAAATTGCAAAGGTGGCGCTCGAGATTACAGAATTTAACCGAAATATAGCTCAGCGCCAAAGTGACGCTTCCACTTGCCTATGCGCTAGGCAACTGGAACAAAGCACGTCACAATAGAAAAGATATTATTACATGCAGATGTTTCTTCATACAACAAAAGCATCTACGGTTTTAACCGTAACAAACTCCAACTTTTTAAAATGATTCTTAGAACCGACTTTATTAAATGATCTATATTTTGGAATGCACTTGTTAATGTTACAAGTCTATTTGGTTTTTGGATCTGTATATGCCATTTTTAGATTTCATAGTAGGTACTCAATGATGCTCTTGTAAAAAGATGTATTGCCTTTGATTTCCTTTACTAAAACATTTTTATTTCAAGATACTAATAGATGAAATATTGACTATTAATGTCGTTATAATATTCAAACTAAAGCTAACGTGATTACATTTTTATTAGCAATGCCTATTTTGTATTTTAATTAGCATTTAATAAATATTTGTAGTAGAGCACGTATCATAAAATCCTAAGTTCTCTACAAGATATTTCCAGTAGTGGACATTCACATCTTTTTCTGTCGAAACTATGGTAAACAGAAGATACGTAATCATTGTTTTATCGTATACAGTCAATTTTTATATTGCAATCGAGATAGAAAGAGCAGGTACAAAACTTCGCGTCATCACATTATATTCTTTCATTATAACATGTTTTGACAATTTTACTCTGTTCTTTGGTCATTTTAGAGTGAACTTATCTGATGTTGTGTTCTTCAATTTCCACCTCTACGATTTTTTTGGTAATTTGCACGTTTTAAAAGTTTTCTCCAAAAAAACAATTTTTGGGAGTTTGGCGCCACTTATGTTGCAACCACGCTAACCTTGAGAACTTTTTATATTTTTCCAATGTTAACAATCTACTTCTGTGTAAAATTTAACGTAAGGGATTAATTTATACTATTCGCTTTTGAATAGGGACTGGGTTTTAAGAATTTATTATGGTTGCCATCTTGTACTTTCATTTTTCTACATTACTTTAGTTGTTAAAATAATTCAAATATTTATGCAACAACATTTGATCGTTGATGTGTTTTGTTTCATTAACACTGAAATGCAAATTCTAGCATAATCCGGATTCGAAATTGTAAACAAACACTGCAAAGGATACGAGTTAATTTTTTGCAGTTTTTTTTTAGAAGATGCTCTTACAAAAAACAAAACAACTTTTGGTTTGTGCTCAAAACCTGCTCAATTTCTTAAACAATAAATATTTTTAATGGACATATTATGAACAGTACAAACAGTTTTCTTTCTTCAATTAAATGATGTTATGCTGTGAATTACTAACACAAGGAATAGATATATACACACTAGTAAATTTAAATTAACAAAGATAAATTCACATTTTTTTCTACATATTTTTTCTCTCCTAATCTGAAGGCCTAGACAGCAATGAATTTCTTAGAAATTTTTTGTTTATTTTGCACATTTCTATCAAATTCGTCTATGCCGAACTTGATGGCAACGTGTGAGGTACGTTAGCTGTTTAAAACAACGCAAAATGTATTGCTTTTTTTTGCAAAAACGCCATTTCTTGTGTTAAGTTTTTCAAACACCCTTAGTCGAGGAAGTGAAGCAGGAAAAGACCTACACCCTAACATGAGACTTCACCCCACCTGATTTTTATGCAAGACGGTGCAAAATGTTCGTAAAGATGTACAGAACAAAGTCAGTGTCATGGAAACTGAGACAGAAATACACTACTTATAAACGTTTTTTTTAACGCTTATATCTGGAGAAGGGTGAGGTTAGGTAAAAAATGTCAATAGTCAAACAATGCTTATATTTGTCCAAAATATACAGTGCATTTTGATACATAATAAATGAACGCCCAGAAATAAGCGCAGATACTAGTTTTATAAGAAAAAAAATCTAAATGTACGTTTTTTTTAAACGTTTGTACATCGAGAAGGGTGAGGTTTGGTAAAAAATGTCGAGAGTTAAAAAATACTTATAATTGCCCAAAACATAAAATCCAATGGTTCTTTCTCAACTTAAAAAAATTCTTTTTGACCGGAAAAAGAGAATTTCTGTCCCAATTTACGAACGAAAATCGAAAAAGCACCAGTTCCCATGACCCTAACTTTATTCTGTACGTCTTTAGGAAATCCTTGCACCATCTCACATAAAAATCAGGTGAAGCGGTGTCTCATGGTGGGGTTAAATGTTTCATTTCCTCAACTGCCTTCAAAATTGTGCGATGCTTTGCAAAATAAATTGCAATTAACTAGTTATTACCAAGTTTTTTCTTTTAGGAGATTCCGTTCAAATTTGTTAAGATAAAAAAAATCAAGAAAAAAGTGCCGAATAATCCCCATTCCTTTAAATTTTTTCGTCATCTTCTTACTGTAATGGTATAATTTGTTATCTTGATAACACACGCGTCTACACCTACCCACCCCTAATAACTTATTTTGTTTGTTTAAGAAAATGTACTTTTCTAGTGAAAATTAAACATATACATTATAGGATTTTGCAAACAGCGGGAAAAAAGTAATAGATGCTAGTGTTATAATGAGAATGTCAAATAAGAAATTGGACAAATTTATTTTAGGATTTAACTTGCTAACATAACCAGAAGTCAGGTTATCGAAAGAATGCAAAGAGTTCATTAATATTTTTACATATAGTTTTTCTTTTATTTCTCATATATAGTTTTTTTCAGCTGTTTGCAAAATCTTGTGAAGAATATGTTTCATTACTATAAGCAAACAAATAATAAATAATTCACTTTTAAACCTACTTTTCTGGGTTAAGTTATTTGCTGTACTTGAAATAGGTATGTTGTAATGTGTAGGTGACAAATTATTACAGGTTTCATTAAAATTATTAATTAATACAAGTTACACGTATCAGGTAGAAAAATGTGATTTAATTCCACAAACTTTTTTAAAGCTGGTTTTTAAATCATATTTTCATGCGTTTGTCTGTCTTATGAAAGATGTTGCAGCCAAGAATATTATCAATACAAATTAGTTGAGCTAAGACAATAAAGAAATTAGAATTGAAACATTCTTTATAGGATTTTGCAAACAGCAGAAAAATTAACTATCTATAAAAGAAAAACTTTGTGTAGAAATATTAATGAAATCTTTGCATTCTTTCGATAACCTGAATTCTTGTTATGCTAGCAAATTAAAATCCTAAAATGAATTTGTCTAATTTCTTATTTGACAATTCTCATTCTAACACTAGCATCCACACAGTCCCCTACGGCCATGCAGATTAAACTAGTATCCACATAACCCCCTACGATTATGAAGATTCAGTTAAAAATGAGAACAAAGACCTAAAATGAATGTATTTATCTACCTTGTCTTAAAAAAATTTTCATTCCAATGGATTACATTTTCATGAAATCTATCATTCTGTTTCCTGGAAATGCTTAGCCTTTGAAACGTTTTTCGCCCTTATTCTGGAGCTCATCAGAAAGACATAAAGCCATTCATAAAGATGTTTCATGCAAAACCAAGACAATTTCTATGAATAAGTGTGAAATGATTATATTTGACATTGACTGATAAAAAACAACCTCACCTATCTATTAGCTAACTAGTATTGGAGCCTATATACTCTATGCATGTTTAAAAATGAATTATTATTTGTTTGCTTATAATTGTATTGAAACATTCTTTATAGGATTTTGCATCCACACAGTCCCCTACGGCCATGCAGATTAAACTAGTATCCGTAGGGGACTGTGTGGATGCTAGTGTTAGAATGAGAATTGTCAAATAAGAAATTAGACAAATTCATTTTAGGATTTTAATTTGCTAGCATAACCAGAATTCAGGTTATCGAAAGAATGCAAAGATTTCATTAATATTTCTACACAAAGTTTTTCTTTTATAGATAGTTAATTTTTCTGCTGTTTGCAAAATCCTATAAAGAATGTTTCAATACAATTATAAGCAAACAAATAATAATTCATTTTTAAACATGCATAGAGTATATAGGCTCCAATACTAGTTAGCTAATAGATAGGTGAGGTTGTTTTTTATCAGTCAATGTCAAATATAATCATTTCACACTTATTCATAGAAATTGTCTTGGTTTTGCATGAAACATCTTTATGAATGGCTTTATGTCTTTCTGATGAGCTCCAGAATAAGGGCGAAAAACGTTTCAAAGGCTAAGCATTTCCAGGAAACAGAATGATAGATTTCATGAAAATGTAATCCATTGGAATGAAAATTTTTTTAAGACAAGGTAGATAAATAAATTCATTTTAGGTCTTTGTTCTCATTTTTAACTCAATCTTCATAATCGTAGGGGGTTATGTGGATACTAGTTTAATCTGCATGGCCGTAGGGGACTGTGTGGATGCTAGTGTTAGAATGAGAATTGTCAAATAAGAAATTAGACAAATTCATTTTAGGATTTTAATTTGCTAGCATAACCAGAATTCAGGTTATCGAAAGAATGCAAAGATTTCATTAATATTTCTACACAAAGTTTTTCTTTTATAGATAGTTAATTTTTCTGCTGTTTGCAAAATCCTATAAAGAATGTTTCAATACAATTATAAGCAAACAAATAATAATTCATTTTTAAAAAGAAATTAGAAGTTATAACACACGCAATCGAAATGTGGAAAATGTCGATGATTATTTAAAAGCAAATGTCCCTTAGCCTACCACTAGCGGGAGTGTCTCGTTAAATTCGTGTACGCCAATATGTAACGTCCATTGTATATTTATTTATGTTTGAAAAAATCAAATAAACCAGATAATTAGCTTTGCAAAGTTAGAACATGAAACGAACAATAAATATTTAAACTCTAAAAATAAAATTCTAATTCAACTAACTAGGTATTATTTTTCTCTAATTCTTTGGGACTTCCTGTCACATGTATTTTTTGTTTTTAACCGGTGCGGTGCTCGGGGAATCTACAAAATATCACAATTAACCAGTATGTTACTGGAAAATAACCTCTACGCCTGTGATTTTTACATCAAAGGACCAGTTAGAGGTTTCTTTTTTTAACAAGTAACACAAATAAGTATAAAAGATAGAAATTAAATATTTCGCGGACGCCGCCGTTTCGTAAATCTAATCTGTTTCCTTTTTCAAAGCTTTTTTGAAAAATCTTTTTTGCTGTGTAATTTCATGTTTTTATACACAGTAAAACTTTTTTAACTGGATGGCGTTTAAAAATGAACTAGATTGGATCTCCCGGAACATACAGTTACAATTCTAGTTTATTTTTTTAAACTGAGTATCTAGTGGAAAGATTTAAAAGAACGTCTTATTATTCTAACCGGATGTTAGTCGAGTTTTGCTAGGAAATCTTGTTTGTTTATATACAAAAGAGTGAGTAGTTCTTTTAACTGTTTTCAAGTCAGAGCAACTAGTAAGCCTTAGTCATGTTCAGCTAAAATACATATCTAGTTAATTTAAACGGATATAAGTAGACTTTGGCTAGAAACTCTCATTTCTTATATAAACAGAATTTATGGCTAAATTAACTGTGTTCTAGTTAGAACAACTAGCATCTTAGTAATGTTTAGATAGAATATTATTTCTAGTTATTGTAAATGTATATAAGTAGATCTTGGCTAGAACCTCTCGTTTCTTTGTACAAACATAATTTGTTTTCTAACTGTTTTCTAGTCAAAACAACTAGATATTTTTATTTATTCTTATTTTATTTATTTATTTAATGGCCTTATTTATATTAACGTCCTGGCGGAGTTCAGTTCTTGCTGTTCTACCACTCAACCAGGACACGTATACATAGACATCAATACAACAACCATTCTCTGCGATATTGCCATCTACCGCAGCTGAGATATAACAGCGACTAAACATGTTGTGCCACTCAACAGCGATCCAGCTCACTACTACCGTCTCGGTAACACACATGTAAAACGCCGCCAAACATCCATACCCTAGCCAGGATTCGAATCCGGGACTCCGTGATCGCAAACCAAACACCTCAGCACTGCGCCACGGAGTTGGCTATCTTAATAATCTTCAGCATTTCTAATTAATTTAAATGAAATCTGGTAATATTTCATTTAGGTTATCTAATAACTGGAACTGGAGTTTCTAGTTGAACATTAGGAGATCCGAAGAGGAAAATATTGAAGAAGTTCTTTTAAAATACATATATTTTTAGTAAAAATAAATATAAAAGTCAACAACAGAAAACTACAATTTTCGTTGTAATGTTAAAATAGCTCCTAAGGGATTTTCCCCACAACTGATACACGTATACTTCAAAAAAGTTGAAAAACTTAAAAACTATCATATTTTAAATTGAAAACATGAAAAACTTTAGAAAGTAAATCAAAAGCCTTCATTGTGCTACAGGGCAGTGGAATAGCGTTTAATTCCAACAAAATCCAATAAGCTATTTCCACGTCATCTATCTTCTTACAAACGATAAATGGATAAGTCAGTTTCTTCTTTTTCTGCTTTCCAGTAAGCTCATGTAAATTATCATTATGCTAAAAGCAAAATTAATTTTGAAACAAGTGCGTCTATAACTGTAAAATAAGAAATGTGAACTTATCGAAATCCATTGAATAAATGGAGCAAAAAATTGCCTTAACCTATTATTGTCATCTTTACCCACGTCCGTAATTAGCGTATAGGGTAATCCAGCACTGTGTAGGGACTCATCGGATTGTTAAAATGTGCGCAAATTCACTTTTAAGAAGATAAATTGCAGCGAGATATTCTCTTATTTAAAAAAAAATTATTTACTGGAGTAATAAGCGTGGGTCCGAGCGTGGGTCCGTGTAGAATCTACCACTTGGTTAATATAAAATGCAAGGTTAAAGACTAACTAGTGACAGTGACGAGTTCCCATTTAAAGTCATGAATAATTTTCCTAAGATAAAGAATTTCATCCAAAATGTAAGAAAAATTATTAACTCATAAATTGACGTACTAATTGTTTGATTTCCGTGGGCTTTAAGTAGCTGTTCTAAATGACACGTACACTTATTATTTTCACACAATCTGCTTGCTCCTATACAAGACGCCATTAGCACTGTGAACGCATGAAAATAATGAAGTCCGATGATGTTAACGTGAAGATGAGAGGTCAGCTGCGCAGATGCGATATCATCGGTAATTCCCCTTTGCTGAACTACAATTCCGTCGAATCAACTAGAAATCTAGTCGCAAGTAAGTGTAATTACAAGATCGATTACATTTGACTCGATATCCAGTAGTTTCATATTTTAACTAGGACATTATAGTTAGGTCTAGCTCTGCTGTCGATCAACTCCCTTAGCTTTAATTGCAATTCAGTAATATTAACCAGAAAACTAGACAATATCTCTACAATTGGAAATATCTAGTAGAAAAAAATTTAGTGTGTACTGATTTATGTTATTTTTTTAAAAAGGCAACCTCTAACTGATCCTTTGACATAAAAGTCACAGGCGTACAGGTTATTTCCCAGCAACATACTGGTTAATTGTGATATTTTGTAAATCAGCCTAGCACCGGCTAAAAAGAAAAAATACATGTGACAAGTGCCTAAGAATTAGAAAAAATAAATATAATGCCACAAATAACATTTAAGCAATAACTAGGTGTTACATGGATATCCTATTAGGATTGACTTTGGTAATTTATTTAATTGCACTTTACCTAGGTTAAGTTATTTGCTGTACTTACAATATATTGTAAGTAGTATTAATTAACATAAGTTATTCCTTTTAACTAGAACGCTATGTTTTAATTTAACAGACTGAATGTCACATCAGTAATATGGCCCCGCATTAAGTATCTTAAAGTGAATTTTTTGTACTGGCGGTAAGTGTTTTAAAAATTCAAATAAACCGTCCTATGGAGATAATATCACTCTAATGGCCCCGGGTCAGAAAAGGAGTCGAGAAAGCCCTAGAGATCTTTAAATTTTAAATTTATGAGTAGACAAGTTGAAAAGTTTTATTTCAATTTTAAATTTAATATTTCCTCTCATAGTCCCCTAAAGACATCAACATAATCTTAGGAAACAAGTAAATCTTTACAGAAAAGTAAGAACGAGACCGAAGTGTAATATATAAATTGTTTAAATCTGTCATTATGAAGATAGAACACTAGTATTTGGAAAACTTATCTTTTTAGTTTCCGAAATCGTAAATCAAATTTGCTTATACAATATTTAGGTATATACAGGGTGTCCCAGAATTGAGTTCCCGGACAGGAACCTGTGCTTCCTGAGCTCATATTGGGCCCGTATAACCCAACTTACCTTACTCCAAAAATGCATCCCTGAGGAAATACACTTTCTTATAGTGAGACAGACAAAATTTTTTCAATAATTTTCATTATATTGAAGATAAAATTTTCAAGTTTTCATGGGTATCTCTGTATCTCTGTAAGTACTCTATGTAAGCTTGATAACAACTGAATATCTTTTGTTTCTCAAACGCGACAGGTTTCCTGTTTCACAAGCACCTATGACCTACAGGGAAAAAATTATAATTCTTGATTTTTCGTTTATATTACACAAAATTTTATGTCAATATCAACTTTTCGCTAAAAAAAAAATCGGTAAAGGTATTTACACAGAACTTCCCTCGTTATTTGTGCATGGCGGTCACTCTAAAAAATTATTAAATACGAAATGATATTGAGAATAATAATGGAAATATAGTTATTGTAATTATTACAAAGAAATCCTGATAACTTTTGGTCAAAAAAATAGTGCTCATCCAACAGCAAAAGTTCAATACTAAATAACAGGTCTACCATGAATTATTTCTTGGGATGACCACCCTGTATAATGTATATTTTCCAATAAAAGTATAATAGCATATGTCAAATATTATTGCCATTAGACACATTTTCAGATCCATATTCACGCAGTGAAGTGGAAGTATAGTGGTGGTTAAAAATTTCATTTTTTTTTTTTAATTTTTCAAAACTTTTGGTTAAAAATTTGCAGTCTTTTTTCTTTTGCAATAGGTTCAGAATGTCATGAAACATGGGAATTTTAATTTTGAGCAAAGAAAAAATTTTTCATCTGTGTAGTGGTAAAAAATTTTTCAAAAACACGAAAAAAATTTTCCTAATTTTTTTTAATGAAATAAGGTTAGAATGTCATGAAACGTGAAAATTTTAAATTTCAGCAAAAATTTTTCCTTGTATTCTAATGGTAATTTTTTTCCAAAACGGTAAAAAAATGATACAATTTTTTTTCCGAAATAGGTTCGGAATATCATGAAACGTGGAAATTTTAAATTTAAGCAAAAAAAATTTTTCATCCATTCTATAGTAAGTAGTGAAATAGATTTTATCAATTTTTTTAAATTTGTTTGAATAGGTTTAGAATACTATGGAAACGTTGGAATTTTAAATGTGAACAAAGAAAAAAAAATTTTTAAATGTTTCCAAAATGTTGGTTAAAAAATTTTCCAAATTTTTTCTTCTGAAATAGGTTTAGAATGTCATGAAACGTGTATATTTTAAATTTGAGCAAAAAAATTTTTCCATCTATTCTAGTGGTAATTTTTTTTTTTCCAAAATGGTAAAAAAATGTTACATTTTTTTTTCTTCCGAAATAGGTTTGGAATGTCATGAAGCGTGGAAATTTTAAATTCGATCAAAAAAAATATTTTCTTCTATTCTATAGTAAGTACTTATTGATGGATACATAATTTTTTTCAAGAAAATTTTTCAGACAAATTTCTAAATTTGTTTTGATACGTATAGAATGTCATGGAAACGTGGAAATTTTAAATTTGAAGAAAAAAAATCCACCTAGTTTAGTGGTAAAATTTTTTTTAAAATGTTGGTAAAAAAATTTTTTTAAAAATGTTGGTAAAAAAAATTTTCAAAAAAATTTTTTTTTAATACGTTTAGAATGCCATGAAACGTCAAAATTTTAAATTTGAAGAAAGAAAAAAATTTTCATATATTTTAGTGGTAAAAATTTTTTCAAAATTTTCAGATATTTTTTTTTTGAAATAGGTTTAGCGCGTTGTAAAACGTGGAAATTTTAAATTTGAGCAAACAAAATTTTTTTCACTATTTATTCCGTTTAGACGGTCCACCCTGCATATTTTTCAGTGAAAGTTCTACCATTTCTTCGCTGACAGTACTACCTACCAAATTTGACTGCTCTCCGTCAAGTCGTTTTTTAGTTAATGCACCAACAGACAGACAGACAGACAGACTGACGGAATTGAAAAACCTATATTTTCGGAATCTACGTGTTCTGAAACGTCAGAATCCGAAAAAATCTTCGAGGGTGACTTTTTCTCGAATACAATACTTCCCTTCGGTATGCGAGGGAAGTAATATAGATGTTTAAAACTAATGTAATTTGACCCCTTCCACCCTCCCGCCTTACCTTTAGCTACAGGCAAATTTTCATTGATATAATTTTACTTCCTCATCCATATAGTGGTTTGGAAGTATAAATTTCATTTTTTTTTGTTGTTGAAATAGGTTTAGAATCTCATGGAACGTCGAGATTTCAAATTTAAGCGGAAAAAAATTTCTGTCTGTCGGTCGGTCTATTTGTATCTTTTTTTTTGTCTGGATGGCTTTTTGAACATATTTGAGAGAGTTGGTGGGTAAATAGTGGAATATGACTCATGCAAACTAGTAAGTGTACAGAAACTTGAGATTTGTTCTATATACTAGAAGCGAAGGCCTTAGATTTTTTATAATATTTTCCAACCCTCATCATCCTCACTACGTTATTAAAGGAGCTGATAAAATTAAATTGAAATTTGGTATATGTACATGCTATAACGGCATATGGATCTGGATTATATTTGGAGATGATTCCGTTGAAGGGTTGGAGGGTAAGTAGAGGTAAATAGGTATAATGAGTAAAGCAAGCTAGTAAGAGTACAGAAACTTGAGATGTGGTGTATACCAGAAGCCAAAGCTTCAAATCTTTTTATAATATTTTCAATCTCCCACCAACCCCACTCCATTATTAAAGGGGTTGATAAAATAAAATTGAGACATTCATTTAAAATTTGGTACACGTATGTACTATAATGACATCTAGAATTAGATTATATTTTGAGATTATTTCGCTGAATGGTTTGGGGTTGATTAGGGGTAAACAGGAGGAAATAACTAAAGCAAGCTGGTAAGATTACAGAAACTTAGAAGTTGGTGTAAATACTAGAAGTCATGGCCTCAGATTTTTTATAATATTTTTCAACTCCTTCCACTACATTATTAAAAGTGCTGATAAAATAAAATAAAGATTTTTATGATTGAAATTGTATGTGCATGTATGTATGTATTAAAAGAACATCTGTAATTATATTGGATTTTGAGATGATTCCGATGAAGGGTTGGGGTTAAAAAGGGGAACATAAGTGAAACAAGACGTACAAAAATTTTGGTTTTGGTGTATATATTATAAGCCAAGGCCGCGGATATCTTGGTAATATTTTTCACACCCTCAGCACCTCCACTTCATCATTAATGGGGTTGATAAAATAAAATTGATATATTCACTTAAAATTTGGTACCCATATGGGGTGCACATTGGGGAAAATAAGTAGAGCAATCTGATAAGAGTCCAAGAACTTCAGTTTTTGCGTATATGCTAAAATCTAACGCGTCAAATTTTTTTATGACATGTGCCTCAAGTATTATTAAAATTGTAAGACCAATTATTTACACGTATTAGAGTGCAAATATAGTTAAGATAATTTACTTCAAAGGGACTTGGATGGAAAATTTGGAAGTGGAAGTAGTGATTCCTTATGTAGCAGTTTCTTCTTATTATCGATGGATAATTTACTACTAGTTTTGCTATAGTGAAAATTACTTACCCTTACAAAAGGTACTCATTTCAGAAAACACCTAAATTGCCTTCAAGAATTGCATACTTAAGTACCTTTTTTTTCATTAAAGTACGTATTTCTTCTGGGTATAAATATCACTATCTTTGAAGTTAGTTCTCTGAAATGAATCGATTTCACTGGAAGAATGGTCGTCATTTTTAAAATTTTAAAATAAACTTTGAACTTTGCTAATTTGTTATCAAATTGCCGATTTCTTTCAGCTTGATAATAGTATTGTAAACCAGAACTTCTTGAAATGTTTTTGTCATAAACTATGTCGCTACTGCATTACTTCACAATGAGCTCACAAATGTCATTAATTTAGTAGAAATTTATCCATACCACGGTAAAGATCCATCGCAAACCGATCAAATGGCAATAATTCGAATTGTCTTTAAATATCTAATAATATATTACCTGTTCCATTTAAAGACATAGGCTTATCACACTACGCCTAAATAAATCACCAGGTATATTGTAAAATATTTTAAACAAAACAAAACTAACTATGTTTGCCTTCTACTACCTCGTTTTTGACCATCGACATCTCTTACGATATAGCCAACATATTTGTATGACGCGCGACGTAAGGTTGAGTCACGCTGTATACCTTGTGTACACAATTGTCTCAATTTTACTTGATTTTAAGATTGTTTATAAAAACACGAGTTTATTTCTAAGAGTTTCAAATTACTATGCCGAAAAAGAAATTATAATACACCCACTGTGTGAAACATTAATGTAAATTCCCCTAAGTGAGCGAAAAGTGTCCCTTCGTGCCATTAAAAAGCATTTAAGTGATACGTGTACTTCAAAGAAGTGTTGATGAGTGTCTCAACGCCTGAAAATTTGCTGAAAGATGGATCAGTCCCTCGCGTCTCGTTCAAAAAATGTGAAAATGTATATAAAAGGGGAAACGCCGTATAAAATACTGTTTAATATTTTTATGGTATTATGTATTTGGAGAATGTGAAAATTGAGAAGCTATCCTTCGTGTCTTTAAATCTTCCTATTAGTTGACTCCAATATAGCTTGATAATTATTTAATATAAAGTCATAATTATTAACTGGAACTTAATGAAAGTGAAGTGAAGTTATTTTGATAATATTAAAACATTGTTCTATATAATTATTTATTTGTGATATACTATTAATTTTTGACTCTTTATTGGGTATTTTATCGCTTCTGCAAAGACATGTAAAAAATTCCCGAAAGAAACCTCTGCGCCATACGGATCAAACAGATGTTGTTTCTTGAGTAACTCTGCTAACCACAAAATGTCTCACCTCTGAACATAGGTATAATATAAACTAAAATAAAATTATTAAATACACTTTGGAAGAAGTTGAGGAAATCGAAGAGCAGAGTGGATTTAGGCCGGGAAGATCCTGCGTCGATAACCTGTTTAGTCTTAAACAGATCTCCGAAAAATGTACCGCTAGAGAAAAAGAGTTACATGTGGTATTTATTGATCTGAAAAAGGCCTACGATTCGGTACCCTATATGAAATTATGGGAAGCAATGGGAAAAGCAATACAAGAAATATACAGGGAGCAAATAGTCAAATTAAAATCGGAAACCGCTTGTCGGTATCTTTTAAGACAAATAAGGGCCTAAGACAGGGATGTCCGATATCGCCCACCCTATTTAAACTATATATTAACCAAGCCCTAAAAAAGTGGATCGAAAAATGCAAATACATTGGTATAAAATTAAACGACGAACACGTACATACACTCTTGTTCGCCGATGACCAAATAGTACTAGCGGAAGACGAGGACGACGCCAATTACATGGTGAGAAAACTTATTGACGAATACAAACAATGGGGTTTGGAAGTAAATCTAGAAAAAACTTAGTATATGGTTATCGGTGGAGCGGGTAGGGCTTTGGTTCTAGGAGATAACACTATTAGACATACGACAGATTATAAATATTTAGGAGTCACAGTAACACAAGACGGTAGAGACGATATGGATATAAGGAGAAAAATCGGCAAAGGAAAGTAATAATAAGACAGCAACACCCCTTTTCGTAGAATAATAACATAATGGAAAAAATAAAAAAACAGATATATTCCACAATGTTTGAAAGCTGTGTCACGTATGGAGCTGAACTGTGGGTAATGAATAAAAATATACAAGACCGAGTCATTTCGACAGAAATGGATTTTGGAGACGTAGTGCTGGAATATCCTGCATATTAGAAACAATGTCATGACAACAAATATATTAAAGGAAATAGAAAGAAAACAGCTATTATGGTATAGCCATAAAAAAGCCTTTGAGTGTGCCTCGTCCCAAAGAAAAAAAAAGATGCAAACTTAGGACTGAATGGAGAAAAAGAATAGAAGCATCAATGGAAGATACAGGCCTTGAAGACGGTGATTGGAACAATGGCACAAAGTGGAAAATGAGATGCGAGAAGCGGCAATAAAGCTGTACAAAACTCGAGTATATATATAAAAAAACACTATTTTTCTCTTTTCATTCACAGTATCTTGTCAGATATTCTGCGATCCATAACTCATCCTAATTAATAATAATGATAATAATAAGAGGATTGCATTCCAAAGAAAATAAATTCATAAAATCAATTACAATTATAAGCAACTTTTTATATACCAATTAATTTTGTCAAAAATAATAGGGCTTTTCCTCTAGCTAACAATACTTTACAATCCAAATTTCACTACAATCAGGGTTTTCTTTCTTAAATTATCGTGCTTATCGCGACGGACGGATAGACAGACAGACTGATAGATGGACACTATGAAAATTGTTCAGAATTAGATCACTAACATAGTGATATGAAAATATTTTCCCCGCGATATAACCGGTTTTAAAAATGTCCCGATCAAATTGAACATACTCTTCGTTTTGTATTTGATTGTAACTTATGGATTTTGTTAATAAATTCCTATACTTTCAATTTACAACCAGATATGTCAGAAAAGAGTACAATGACTTTAAAAGCACAAAATTCTCCAAGAAAAGGCAAACGTTACAAAAAATTTGAGGCTTTTTCCCCTAATTACTCCCGAACACTTCAAAGGAATCATCTCAAAATACATAATCTAGTTCCATATGTCGTTATAAATATATACGTACACCAAAAAGTGAGTATCTCAATTTTTCTCTATTGGCACGTTAATGATGTAGTGGGGGTGGTGGGGAGAAAAGTGGGAAATATTACAATATATTTGAGGCAAACACATCACGTCCCAAGTTTCTGGACTACTTCTTTAACCTATTTACTCCCATTTAGCCCCCCCACCAGAAAAGAATCAAAGTCTAATCAATAACAGAAACACCAAGGTAATATTTTATGGCTTCTTTATTAGGCTATTGACTATGTAACTGAATAAAGAACTAATTCGTTAAACGTAATTTATTATTTCATATGTTCAATCGTACCCAAACAATGATAAATTCAAATGTGCTATTGAATTTAGGCTCGGACTTTTGAGAACGGAGTAAATTTATCCACTCTTAAGAGTGTTAACTATAACTTTAAAAAAATGCATTTTTAGTAAATACACATAAAACGATTTTCTGTAGAGAATCAAATTTCCTATCGAATTGGTACTTTATAAAGTACAAAAAAAAAATTCAACAAAAAAAATCTAAAAACCATTTTAAAATACGAAAATTTTAAATTTTTCTTAAATTTTTGTGCACAACTTTTTTCTGAGTGGATTTAGGTATAGGTATCGGTTTACAGGCTATTTGCTCCAGTTAAGTAAAGTCTGCTGTGCAGGAGGTTTCGTTGTGCAGATTGGCATTAATCCATTTTTAGATTTCTTCCAACCCCACTCAAAAGAAATTAAAACATTTTCTTTCCACTGTTGAATTTGGTGGTAGGTCCTTAAGCCGTGCTGTTTAGTGGCATCAGAAGTTGGGGGCAAATGGGCTAGAGAAAATTTTGTGCTCTTTGATAATCTTTGAAAAACTTGTAATCGACAGCTACTTAAACTGTTAGTCTTATTACCATACAGAGAAATTACTAGGAGTTCAGATGCGATACTGATATTTTCAGGACTTGCATTATTAGTTAAAAATACTTCGAAATGTTTTTCCAAAAAAAATTAATTTCATTAATATTTTTTTGCCAATATGGGTGAGTCCAAGAAATTTTTGATTTTGTGGAGAGTTGAAACTATTGCGATTGTATAATTTAGCTGTTACGGTATTACGTTTCCGATACTGGGTTTTAATAAATATACATATACAAATACTTTTCCTTTAAGCACTTGTTAATTACATAATGTGAATTAATAAATAATACACACCAACAAATAATAAACAAGTAATAGGTATTTATTTAAAAAAAAAGTATTTTTAAAACAGCTATGATTTAGTACAGCATTAAAGTTTTTTATATCTAAGATCATATATATGACTATCAAAACAATTTTTGTATTGAACAAAAATAATTTTTGCGTGAAAAAATTAAAAATAGCATGATATAAAAGTTAAAAAGTGGTGAAGTCGTAAAAAAGTAGGTAACTTTGACCGACTGTATCTCAGCCAATTATTATCAAAAATACTTTTATTGATAGGAATTACGTCATTTTTCTTTTGTTGTGAAACGATGCCTATACCTAAATTCACTCAGAAAAAAGTACACAGAAATTTAAAAGAAATTAAAACACTGTTTTTCGTTTTTTTTTGTTCAATAATTTTTTTTATTTATTTTCTTGAAAAAAAATTTTCTTGACTTTATAAAGTGCCGCTTCGATAGAAAATTTGATTGTCCACAAAAAATCTTTTTTTGTACATATGCTAAAAATGCATAGTTTTTGAGATAATTAACAATCTTAATAGTGGACAAATTCACGCCGTTCTCAAAAACCCAGGCTTAAATTTAATATCACTTCTGGATTTATCATTGGCAGGGTACAGTTGAACATATGAAATAATAAAATACCTTTATCATAGTCAATAGGCTATATACCGGGTGAGTCACGAATTGCGCTCGCCCCGATATTTCCTAAAATATTTGGAATAGAAAAACTGAAATTTGGTGGCCTTATTACACGACTAAAATTGCATCTTTTCAATAAAAAATCAAGTTTGGTGCACATCCGGTTAAACCGGAAATGCCCACAACTTTCGATTTTTAAATGGAACACCCTATATATTTTTACATTTTTGGAATCTAGAGGAAATTTTGAATGCAATACATCCATTTTGGTCACTTTTTGATAAAAATTAAAAATTTTATTAAAAAATCTATTTTTGAATCCAGAGTGCTGTGGTGCCCAAAATATATTTTAGAGTGCTACGTTACTATAAAAATAAAAAGAGCAATATGATTGCATTACTTAATTCTCTAGAGGCGTTTAAAATTTTTAAATGTGATTTTTACCCACTAACTCGGTTTTTTTAAATGGGAATTTAATCGTTCACCAACATTTTTAAATACCTCATTTTTGTACGAATCTAATGATACCAAAATTTTGAAAATCCGCTCAGAAATATTTGAGATTTCAGCCAAAATACAATGCAACCAAGCTTTTAGAAACATGCGGCTAATAGATAATAGATTAGTGGGCTTTGGAAACTAAAATGGCACATTTCTGTGTAAATCTGGTAACCTAATAACATTGGAAAAATTATAGTAGCCACTGAATGTAATAAAACAATATCAGCTGTCAGACAGATACAAAATAAAGCGTTGCGGAAATCTCTTTAAGTAAAAATTAAAGAAAATGAATAATTTTAGTAGAAATGCAAAGGTCGATATTTTACTGATATATGGAGAGCGTCTCAAAAATTCAACTGCAGCTGCAGAACTGTATCAGCAACGATATCCCAACAGACGTCATCCAAGCAGACACTTGTTTGCCAGAGTGGAACAAGAATTTAGAAACGAACCCAATCAACAAGATGACCATCAAACATTTATCGTAAGTGAGGACAAAGAAATTGATGTATTAGGATTTGTGATGGTACACCCAACAACATCAACAAGGGAATTGTCAATGGCATGCGACATTAGTCAGTCTTCGGTTTGCAGAATTTTAAAGAAACCAAATACCAAATACACCAACATCGTTATGGAGATGATAACGACAGGAGGCTAGTATATTGCAACTGGTTCTTAAATGCAGTACAACAAAACCCAGGTTTTCCTTTTCATATTTTATATTCAGATGAAAGTAGATTTACGAACCAAGGTATGTTTAACAGAAATAATACTAGGTACTGGGCTCAAGAAAATCCGAGGTTGGTAGGGCGGGGGAATATTCAGGAAAGATTTGGGTTTAACTGTTGGCTTGGAGTACTTGGAGACCGAATAATTGCACCCATATTTTTTGATGCAACACTTACTGGCGAACGATGTTTATTCTTTTTACAAAACCAGACAGCAGAATTTCTTGACTTACTTCCTCTTGCCTATTTACAAAATCTGTTTTTCCAACAAGATGGTGCTCCTCCACATAATTCCAGAAGAGTGATGGAATATTTAAACAACTTGCATGGTGAACGCCTTATCGCAAATCAAGGTCATATCAGGTGGCTTCCTAGGTCACCTGACTTAACACCTCTCGACTATTATGTATGGGGCACTCTCAAAAATAAAGTTTATAAAACTTCTTCAAATACCCGTGAAGAGCTGCAAAATAAAGTTGTACGGGCTCTTAATGAAATAACGCCGACTGAATTGCGTAGAGCCATTCAAGCAACTGTACGCAGAGCCGAATTGTGTATAGAAAAAAATGGTGGACATTTTGAACAATATCTGTAAATGTCAATTTATGGCTTAATTATATTAATTATTTTAAAGATACCTACTGTTACCTAGTTTAAGTTTAATTGTTCAAACGGAATTGATTTTTATTTATTTATAGGCCCGATATTTATGTTCATTTAAATAAAACTCTGAAAACCGAACTGATGTCGCATTATATTGCAAATGTCCTTGTGGATGTAATTGTCTTTACCTCCACATACCTATGCTAAACTTAATTGTAACGTTCTTTGCGCTCACAATTATTAAATGTTTGATAGCTCAAGATTGCCTATAACTACACGAGTCTGTCTGACAGCTGATATTGTTTTATTACATTTAATGGCTACTATGATTTTTCCAATGTTATTAGGTTACCAGATTTACACAGAAATGTGCCATTTTAGTTTCCAAAGCCCACTAATCTATTATCTATTAGCCGCATGTTTCTAAAAGTTTGGTTGCATTGTATTTTGGCTGAAATCTCAAATATTTCTGAGCGGATTTTCAAAATTTTGGTATCATTAGATTCGTATGAAAATGAGGTATTTAAAAATGATGGTAGACGATTAAATTCCCATTTAAAAGAACCGAGTTAGTGGGTAAATATCACATTTAAAAATTTTAAACGCCTCTAGAGAATGAAGTAATGCAATCATATCGTTTTTCTTATTTTTATAGTAACGTAGCACATAAACTAAAATATATTTTGGGCACCACAGCACTCTGGATTCAGAAATAGATTTTTTAATAAAATTTTTAATGTTTATGAAAAAGTGACCAAAATGGATGTGTTGTATTCAAAATTTCCTCTAGATTCCAAAAATGTAAAAATATATAGGGTGTTCCATTTAAAAATAGAAAGTTGTGGGCATTTCCGATCAAACCGGATGTGCACCAAACTTGATTTTTTATTGAAAATATGGCATTTTAGTCGTGTAATAAGGCCTCCAAATTTCAATTTTCTATTCCAAATATTTTAGGAAATATCGGGGCGAGCGCAATTCGTGACTCACCTGGTATTTATTAATAAAATATTGTAAATGCACGCTGTTTTTGAAACAAAATTACTCAAGAACGGTTTTGTTTATCGAAATACGATAAAAATACCTTTTATATTTCTAATTTCCTGAAAATTAGTTTTTTACTATAATTTTATGGAATTTGAAAAAAATTAAAAAGTTATCAGAAAAATGCTGACAATCACTCCTTAAAACTACATCTTAAACAGAAAAGAGGGTTTGACTGATACCATGTAAACTAGTGTCCAGGTGATCTATGACTAAGATTAAAATATGGATTTAACATTTTAAGGGAATCGGAAGATATTGAAGAAAAACTGAAATTTATGATCCCCCTTTTAAGGGGTATATCTCCCATATTATTTATTTTCGGAAATAAGTTTATATAAAGAACTGCTACTCTTCTTGAATGTACTATTAGCCACAGAAATATCGGGAGACAATTTTGGTCCACCTTGTATACCGGGTGATTTTATCAATGGTTTTCCTTAGCTCGAAATGTTGTGTGTATGTATGTTCAAATCTGGTGATTGAATTTTTGGCCACTTCCCAATATCCAGTCACACTTAAACTTTGCACACATCTTTGGTTCTGAAGACAATATGTATGTTCAATATTATGGTAGATCCAATATGGCGGCCACCACAAAATGGCGGATTACCTTTTTCTTGACCAGCCCCTCGACATGGGTATTAAATGAAAGGGTGTATAAAGTAGAAGGCTGTTGATACTACTTCAGTATGGAGCATTTAATTGTACAATGGATAATTAATTTTGATTACAGACATTTTTTTGTGCATATTATTTGAGATATTTGAATACACCAGGTTAAAAGAAACAGCATTTTAGTGATAAGTAAATGTATCAGAAGATGTACATTTAAGATCTTAGATTCGCAATTTAAATTTATGTTAAGTAAATTATTTGGTTAAAAGGAAGTGCAGAGAGATACTTAATTTTTACAGCTAGTAAGTTTACAATAAATATAGCTTTTATTATTACGATTCTTTGTTGGGAGAGTAGGTAAATAAAAGCGTTGCTTCTATCTAGATCTTATCGAGGAAGATGAAAATTTAAATAGCTGACTACTTCCTACTTTCAAGACAGGTCATCGGAGAAAAATCTGATAAAAGTCTCTTGCGACAAACATATTATAAGATAGATAGCATCTGTTCCATATAATAAATGTTATAGAAATAAACGCCAAATCATTCTACATTGTAAATTATAATGCGGATTTCAAATAAGGCAAGCATACTGTATAAATAAGGATATAAGGAAAAACTTAATAATTATTGTCCATTATCGCTTATAACAAATATAAGATACTAAAATTTAAAAAAAAACGTCATATCAGATTAAGTGTGCCTTTATAGAAGACAGATAAATACAAGATGCTATTGTAGACATAACAGCCAACGATTATGAGGCAATGGATAACAAAGAACCATCACTATACACGTTTGTTGACCTGGCCAAGGTTTTTCATGCGGTTAGTTACCAAGAACTGTAAACTGCTTTCGAAAATATGGGGTTCCGAGGGAATATTTTGAATCTAACTAGGCTGTATTTAAATAACCTTTGAAACATCTTGAACATAATTTTTCTAAAGCTAAGGTGCTATTGCCTGCATTTTTTTTTTGCGTCACCGAAAGAGTTAATAGGCAAACAAGTGTTTTGCAGCTAGGTCAAAAGTGAGGTGGGTTTTGCCAAGGGTGTAAAATCTGAACCAACAGTAAAAAGTAGGTTTCATTCCTCTAAAAATAACTAAGTCTTACTCTTGGAAGCATTTTCTATCCAGTAGTTTTGCCTCATTCACCTCTATATTTACTCTGAGTTCAAGTGCCAAAAATTTCAAAATTTTCAAATTTATGGCCATAATTTTCTTAAATTAGACAGTTGCTGCACAAAAAATGCTTGCAACGGTAATACTAGTAGTTAAGAATCATACAAATATGCTGAAAGGAATAAAACCCATTTTAGGCTATCGTTTCCGATTTTACACCCTTGCTAAAAAACACCTCACTTTTGACCAAGTTACAATATCCGATTTGGCATATTAATTTTATCGAAAAATATTCTAGCAGTAGCACCCTTAGCTATGGAAAAAACACGTTCAAAATACATTCCAATTGAAAAGTCTTACCATTGCACCATTTGGCCGAAAGCTGTTTTTCCGGGACTGTCAGAAATTGAGCCTAGGACCGAACCTAATGACAGAACATGCTGATAGTTCTCGATGTCTGGAAACATATTCACGTTGGAAGCAAAAAGTCTCAACAAAACATCCATGTGAAATTTCAATCAGACTTTACTAGGTCACACGACCGCTTCCACCGCCCGGACATAATAAGTCTTGTTCAAAGTAAAAAGCAGAGACCGGTCGTTTTTTACAGCGAACGAAGTATCTATACTACCTACCATTTACTAGCTGTGTACGTAATCTCCCCAATTTTCAATGGATTACAGTTGATCACTTAAAAAAGTTATGAAGCTTATTATCAAAATTTAAATACTTCTAAATATTTCTTTGGCAAGGAGTACTTAAATACAATGTAATATGCATTGGTTCAATCGCTTCATGAGACGGTGCGACAAACTCCTATACAAAAGAAATCTAGAAAAAACATGAAAATGATTACTGAAAATTATATATAAGTGTTACACTTTCCCAACCGACGTGTTATATAAATAAAATCAGACCTTTGATTTGAGGAAACAATATCGTTATGGTGCAATGCCAAACCTACAAACAAATAGGGACCAATATCAAAACATAGAGCATGATTCTCACAAGATACAATCAAACTTCGTTCCATTAAATTTCAGATGAACGAATGAATAATACAACAGTTTAATAGTATCGCAGTAGCAAAATCTCTTAGCAGAACACCTAGGTTTTATAAGTATCAGCTAATTATAGGTCAGTCCTCGGGGAGACGAAACAGATTAGATGCTGATATTTTATTTCATTAAGTAGGTTTTATATGTATAACATGAAAATATTGAATTGAATTAACGACAAAATGGGCGTTTTCAAAAACTATCAAGAACTAAGGAATTATAATAACAGAAATTATCCAACTTGTTGTTTATAGCAGGTACATTATATTAGGGTGCACAAAAAGTTAAGGATATTTCGTATTTAGTCATTTTTCCGTTATACGGAATGAATTCTAAAAGTTAACATGTGTATCACCTTGTGAAATAATACAGAAAATGAGTGAAAATAAATAGAACGGAAGATATAGCATGTCAAATATGATATAAAAATGTCAATAAAATATTACTCGCCTATAGGGCGCGTGGAAAATCTGACAGCTAACGAGAGTGGAGGGCATATAACCTCAATGTTTCAAATTAATTATCGTGCAATTCGCTGTTTTCGTTTGCTTTTTTAACTTTCTTGTGCTATCGGCTATTGAAACAAACATTTCTAACTTTAGTTTTCATTATATATAGACAATTACGTGTTTTGTACAAAAATATTTCTTTTGATTTGGAGAGATGTGCATTGTTTACTTATGTGTTTTTAGTTATTTTCTTCATATTTAAACAACGTATGGGATTGATCTTATTGTCATATATAGAGCATATTTAGATTATTTAAAATTTAAATGCTGTTAATTATTCTGTTAAGTTTACCACAAAAATCCATCACATTGTGTGGAATCTGGTTGCTAGTCTCACCTAATGTCAATTCAAGCTTTAAAAGGTATGTGATTATTGCTTAACATTGGAATTTAATACTTATTATATAACGTATTTAATTAATACATAGTAGTATACGTACCGCATGCACGAAATTAAAGTTATAGTTATTTCAGATTGCCATCGATTTACACCAAAGAAGATAAGTTTGTGTTCAATTAAGAGTTCAAAAAGAAAAGTGGTTAAATGCTTTAAGGCTGCATAACCCATAAATTTATTTGTTAATCAATCTAGATGAGTTACCTTACCTAGTTCAGCAGGTTTTCCTAAAAATTGTAGAGTATAAAATTTAAATGAAATTATTATCCATAAAGATTATCCGTTAAGATAATGTCTGTAAGTATGACCATATTTCAACTTTGACTCAGTAGCATCGGATCTATCTAAGGCTCTTTTCGCTTTGCCTTTTGATTGCGCACAAACTTTACTTCTTTTGGTGTAAATCGATGGCATTTAGAAATAATTAATAATTTTATTTTCGTGCATGCAGAAGGTATTTACTACTATGTATTTATTAAATATGTTATATAATAAACACTAAATTCTAACGTTAAGTAATATACATACTAAAGGTAAGCTTGGCATTTGGTGAGACTTCAATAACCAAATACCATAGAATATAATGACTTTTTGTCATAAACTGATAAAAAAATAATTAACAGCATTAAATCTTAAATAATCTAAATATGATCCATATATAATAATAAGGTCAATCCCATACATTGTTTAAATAAGGAGAAAATAACTAAACACACATAGGTAAACAATACACATCTCGCCAAATCAAATTAAATATTATTGTACAAAACACGCAATTGTCTATATACAATAATGAAAACTAAACTTAAAAATATTTATTTCAATAGCTGATAGCACAAGAAAGTTAAAAAAGCAAACGAAAACAGCGAATTTCACGATAATTAATTTGGTACATTGAGGTTATATGCCCTCCACCTTCGTTGGCTGTCAGATTTTGCACGCGCCCTATGTATATTTCATGGACTACCGAGAAGCATATGACAATGTCAAGTGTGACAAGCCATGTGCTGTATTATTACTTCCACATCCACGTAGTGGATTGGAAGTATAGTAATCGCAAAAAAATTTTCAAAAATTTTTATTCGTGAAATAGGTTTAGAATGTCATGAAACGTCGAGATTTTAAATTTGAGCGAAAAAAAATTTTCTGTCTGTCTGTCTGTAACTTTTTTTTGTCCGCACGTTTTCTCCGGAACGGTTTAAGATATTGACTTGAAATTTTATACACGTATATATTATAACGAGATCTGGAACTGGATTGTTTTTTGAGAATATCCGGTGAAGGGTTGGGGGTTAAATAGGGGTAAATAGGGAAAAATAAGTAAAGCAAGCTTGTAAGAGTACAGAAACTTGAAATTCGGTGTATGTACTAGAAGTTAAGACCTCATATTTTTTTGTAATATTTTTCAACCCCCACCACCCCTACTCCAATATGAAAAGTGTTGATTAAATAAAATTGAGATATTCATTTGAAATTTGGTACACCTATGTATTATAACGACATCTGGAACTAGATTATAATTTGAGATGATTCTGTTGAAGGGTTGGGGGTTAAATAAGGGTAAATAGGGGAAAATAAGTAAAGCAAGTTGGGAGCGAGCGTAGAGACGTCTGCATATACTCGTATTTCGATACGCAAATGCAGCAACGTCGGGCGCGGTTAGTACTTGGATGGGTGAGCCTCTCCAGGGAAACACAGCGTTCTCGCTCCGATCTTCTAACGGCTTGTATATCAGCGCATGCGTAGAAGGTATGTAACTTTAGGCGGGGGTTACATAGTGGATATACCATCCTTCGGAGGGGATGTAAAGCAGTCGGTCCCTTGTCTATTAAATGTTAGGCAAGTAAAAGATCCCTACTCTTCGATAGAGAAGAGGTTCGGCAAAATTTCCAGGTTGGGGGTAGCTCGTCTCCTGGCGTCGGTGATTGGCCTTGGTAGCGGAAATAGGCCGACGTTAAATAAGTGATTAAAAAAAAAAAAAGTAAAGCAAGCTGGTAATACTACAGAAACTTGAAATTCGGTGTAAGTACTAGAAGCCAAAGCGTCAGATTTTTTTAAAAATATTTTTCAACCCCCACCACCCCTACTCCAATATGAAAAGGGTTGATAAAATGAAATTGAGATATTCATTTGAAATTTGGTACACGTATGTATTATAACGACATCTGGATCTAGATTATATTTTGAGATGATTCCGTTGAAGGGTTGGGGGTTAAATAGGGGTAAATAGGGGAAAATAGAGTAAAGAAAGCTGGTAAGACTACAGAAACTTGAAATTCGGTGTATGTACTAGAAGCCAAGGTCTCAGATTATTTATAGTATTTTTCAACCCCCACCACCCCTACTTCATTATTAAAAGGGTTGATAAAATAAATTTGAGATATTCATTTGAAATTTGGTACACGTATGAATTATAACGCCATCTGGAACTAGATTATACTTTGAGATGATTCCGTTGAAGGGTTGGGGCTTATTTAGGGGTAGATAGGAGGAAATAAGTAAAGCAAGCTGGTATGAGTACAGAAACTTGAAATTCGGTGTATGTACTAGAAGCCAAGGCCTCAGATTTTTTAATAATATATTTCAGCCCCCCACCATCCCTACTCCATTATTCAAGGGGTTGATAAAATGAAATGAGATATTCACATGAAAATTAGTACGCATATGTATTATAACGACATCTGGAACTAGATTATATTTTGAGATGATTCCGTTGAAGGGTTGGGGGTTAAATAGGGGTATATAAGGGAAAATAAGTAAAGCAAGCTGGTAAAAGTACAGAAATTTGGGATTTGGTGTATATACTAGAAGCGAAGGTCTCAGGTTTTTTTATTAGTATTTTCCATCCCCCCACTACCCCCACTCCCTTATTAAAAGAGTTGATAAAATTAAATTTAAATTTTCACTTGAAATTTGGTACATTTGTGTATTATAACTATATCTAAAACTAGATTATATTTTGACATGATTGCGTTGAAGGAGTGGGGGTAAGTAGAAGTAAATAGGGAAAAATAAGTAAATCAAGTTGGCAAGAGTACTGCAACTTGAAATTTGGTGTATGTCCTAGAAGCTAAGGCCTCAGATTTTTTAATAATACTTTTCAACCCTTCCACTACCCTTACACATTATTAGAGGGGTTGATAAAATAAAATTGAGATATTCACTTGTAATTTGATAGACGTATGTATTATAACGACATCTGGAACTAGATCATATTTTGGGATGATTCCGTAGAAGGGTTGGGGTTAACAAAAGGACTAGGGGAAAATAAGTAAATCAAGCTGGTAAAAGTACAGAAATTTGGGATTCGGTGTATATACTAGAAACCAAGGCCTCAGATTTCTTTCTAATATTTTTCAAACTCCACCACCTCCGCTTCATTATTAATGGGATTGATAACATCAAATTGAGATATTTATTTGAAAGTTAGTACACGTATGTATTGTAGTGACATCTGATTGAGATGACTGCATTGAAGGGGTGGGAGGTGGTAGGTTGTGAATAGTGGAAAATAAGTAGGGTAAACTAGAAACTTCATTTTTAACGTATATGATAGAAACCAACTCCTCAAATTTTTCTATGACATCTGCCCCAAATATTAAAATTCTATGACCAATAATTTCCACATACTAGAGTGCAAATATAGTCAAGATGTTTCCTTTAAAGTGACTTGGATGAAGAATCTGGATGTGGAAGTAGTGATTCCTTAGGCAGCGGTTTATACTCTGTTTTGAATTATTTGGTTGGTTAGTTTTCTCAATCTTACTGTACGCTTCTGAGACACAGACCTCTAAGAACATAGAAACGTGGCTTATGATGATGTTTTCAAGATGTGGGTTCAAAAGCGCTTGTTACGTCTGTTCTAGACAGTCCATCTCATCAATAAGAAATACATCCCCGAAACAACTCTCCAATATCGTACTGTCCCGAGTTTTGTCAATTTCTTTCAGTCGGAGAGAGCAATATAGAGCGACTGATGGTCCAGGGTAAATCAGATGGCAAAATGTGAAGATGACGACCAAAACGTTGGGTCGATGTCACCAAAGAGCTATCGGGAAAGAACTTTGGAGACACCATGCACGTAACAAGCAGCCCTGCTATTGAGCAAAGAGAGGCCAACTGGTACATTTCATGAACCACGTAACTTCTGTTAAGTCATTGGGAATAAAAACAATGGTGTTGAAATCCCCATTGAGATAGTCTATGTATGAATATATATCTCACTTTCATGGAAATATCTCAAAAAACTGCCAAGTCGGGAAAAACATATTTTTTGAAATCACTTTTAGTTTAATTAATACATAAAAAATATTTTCATATTTCTATTAAAAGTTAGATTCCTTTATTATCTACAATCGTTATTTAATATTATCTGGTAAATATCAACATTGCCTTATTTCTGTACAGAAATTATGTATACAATTCTTTAGGTTATGGTGGTTAAATATAAATGGACTGAAGTTATTAACTGAATTAATTTGTTCCCATTTAAGATGACATATATTATTATATAAGTGAATGTTTTCATTACATTACATTTTAATTTCATTTTTTGACGATCATGTTAAATTGTTAATTAAAACCTACTCAGAATTTTATTCTACAATTAAATTAATATTTCTAAAAAGGGACATTTAATAAATGTGATTATACAAAATTAAATGTGACAAGGTTTTAAAATAAATGTATAAACGAGCGCGTGCACGCGTGTCGCAGAGGAAACAAGGCAGAAATAGCAATTATTTTGTAATTATTATTTAAACTCATAAAAGTAGAAAGGGTGCGGAACAAATATTAATTTTCCATTAAAATAATTTACAGTGTTAATTTTAGACTGAATAGTTGCATGTTAATAAATTCTGATTTATAAATTGAGTCATTATATCGTGCAAATGATTTACAAGGGGTATATTACAATATTAAATGGTATTATGGAATTTACATGATTTGTAGCGTATTTGAAAATGCAGCGACATAGAGTTGGGTTCTTCTTTACGTTATTTGACACGATCTAGCTCTGTGAGAAAATGTCAATAACACTTTTCGCTATGGCATACCGTCTCACCTTATGATTAATTAAGTTTATGCACTCCGCCTTAAAACAACGTAAGTGCTACAAACAGTTAATTTTTTATCAAATTATGACAATGTTCGACATCTGCAATGTATACGTTTACCGGAGGTTTTCTCCATAAATTACTCGCTTCTAAATACGGGTGATATGAAAAGGTCCCCTTTTCACGTTTTTTCTGAATAACTCGAACAATACGCCCTTTTGCGAAAAAGCATCTGTACACAAATAAGTTCTTATTAACTTTTTTTCTAGAGTCAATACTTTCCGAGATACCGATGGAAAGCATTGTATTCGAGAATTTTTCCAATTTTTCAGATCATGTAGATTACGAAAATATGGGTTTCTCAATTCCGTTAGTCTATCCGTCTACCTGTTTGTCTGTCTGTCTGTCTGTTGGTGCATTAACTAAAAAGCTGCTTGACGGAGAACAGTCAAATTTGGTGGGGCTGACGCTACTGCCACCGAAAAAATGGTTAGATTTTCACCGGAAAATATGCAGGTTGAACCGTTTAAAGGGATTAGATAAAGAAAAAAAATTCCACCCAAATTTAAAATTTACACGTTTCGTGACATTGTAAACCTATAAAAAAAAAATTTTTTTGCCACTACCAGATCGAAAAAATTTAGGAAAAAGCATTGATCCTAGAAAAAAATTAATATGAACTTATTTGTAGGAAATTTCATGCAGTTTAATATTGTGCATAGATACTTTTTCGCTAGAGAGCGTAGTCTCTCAAGAGAAACGTGAAAAGGGAACCTTTAAACTACCCCCCACCCCCATTCATCCACTGCTCATAACTTTTAGTATGATGTTCAGTGGACCGCCCCCTCCAACAACTATACAAAAATTGGCCTCTATATGAATTATTTCCCCTATTCGGTCTATTTGGGGCTTTGTTGACTGGACTACCTGACATTAATTAGGTACGGTTTACGCAGACAGATCTTGATTAAACCAATTCATCTGATTTTTTCGACTTAACTTCATTATATACACCTGCATGAGGTTGTAAACAGGTCTACTAAGGTTAAAAAGCTTAAAGTAGGCTCTTCATCTGCCACAGGAAGTTCAACATGATTTAAGTCTGAGCATCCTGCTGACAAGCTCTTTGCGAGTACATCAATTTCCCGATATTTATTTTTTTTATTTCTAAAATTTTTACGACCTATTTATTCACCTCCAAGAATCTTCTTATTTACAACGCCTTGACAGTCGTCTTGTAATCTATGTAATGTTCCAATTTGCCTCCCTCTGCAGTATAGCATATCCGACAGCATCACGCTATATATCGCGGGTACCTTAGCTTTGTGAGACGTATTTTCGTTTCAAAAATATAGAAGAAAAAATGAAATACACAAAATAATTTTCACCATATACTAAGAAGCCTATGATTCTTATGTCAAACGGAAAAGTTAGAGGGCTTTTCTTGGAAAGTAAATAATAAAATAAGAATAAATAATATGGAAATATTAATCTTACTGACATGACGTTTCGAAAATCTGAACTGTTTCCTTTCTCAAAGACTTCTGGAAAAATATTTACTGTATAATATGTTAAAAACACTGCACTAAGAATATAGATATGTATGTTATATCTAGTATCTATAGATACTTACTGCATCACCTTTTTCTTTACAACCCCCATGACATGAGTATCAAATAAAAGGGTTTGACGACTAAAATACTTCAAACCGAATATTGCGGTATGGGTATCAAATGAAAGTATTTGACAAGTGCAATGTGACTATGTGACACCATTCTAAATCCAATATGGCGGATGCCCTAGGATAGCGGATTACGTTTTTCTTCACAACCTCCTTGACATGTGCATCGAATGAAAGGTTTTTGTCTGTATGTTTGTCCTCAAAACAAGTAAATACTATAAAGTAAAATATAAAATTCAATAAAAAAATATTTAAAAAACCTTTTATTTGAAAAAAATGTACTAGCACTGCTCGGGAATTTCGAGGTTTTGCTGTTTTCACGGCTTCATTGACTAGACTATAGGAACTGAAAATATAATGTTCAGTGCATAACAAACTGAATTTTTAAAGTATTCAAAATACAAAGGTCGACTGATTGTACAAGTAATGCTCCATAGCTGAAATTTTTGTTTCAGTAGTTCCAAATGACGACGTGTTTTAAATGTAATTTCAACTATTGCAGAAATATGAAATCATACATTTTCGTTGAAAATGTAGGAAAAGAAAGCCTGACATTAATTTAGTGTTCTTCGAAATTTAAATTCAATACTATATAAATATAGCTAAAGATATATTCTACATAAACAAAATGTAAATTTAATATAAAATCTATCGACTGGCTCTGGCAAGTTAAAGGTTCTGCATTACCTGCAGTTATGATAACAAAACACGCAGCTCCGTACAAAATAATTCAATGAATATTTCAGTTGCACAAAAGTGGTAATGTTTTGCACAGCTATGTACAAAGTGCCAAGGCGTTTCTATCGCAAATCCTAATTTTGATACTAAATATAAATATTAAATCATTGGAAGTACAGTAATCGTAAAAAAAATTTCAATTTTTTTTTCCTTGAAATAGGTTTAGAATGTCATGAAACGTCGAGATTTTAAATTCGAACGAAAAAAAATGTGTGCCTGTCTGTAACTTTTTCTGTCCGCACGTTTTCTCCAGAACGGTTTAAGATGTTGACTTGAAATTTTGTTCACGTGTAATGTCATAACGAGATCTGAAACTGGATTATTTTTCGAACATATCCGGTGAAGGGTTGGGGGTAAATAGGGGGAAATAAGTAAGGCAAGCTGGTAAGAATACAGAAACTTGAAGTATGGTGTATGTACTAGAAGCCAAGGCCTGAAATTTTTATATAATATTTTCCCAACCCACACCACCCCCCACTCCATTATTAAAGGGGTTCATAAAATTAAATTGAGATATTCACTTGAAGTTTGGTACAGGTATGTATTTAAAACGATATCTAGAAATAGATTATATTTAGAGATGATTCCGTTGAAGGGTTGGGGGTTAAATAGGGGTAAATAGGAAAATAAGTAAAGCAAGCTGGTAAGAGTACAGACACTTGAAATTCGGTATATGTAACAGAAGCCAAGGTCTCAGGTTTTTCTACAATGTTTTTCAACCTCACACCACCCCTACTCCATTATTAAAGGGGTTGATACAATAAAATTGAAATGTTTATTTATTTCAAATTTGGTACACGTGTATTCTAACGACATCTGGAACTAGATTATATTTTGAGTTGATTTCGTTAAAGGGTTGGGGGTTAAATAGGAGTAAATAGTGGAAAATAGGTTAAACAAGCCGGTACGAGTACAGAAATTTGGGATTTGGTGTATATACTAGATGCTGGTAAGAGTACAGAACCTTGAAATTCCGTGTGTGTACTAGAAGCCAAGGCCTCAGATTTTTTTATAAAATTTGTCAACACTCCATTATCAAAGGAGTTGATAGAATGAAATTGAGATATTCATTTGAAATTTGGTACACGTAGGTATTATAACGACATCTGGGACTGAATTATATTTGGAGATGATTCCGTTGAAGAGTTGCGGGTTAAATGAGGGTAAATAGTGGAAAATAAGTAAGCACGCTGGTAAGAGTACAGAAAATTGGGATTTAATGTACATGTTAGAAGCGAAGGCTCAGGTTTTTTTTTATAATATTTTCCATCCCCCCACCACCCCTACTCCCTGTTAAAAAGTAAATAAAATTAAATTGAGGCATTCACTTGAAATTTGGTACACGCATGTATTATAACGACATCTGATACTGGATTATATTTTAACATGTTTCCGTTGAAGGAGAGGGGGTAAGTAGAGGTAAATAGGAAAAAATAAGTAAAGCAAGCTGTAAGAATATAGAATCTTGGGATTTGGTGTATATACTAGAAACCGAGGCCTCAGATTTCTTTCTAATATTTTTCAACCCTAAGCTAGGAACTTAATTTTTAACGTATATGGTAGAAACCAACGCCTCAAACGTTTCTGACATCTGCCCCAATTATTACTAATATTCTATGACCAATAATTTCCATATGCTATAGTGCAAATCTAGAGGCAGCGGTTTTTTTCCTATGTTAACATTTTAATAAAATTATTTGTCCTATCACTAATCTACAGAGTTGGTTATTAAAAGTAATCATCATAAACGTCAATATACTTGTATATACCAATAGAATAATATTTTATAAAGGCAGCTGAATATTTATTCAATTTCATGCGATATCGAATCAGACTGTTGGAAGAGTTAGCACCGTAAGTTTATTATGTCATATCCCGCTCGAAAGGCATTTAACTCCCCTGAATGAATTATTTATTTTGAAACTTCCACATAAAACATTAACTCTCAAGTAATACTAAATATTGAAACATTTTTTTGTTTTTACTGGGTTGAACTTCTCTTGCGGTAACTGAAACAAGAATATCACACTATACACCATAAGAGAGAGAATTGTATTCTGCATAAATTGCCTATATATTAACATGTTGGTCTAAAACTTCGAGAGCAAAAAATTAAAGAATTTTACCATCAGGGGTAGTTTTAACGATGAAACCCCCGGGCACGGTACGATGGGATTTTATATGTTATTATTAATAAAATAAACATAGCACTCTGCAAGTTTCAGCTAGATATTAATTTTGTACAAGGCAGACTTTATATTAGCTATTCTTGCTGTAATAATAGCAGAACTGTGACGGACATCCAGTATCATACTAAGAAAATTTGCATAGAGAAATATAAGCGTAGATAATAGTTTATTTACTTTACGTTACATCTGCGATTTAGGCATAATTTTCTATGAATTACTCACCAAATTATTTATATATCTAACGTACCTAAAAGAGACCTACAATATTTGGCTTGGTAATGAAGATAGTATATTAATTAAATCACTAAAGTCGTTCACTGAACCATCGCAAGAACTTTTTATACACCTAAAAGGAAAATGAAAAAAAATACTTTGCATAAATATACCAATAAATACAACCCAGAAAAATGGTACTTTTATTTTTCCAGAACCCACAATACCTACATATTGCTTGTTAGCCCTATTCCCGGGGAAAAAACAGCGGCAAAAGCCGGATAAAAATAATCCTTATTGACCTTTTCATTTTTTGAAAAGTATTTAATAGTAAAAATTATTTAAGAAAATTTTCATAGCTACTGTGGGCAGAACACAAAGCAAGATAATGTAAAACTTGAATATTACTGTTATGTTATAATACGAAAGATATAAAACTATCGTAGAGGTGAAAATTGAAGAGCATAAAACTCTATATAAAAAGTGCCTTTACAGAAAATTTCATACACCGAATGATTTTCGAGCAAAATAAAAATCAAACGACCGACGTGTCAATAGTATCTAGTATATTAATAAAACATTATAATGTTTAAGTTATAAACAACAAGCTAACCATAATTATACCCTTCAACGAATTACTGCACTTTTTATATAATTGTTGCACATTCTATAGGATACTCTTCGCAGCTTATTTTGTAAATAATATTAGTTTTAGACATTTTTAGTTTAATTACATAATTACAAAACAATTTTTTTTTATTCAAAAAATTAATATCTTTTTCATTTATTGATTGATTTTGTTCGATAGGATTCTTCTACTAGCTAACAGTAACTTACTGTGTAAATTTCAATTTCTCTTTTCGTTCTTAAGTTATTGTACGTACAAGAAACGTGACGGACGGACGGACTGACGGACGGATGGACGGACGGATGGACGGACGGATGGACGGACGGACGGACGGACAGACAGTCAGACGGACAGACGGAGACACAGACAGACAGACAGACAGGCAGACAGACGGACAGGCAGACGGACAAACAGACGGATAGACAGACGGACAATACTTTATTCTCTTTAATTGTGACGTTTGATTATAGTAAAGATTTAAAGAACTTACTGAATATTTTAATCGTTTTATTTAATCATACTTCTTACGGCAAATATGATGCTAGTTAAAAAAAAATTATTGGTGTAAAAAATGTTTTTATAATTACTTGCTTAGTTCCAGTGAATAAATATGGCATGGTCGTTGAAAAGGGAGAAATATTTTCTAGCTAATGCCGCTATTTCTCGCCCGTTTCAAAATTTTGTTTTAACATCCTGAAGAGTAAATCTCAAAACACAGCGGTTTTGAAAAAAATTAAACAAAACCTCCTTGAAATGCTCTGTTTTGTAAAAAAATTTCACCCGTGAATTTTCGTCGTATCTCTTTAAATAACGGAGATATTTAACTTAGACATATTCTGCATTTTCGATATTTTCCGTCATATCTCTTAAAGAGGCCATGGATTTCAAATGCCTTTAAACCATTTTGTAGCTTATAAAAATCGGCACAATTTTCGCGGAAACAATGTGTTTGCACGACCGCTATTAAGTCAGATATTCTCGATGACCCTGATAAAATGGACAGCCTGTATATATAGAAATAAAATGCGCTTTTTTGAAGCAGCTAGATTTATATATTTTAAGTCTATATCATCTGAAGAACGAGTGTTATGATTGTGGATGTCATTGTTTAGGGGTTTATGTAAATTGTTTTTAACAAATAAAGCCGATTCCTACATTAATACACTAATATAATAATATATATTTCGTAACATTTATTCCTTACCACGAAAAACAGGTGCCAGCTTTTTCTCTATTTTAAGGCCTTTACGTTATCTTTATCTTCATATGTACTCCTTATTGTAAGGTAAAGTGTAAAATTCGGTTGGTTTTCGAATCTGTGTCACATTTCGATATGATAGTCGTCAAAAATGATCAAATGATCTAGACAGAAAATGACTATATTATTTCTAGATTTCGTGAATTTTATCTTTTATAAAATTTTAATTTCAAAATGTTGGCGAGTGAAGAAACATATATTTTGATATATGAAAAAAATATGCAAATTGAAGCTAAGGATATCTACCTTTAATAAGCTATATCCCCACATTCAACAGAAACGTACAATAGAGTGAATGTAAGGTTAAAATCGGAGATTTTTTATAAATGTATTTTCACTATTGAATACTCACATTTTTTCCATCTGTGGCCTACGGCAACTGAAAGATAAATATCCGTTCTTTCTATTAAATACATTAGAGAAACTTTCTGTAGCGGTCGAAACATACAACAAGCAGGTATATATATAATTTTCGACGAAAATATGTAGAACATTCAAGCCCGGAGGAGCTTCTATGAGCCGCCCGAGGCAGCGGCGTTTGCAGACCACATACGTTGATTTTTAGTCGTTTTGTAGTGAACGTTTGATCATTTCTTCAAAAACTATTAAAATTTCTCTGCAGATACGCACGGAGAAAACTAAAAACGTTAGCTCGGTGGCTGACAACACCCTAACCTTGACTCTTATTTTACTCAATAACGGCTACATATGAAAAGTTTTTTGTAAGTGCTTTTTAAAATCACATTCCGAGATTTGTTCGAATTTTCACGTTTCAGACCATGTTGAAAATGAAATTTCAGTTCCGTATATAATTCTGTCTGTCTGTCTGTGGGTCGCTCTGTTAACGCTATACTTAAAGAACCATTTGACGGAAAATAGTCAAATTTGGTAGGTAGTTGATGCTACAGCGAAAATAGAATTTCACTGGAGAAGATACAGAGTGGACCGCCTAAAGAGAATAAATAATGAAAAATTGCGACAAATGGCAATGTGATTTGGCAAATAGATAACACAATTCGCAAGGAAGACAACTATTATATGAAATTTAATGAAAAATGTACAGGGTGGCCATCCTAAGAAATAATTCAACTTTATTGGAAATTTATAAAGATATTTACGCAATCCTTCCATATTTAGCATCTTTTATTTCTTCTTTATTTTTCTCTGAGTATTTAAAAAAATACTATCAGATTTTCATTGTACGAATAGTGATTACTATATTACGATTATTATTCTCCTATGTCGTTTCTTGATTAATAATTTTGCTGTGACCACCCTGTATATATAAAGAGGGAAGTTCTGTGCGAATACCTTCACTGAATTTTTATGTAGAATTTTGTACTCTTTAATTTTCCTTCCTACATTTCTTCTGTATTTAGCGTTTTATAAAATTATTTTGAATACAAATTTTAAAGCCATTGTGTTCTATGATCCGACCACGGGACGTTAATAATTTTTTTAAATAGTTTTCTACATGCAAAGACCTGTTTCTTTGAAAATTTCACGTCAGAATTATTCAAGCCTAGCTCAAGACCCCCTGGGGAGAGGGCCATATAATCAAATCGTGTTATTTTGGCACATTTAAATAATTAATCGTTCAAAATTATAATGGTGCAGTAATCCACAGCTGCAGATTTTTCCATATAAAATCCAAGACTTCTTCTTGCTAATTGCATTTGGCATTAATTTAAATTAAACTTTCTTTCAGGTAATTAAAATTAATAGGCTTTATTATAAATATTGCTGTTTTTATTCTAATCTTCATCAAGATAATGTACGCCCCTCGTTACACCCTTAAGATTTGGTAGAAAGTAAAGTATGTAAATGACCCATTTGCATGTTTGGCTTCACGACTTTTTGCTCTAATTATGACTAATACTCTTCTTTATTGCATAATTTGAATTCATGGTAATAACCTAACGAAATATTTCTTTAAAATTATGTTTTAGATTAGTTTCGTTAGCAAAAATTACTTTTCATTACAAAGTTGTAATAAGTTTTGCATACGATTGTTAAAAGAAAAATAGAAAAGTACGCACAAATAAGCTTTGCATATTAAGTTTTTATTGATTAATAAATTTTCAATGACAAGTTGTTTTAGCTCATAAAATCCAGTTTAATAATAATGATAGCTTTGTTGCCCAACAGACAATTCATTTACAGGAGAAATATAATTTACATACTAATACTAAAATAAGTGGTGAAAATGTAATAAATCCTACATAATATAATCAAAGCTACATTATATAATAAACACCACATTGTAACAAACTATTAAATATTATTTATATAGAGGTATGTGACAGCTATTTCAATAAGGCTGTTTAATGAACCATATAGCGTATATCGCATGAATTAGACAAATTATTAAAATTCTGACACATGACGTATACTGGTGACTTTAATAGAACAGTTGTTCTGGGTTTATCACATCTAAAAGTTGGATTATGCCTCGAGTTAATTCCAAGTACAATAGACTTAGTAAAACGCAAAAATCGATCCTGTTATGTAACGAATATTAATGACATACATTCTTCTTAAATTTATGCTGATAATATTGATGTAGTTATAAATAAGTTACGACAATTTGGATTTTCTAGTGACCTATTACATTTTTTTGTCTTACCTGTCTAATCGAAAACAATATATAATGATCAATAACTACGAATCAGAAAATTATTTTACAAGCTCTGGTGTCTCTCAGGGTCACATTTGGGTTCCCTACTCTTTCTATTAGTCATAAGTGATATTGTTTATTCTGTCAAAAATTGCTAATTTTTACTCTTTGCAGATGATTTAAAAATGTATAAAATTATCCGCAACTGTGAGAATTCTATACGAATGCAACGTGAATTCAATAACTTAGTTACATGGTCTATAGATAACCATTTACCCGTTCAAAAATGCAAAATATTAATTTTTTCATGTAGGTAACAAGCGAACTATAGATTTTTCTTATTTTATGGACAACCTTATTCTGGAAAGAGTGGAATCAAAAATTGATTTAGGTATTAAGTTCGATTCTAAATTATCATTTAATGAACACGGTCTCTATATTTCTAATCTCGGTTAGAGGAATCTTGATTTTGTAATTCGCAATTCTAAATCTTTTAAAAATATTAAGACCCTATGAACGCTTTACACGAGTTTTTTTCGATCTAGACTTGAGCATTGCTTTGTAGTTTGGTGTCCTTTCTACACAATGTACATGCTGGCATTAGATAACATACAGATAAAAATTAATAAACTTTCCAACTTCACCTTCGACGGGGTATATCATGGGAACTTTGAGTACTTGCAAAATATACCATGTTATAATCTAATGACCTTGTATAACAGACGGATTTATTATAGCATAATGTATTTATATAAAGTTATAAACAATCTAATTTACGACACTGACTAGTAGAAATTTGTATTGGAGTTCCTAATTTAAGGACGAGGTCCAACACGACATTTCACATACCCATATTGAGGCAAAACTATGTAATGAGATCACCTATCTTTACGATGATGATTAATTATAATAACACACAACAATACTGTGATATATTTGGTGGTCCGTTTCAGCTGTTCGCAAAAAAAAAACGAAAAATAGATTGAGGGAAGTTTCAAACAATATTGATATATATCATTGAATTATGTAGGTTGTAGAACGTAGATAGATATGTTGTTTTTGCTTTTTGTATTTAAATAATTTTAGAGTATTCTTTAAACAGGATGTTACTTTTTCTAGTATTATTCATTATGCTTTACCCGCATACACATTTATAATTATCTTAATTGGGTAAGATTAGTGTCATCTTATTTTAATTTAGTTTAGTATAGTTAAATTCAAGTTATTGTAACTTAAATTACTTATATATTGTTGGTTGAAATTTAACCTAGACAACTGTCTGTAATTGGGATATACATCCTGTACACATGTTTACCTAAATAAATAAATATAATTTACTCCTCTTTCTGGATAAATACCATCTAATTTAAATGTTCAATATTTTATTATAGCATGAATACCAAATCAGTGCTGCATATTTAAATCTAGAGCGGACATACGTGAAATACAATATTTTGAAAGCATTAATATCTGTAAAGTTTTAACAATTTCTTACATAAATCCATAGTTATATGCTCATTAAAACAAAACTTACAATCATTCAACATACCCAAATCCCCGCTTACTACAAGAAAATATATTGTTCTCAATATAATACTCAAATTCACACATAGTCTACTTCCTTGAGAAGCTAGTAATCTTGCAGTTCGGGACAATAAAGCCAAATTTACTAAATACACACCAAGACAACATAATCTAAATCAACTAGAAGCTTCCTGCAGTCGTCAATGCAAGTTATAGCGGAGTATATTGTCAAATCATCAACGTCAAAGAGATTACAACAATCAATACTATCACTTAACTCTTTAATAAATAACAGAAAATGAAGATGACCAAGCTTAGATCACTGAGGGACGTCCGAGGTATCACAGAACGAATTAAAACCATTGTATATTGTTGTTATTACCTTAAATAATATTTAATACATTCACTAGTACTGAATGGATATCAATCAAAAAAAGACAATTGAAAGCTAATTTTCTTATATTAAAACTAATAAAAAATGTAATGATGGTATGTTTTTGTTTTTCAGTATGGAGGTTCGTACCCTTCTGAATATGGTTGATTTAAGTATAAATATTTTTCACTAAATTTTTTGGTGGTGGTTTCAAATGCAATTACTTCAAAGTTATTTTTCGTAGTAATTAAATTAGAAACAAAATATTTAAGAATCATCACTGAATAACGGTTAAAACTACCCTTACATTCTGCTCCAATACCACCCCTAATATGACATATACATACCCGTTTATGAAAACCCAAAGAATACATATAGAATACGAAAAAAAACAAACATATTCTGCTGCCTTGAAAAAAAATTAGTGAAAAATGTTTATACCCAAAATAACCCCTTCTAATCCACTTTTATGGGGGTAGCAACCCCTAAGATATCGTTATCTACATTTTTGATAAGCTTTAATTTAAGACATTTGGCGTTCAATTATTTTATTTCAGCTCAAACTTATGACACACAAAAACTTTTAAGCAATTTTGCGGTCAATCTTTTGTTAGTTTACCAAGTAAGATGCCATGATCTATTCTATCCTATTGAAGTCCCTTGAAAAATCTGTGACAATGACATCTACTTGCTCTTGACAATCTAATATATCGGCAACATATTGTGTGAAAACAGCTAAATTTGTAACCGTTGATGTACAGACAGACAGACGGGCGGATATTTTGAAAGTTGTTCAGAATTTGATCACCAACACAGTGATATGAAAATATTTTCTCTACGAGCAATATTACCGGTTTTAGAAATGTGCCGATCGAATGCAATATACTCTTCGTTTTGTATTTGCGAAGAGTATAATAATATATAATAAGTTACGAAGTTAGCAAAAATGTACGTAAAGTTTAGAAGAAATATTCGTTTTTCAAATTAAATCCATTACATTACTTCAAACTATCTGTTAATACAAGTAAATTAAGTATTTTTGATGATGGGGAAAATGACAATACTTTAAGTATTTCATGAGTTCATATAGTTAGCAGCCTTCAAAGTCAGAGGGGAATGCTTCAATGATATCTACTGTCAATAGCTAGATGAATTTATTACTAGCGTACAATTTTTACTTCCTTTGCTTAACGAGAAGAACTATTGTAATCGTGAAAAAAATATTAATAATAAATGACTTTATTAAACAAGCAGAACTTGTTTACATAATCAAAGTTCAGGTGGCATACCACCTGCTCTTCCACTTAACCGTGAAGTCTTCCACTCCTAACCGCGGATTTCTTCGAAATTTCACGTTCCAAACTAAGCACATTACAAAAATTAAAAATCTTCAATTTTATCAGTCATCTGTCTGTTCGTTAGTCTATCGTCTACCGTTAAGAAATTATTTTGAAAAACGAACTTATAGGAATTTAAATCCAAGAAGGCGGCTCGTACCTTCCTCCCCAAGGTCGAAAACTTGTAGTTTTCATCCCAACCTAAACAACATATATCAAAATCGTTTCTTCCCCGCCTCTTGCAAGGCGAAGGCCTTTTGTTACCTGCTGACTAGATTATATTGTCAATCGCTGTAAAAATATGCTGACTCAAACAACAGCAACAGTTACATGCTCACGGCACTATCCATTAGCTTCCAAATTTACAATTTATTTTTAAATTTTTTTTGTCTTTTATTAACCATTCAGGTTTCAGTGCTTGCTTTAAGGAAATATTGGAGGTATATAACATTAGCTATAGAGCAAAATAGACTTCCCTTCCCAAAAAAATTGGAAGTTAGTTTAAACATAATAATTTTTCCTTTTCAGTAAGGCTTTACTTATAACAATAATAATGATAATAAACGTTTTTATTAATTTAAATATATAATAATATACGAATAAATTTTAAAATAACCTTGACAGTAGATTGAACAAAAATGTGTAATATAATAAATTAAAAGTCGCAAGATTCAGACGGTAAATGTCTGCTATTCTTCTTGAACCTTACTATTAAATAACTAGCTTATATTACTGTGACATGTAATTTGAGGATAGGCCAGCCACATCTCAGCGCCCACTACCAATAAGAACATGTTCGAATAGCTAGAATATGCAAAATGTTCTGTTGTGTAACTACGATTGACAATACTAACGTGCACTTATCCAAAGAGAGCGCTAGGCGTGATCTGACACATTCTCTCCAAATATAACTGTGAATAAAAGAATTAATACAATGTATCTAATTAATATAGCTGTATATAAAACAACATAATCATACGTTATCACCTCGTATCTTGTAAATCTAATAATAATTAATCGTGCACATATTTGTAAAATTTCCGTACCATCATTGACCTAAAATCTATCGAGAGAGCATTTACAGCCTTTGCTATATTAAATGAAAACAATCGTTGGAACATGGCCGTTCTATGTTGTGGAATTGTGAGCTGTGCTTTCCTTCTTATGTTCACATTGTGGATGTAAGTTCTGTACTTAACTTGGTTATTTAAATAAGGAGATTTTTTTTTTAATTAATATTTTGTAGTACAGAACATTAGCGTGGAGTTTTCTTCGATTTTCCATATTTAACCATTTCGTTGCTGTTAAAGTGTGGGATATTCTCTCATATTTACGAATACCTACCATATATAAAACGTAAACATGAGTTTTGTGCCTTTTGTATCTTTTACTATCTCTAACGGTAAGGTTGGATCCGTAAACAAAATCACAATAATTAAAAGAGAGAGGACCGAACTATTACATAAAAATGTTTTTAGTTTTGCGCTGAAGATATGTCTGTGGGAACATAAGATTTTTAGACCACCATATGCCTTTTTTAGCATACGGGAGAAGTGGTCAGAAAATCTTAGACCTTTATCAATAATTACCACCAAATTTTTCCCTTTGGTGACAATTTTGAGCCTGTCCTCTGCCAATTTAATCTGAATTGTATTTGGTTGGTTGTTGCCAAATAGCAGAACAGATAATTTTGATGCATTTATTAATAATTCGTGGTTTTTTTATACATTAACCAGTTCGTGTTTATCCTTATTTATATTAGCAAGTGCTGCTCTACAATAATCTTTCTCAAAAAAGTGATATAGTTGTATGTGTATGTTATGTATAAAGTGTATAAATGAGTGGTCCTAAAATTGATCCTTGTGGAATAGCTCTTGAAATCCTACAGCTATTTGACATTTCTCCGTCTAATATCACTCTGGATAACTTAGCCCAATGTAATGCAAGATCGAGAGCAGGATTTCGTGACCAATCATATTAAAAGCTTTACTACAGTCGAGTAGAATTAGAACTTCACAATTCTTATCATTAATTTCTGTCATTACGTCATCAGTTATGCTGAGAAGGGCTGTGCCACAACTATACCCAGGTCTGAAACCAGAAGGGTGCTTGGTAGAATATCATTAACTATCAAGTAGTTACGTACTTGATTTTCCAGAATCCTTTCGAAAATTTTTGAAAATGTTGGAAGTATAGTTATAGGGCGTAAATCCTTAAGCTCTTGAAGAGAGTTTATTTTAGCAACAGGAACCACACGACCTTCTTTCCAATCCTTGGGAAAAACTGAGTTTCTTGTACAAAAATATATCATGTTGGTTATGAAGGGCACTAGAAAAGGGCATGAGAGTTGAATTAATGTTATGTTAATGCCATCCAGTCCGCATGATTTCGATTTAATATTCATGATTTTCTTAGAGATATCATCTTCCGTTAGGTAATTGAACTTTAAAGTTTCTTTAAAACGAATTTTTTAATTGTTTTCGTAAAATTTTATTACATCTCTGTCTGGTTATGAGCGAGTACAAATATTAGAAAAGACTTAGTTTATATCATTACACTTTTGTTTAAATTTAATTCTTTTCTGTTATTTATACCAAAGTGATATTTCAAGGCTTTTCATGTTTGCTTACTATTATTCATATTTCTAAATCTATACTCCATGAATCTGTTCTTTTCTGTCGAAATTGCGAAGTTCGTATAATTCCGAAGCTATTTATAATTACTGAAGTAGTCAATATTTTTGGATTTTTTATATTTTTTTACTGCTTTGTCTAGAGGAGACATCATAAACTTTATATTGTCTGTCAACCACTTTAAAGAATTTTTTACAAATCGTTGACAATGTTAGCAAATATTCTAATGTCTGAAATTGATTTACCTATCTAGCAAGGAGCATAATTCAGTTACCATGGCAAGCAAGGAGGTCAAGATCCTCCAAATTATGGCAAATATTTGACTTTCAGTAGCTATTTGAGAAACGTATTAGTACGGGACAGCTGGCAGGTAGCTGTTGTGGATGCTCTGTTTATTGACTGATTGCGTGCTTTGCTGGGTTTGCTGATGGACGTATAAAATGTAAGGGGATACCTTAAGTAAATAAAGTAATATTTTCGCGTACTAGGTGGAAATATATTGTTTCTGCATGCTTTTCCATTTAAAAGAGTAGTAGGTAGTACATGTCAATATAATCATAATTTTCTGCATAGATATAACGTTTAACATACAGAACAAATTATTTATTGACGTTAACATTATAAGTTCTTTTTGTTGTCATGTTACCATTAAGAGCCCTGCTACTTTTTTAATTATTTATTTAATTGAAAATCTGGAAAGTGATTTATACTGTTTCTTTTACTAAAATTATCAATTTTCCCTTCAGGTGTATCAAGTACTTTTTTTGTATAGAAATACTTTTCAACGTAGAAAAGAGTAACTATAAATGCGTTTCGTTGCCATATTATTATTATTAAGAAACCCTATATTCCTTTATTCCATATTTAGTTCACAATCTGATAAGTTATTTCTTTGCTTTTGTACTAAAGTTTTCAATGTCTCGTTCAATGATGTCTAATAACTTGAAAAGATGTAAAACGCGTAAGAAAAGGCATCATTCCGTATTCGCTTTGTTTTGGGTCTCAGCTTTAAGTCGGTTAAAATACGGATATCTCAAACTTTTCTATATGTATCGCACAAACAATTATCAGTGGAAATTTTCTTATGGTACAGTTTATGTCTGTCATCTCAAAATTTTGCCTAGTTCAGTTACCGTCAGGCAAGAAACGAAGAACTGGTGCTTTATGCAAGGCTTCTTTATTTTTTTCTCCTAATTCTTTGGGTCTTCCTGCCACATGTATTTTTTTCTTTAAACGATTCTAGAGGAATCTATAAAATATCACAATTAACCAGTATGCTACTGGTAAGAGCTGTGTATTTATCACACAAAGCAAAAAAGGTTTTTCAAAAAAGCCTTGAGAAAGGAAACAGATTAGATTTCCGAAACGTCGGCGAAATATTTAATTTCAAGTTTCTATATTTATTTGTGTTATTTATTTAAAAAAGGCAACCTCTAACTGATCCTTTGACGTAAAAGTCACAGGCGTAGAGGTTATTTACCAGTAATATACTGATTAATTGTGATATTTTGTAGATTCCCCGAGCACTGCTTAAAAAGAAAACATACAATTTCTTTTACTAAAATTATCAATTTTCCTTTCAGGTGTGTCAATTGCTTTTTTGGATAGAAATACTTTTCAATGTAGAAAAGAGTAAAATTATAAATGCGTTTCGTTACCATATTATTATTAAGAAACCCAATATTTCTTTATTCCATATTTAGTTCTCAATCTGATAAGTGATTTATTTACTTTTGTACTAAAATTGTCAATTTCTCATTCAGTCTAATAACTCGAAAAGATGTAAAACCCCTATCTTTCCGTATTCGCTTTGTTTTGGATCTCGGCTTTAAATCGGTTAAAATACGGATATCTCAAACTATTCTATATGTATCGCACAAACAATAATCATCGCTTCGCCCGTATTTTTAATCTAGCCATTCGTGCAATAAAGAATGGCTTTATACACTTCTAACTTAAATAACTATTAATGTTTTGTAACTAAATTAAAAATGCCTAAAACTAATATTTTTTACAAAAAATAGCTGCGAAGAGTATCCTATAGAATGTGCAACAATTATATTAAAAGTGCAGTAAATCGATGAAGAGTATAATGGTTAGCTTGTTTTATTATTTGAGATTCATTTGCTAGATAAAGGAAAACTAGTAACCTGTTGTACTCATTAAAGGAAGACTAATAATTTTCTGTGCCCAATAACGTTCCACATTTATGTAATAATTAAATTGTTTGGCTATTTTAGATTTGTCTGTGATAGATTCCGGAATTAATTATTTCCGACCTCCTGAGAAAAATAAAGTAATACTGGAATTTGGAACCAAAACACTGTTTGCTTATATATATTTATGTTTAGTTCGCTGAAGGCATAATCAAAGTCAATATTTTCTTACCAAAATCGTATACGGAAACTAAGCGTTGTCCCCAATATAATATTATTATAGCATTTGCGTTTTCAATTGTTTTGTATTGTAAACACTATTATGGTTACTTGCCTACAAATATCAACAATTAAGGAAATTCAAAAGATTTCGTGTGGCACATTACATAAACAAGTAGTTATATCCTCTAGCAACATAATGCTGCAACATTATAATAGGTATTTTAAAATTAAATTCAATATATGTTTCAAAATGTATTTTATTGTATTCACTACATCATAAATTTAATTCGATAAAATACTAACATGCAAAACTAATTATGATAATGTATATTATATGAAACTATACAAACGAACACCACTTCACACAAAATATTTAAATCAGTCTGAATGGTAACTCAGGATCCTAGTGAGTTTAGGTGTTTCACAGGATTGTGTTAATTTATTGTTCTGGGAACTTCACTACATTTATTTGGATAAAGGATTTTAGTTATTTATCTAACAGTCGTGACAGGAACTAAACCAAAATATTATGCATTGTTTGATAAAGCTAGATGGGGAATATACAGACAGTGTGGTAAGAACTACTGGAAGTTTTCTTTGAATAAAATTTCTTGATGAAAATGTCATGTAACTTGTGCTATTGGCTACTTAAATTTATAGGCTATTATAATGTTTAATTTTACTTTTAATATATACACAGTTTCAAATAAAAGCTTCATTAAAATATGAAAATGTTTATATCCTTGGACTTATATAACAATAAATATACCGTGTGAACCAAAAGAAACGCACAAAATTCATATCTTTGGTATATGTCATTTGTTAAAAAAAACTCGAAATTTATGACGTCATTGGTTTTTGAGTTATGACGTCATCATAATTGTTCTTTAATGGAAGCAGACATTTTTGTTTACTGTTTCTGGTGGTATATTCCTTTAGCTTTCTGGTGATATGGAAAAACTTGATATTACCTAAGCCATTCTTTTGAAAAAAAATATTTTTAATGATTAATATCTTACATAAGTAATTGTGAGAAAACGATCATCTCCATTGTGCAAATTGCGACCCTCCAACCATTTGGCATTGACCAAGATGGGTGTAGACACTTTGCACGCTATTCTGAATCATCTCATGGGCAATGCATCTCATCTCCAAGCCAATTCTATATTTCAATTATTCTATGGTATCCGGTCTGTTAAAATACACCCTTGACTTTAAGTGACCCCAGAGAAAAAAGTCTAAGGGGGTTAAATCCGGTGAACGCGGGGGCCACTCAATCGGACCTCGACGACCTTCCAATAAAAGTGTCATCTAAAAACTGACGCACTGCTATCCCAAAATGAGGTGAGACCCCGTCTTGCTGAAACCAGACGTTTTCAGCAGAAATATTTTCATCTTCATGGTTTGGAAACATGACTGCTAGGGCTGGCACTAACTCAACTCGCAAAAACTGTAAATATCTTGCGGCCTTAAGATTTTCTAAAAAAAAAGGTCCCAATCATACCTGCCTACACGTTTACTTTGCCTCGTCGCTGTGTATGGGCTTCTTGGGTTCAGTGAGGATTTTCGCGTGACCAATACCTACAGTTATACCGATATACAGTCCCCTTTAAAGAAAATGTAGCTTCATCAGAAAAAACAATGTTCTTTAAAAAAATCGGGTTTTCATCGCACAAGGTCATCAACTGTTCACAAAACTGTAAGCGCCACTCTGGATCGTCCTCATTCAATTTGTGGATTAATTGCACTTTATATGGATGGTATTTTTCTTTTTTCAATAGACGTACAACAAAAGTTTGACTCACGTTATGATTTAAAGCCAGCTGCCTTGTCGAAACATGGTGGTTTCCTCACTTTCTAGAAGAATATTTAATTTGGTCTGGTTGCTTGTGCTAGGGCGACGAGATCGAGGGAGGTCAGCTACACTGCCAGTTTAATCATATCTAGTCATCACTCTACTTACAGTGGATCTAGAATTTTGCTTTTCGGGATACTTGGCATTGAAAACATCACATGATTCCTGGTGAGATCTCAGCCTATCACCATCATCAAAAGTTCTATGCGTTCTCTTTCACTTAAACATGGCATTGCATTCACTAGTTTTACACTGTCTCAGAAGTGTCACAAAACTGAGGTTCCACACGTGCCAGGAATAAAAAAGTTATCGATACTTTACACAAAAATGCCTGTATCTCTCTGTTGTTAATGTGATTGTTTTTTATTATTTTCTTTGTTTTGTTTTTATGTCAAATGTTTTCATGCTAGTTAAAACAAAAATGTAGGCAACAAGATTTATCAGTCCATAAGAAAGTGGAACATTACGCGTGAATTTGCGAAAGGTAAGCCAATTTTACATAAAATGTCATTTTTCCAAAAGAATGGTTCAGGTAATATCATTTTTTTTATGTCACCAGAAAGCTAAAGGAATATACCACCAAAAACAGTAATCAAAAATGTCTGTTTCCATTAAAAAAAAAAATGTGATGACGTCATAACTCAAAAACCAATGACGTCATAAATTTTGGTATAGTGACAAAATGTAGCATTTACAAAACTAAAATCGACCTGTTCGAGGATTTTTTTGAAATATGACCAAAGATATGAATTTTGTGCGCTTTTTTACGTTCACACTGTAAAGGCCTTTCTTAATTTACCATTATATCTGTAAAACCTTATAAATATAAGGCAATATTTATATACTTAAGCAGAGTGTTCAAAATATGTTCTTCCATTTAACCAAATAAAAGCAAATAACAAATAATACTCCTGAGATAACGTAACTGTGTAAAACATTATCGGAATTAACAACATGTCACATTTAGTGTAATTATTACTAAATGCATTTATAACAGATATAATTAATAGTTCAGTGCATTATAAATAAAATTCAAAATAAACTTTTTCTACGATAATCTCGATATTTGATCATTTAACGAGCGTAAATTCAATGATAAGCAACTACATCTTGTACAGAATCCAATTTTGTATCGGTTGTTAAGCTGTAGAATGAAGACGATTTATTAGAGATTATGAGGTCCAGCAATGGAATGATGAAATGTCAGCAGTTTGTTTCTATCAACGTTCTTGTAGGAAACGGATAATTTAATAGTTGTTTTCTATAAAGGTATATTAGACAATATGTTGTAAATAAACTGTAGGTAGTACGCAAGTCGCACAAAATTGCTCTCGTATGAATTACAATCTTTCATACTCGTGCAAAATGAGCATAATTTTGTTCTTGTTGCATAATATACAGGTAGACATAAGATAAACATATATGACTATAATCACTGTAGTGGGGTCGATCTGAATTTCAAAGTGACAACGTTTTTTTTAACTTTATTTTTGTGATATTGTAAAGTCGGACCTCCAGAAACATATGGTGACTAGTGTGGCCGATTCGGGGGTGGTGGAGGGGGGAAATTTACATGTAAAGATACGGTAAATCAGTTTTTCGGACATAACTTGCTTAGTTTGATTCGGATCGTAAAATTTTATGGGATAAAACTAAAGGGCTCGCAAATGAGCGTAAACTGAATTGATTCGTTGAAATCAGTCCAAGGGTTCTCGAGATATTGCAATTTGAAAGTCCGGTTTTGTTTACGGATTTTTTACTGCGACCGGAACGTATCGAGAGCCGTTTTCGCGTGGGGAAGAAAGAGATTTAGTGACTTGCTATTTTTTTTCCCCAGTAGATAGGCGGGTCCAAAGTATTGTGTCCAAATTTCAAGTCGCTAGGTCGATTAGGAGGGGTGGGGGAAGGGCAAATGAAAATTAACTGAAAACTGCTGTAACTTCCGCAATTGTGGTCACATATCGCCTAGCAAACGCGACATTGTGTACTAATGTTCCTACTTCAACGGTGTATCATTTGTGTATCACTTTCGACATAAATAAACAAGTTGTTGTGGAAACGCAGATTTTTTTCTTTTTACTTTTTAGAAAAAGTAATTTTTCACCTGGAAGGAAAGGGGTGGGGGAAGAATTTTTCTTTGATTTGAGCGCGGCCAGATTGCGATCGGATGATTAGAAGGGGATGGAGGGGAGAGCAAATTTATTAGCCCATAGAAGGGTAACGAAGGAGTTTGGGGCTTCGGGGTTGACTAATTTTCAAGAGAAATGAATTCTCTTTCGGTTTTATAAAAAAACTTTACAAAAGAAGTTGAAAAGGTCAGAAAAAAATCGCATTCAGGCATTAGACGAAATGAGCAAATCCGTGAAAATCCAAGACAAGTGTGTGTCAGTTTATCCGTTGCAAAAAATGTTCCAACACACCTGCCTCTTGAAAAAAAGCTATGAACACTTGAAGCAATTGTTTGAGTACGAGCTGGCTTCTTACCAGTGGTCTCTCTTCAATAGTGTGGGAATCCTAGACTCAATCAAAGCAACTCTCTGATATTTTCAATCTCATGGTCGAACAATTAAGCAATCCAATCTATGTCGTCGATGGTGGTTTCTTATTACATCGGATTATGTGGACAAAAGGGTTGACCTTCGGCGAGATTGTAGATTCATATGTCAGATACGTCGAAAGACATTATCCCCCTGAATACGTTGTCGTTTTCGATGGCTATTCCGACCCAAATGTTTGTACGAAGAACCCGGAGCATCTAGTACGGCTGCAACTAAATTCGTGTACCGACTTCGTCTTTACTGGTAACATGAAGCCTCGCGAGACTCAAAGTAAATTTTTGACAAACAGAGAGAAAGAAGAAAGAAAATATTAAAATGGTCGTTACGCAAATGAAGAGAAGAGCATGGAAACGCGAGACTGTCCAGATAACGTCGATTGAACAATTATTGTTCACACTGCAGTTTCTTTGGCAGAAAAAAATCCTATGAGATGTAGTGATAGTGATAACAGACGTCGATTTGCTGGTAATGATGACTCAACTCACGCACGACAAATAATGTCGAGTATTCATGTTTAAACCCAAAACTGCTAAAGTCCCTAATCGCTATTATAATGTCACCAGAATTTTTGTGAATTGTTTCTAGTTTATTCCCCCTCTCCCCCTTTTGGAAAAATCCAACCGCCGTGTCTCTGAAAATACGCATTTTTTCGAAAGCTTTAAGTTTAAAAAGTTGTTATTTTCTCCAAATTATCTAAAAATACATTTTGTTTCTTAAATTTACCTCTATTTTCGTAGTTTACAAATTAGCAACAAAATCATTGTTTAATAAAAATACGAACAACGTCCAGAAAGGTTCGTTAAAATTCATTTATTCGGTAAATTTTTTCAAGTTTCGGTCGATTTTCGTCTAATTCGCCTACACTATAATATCATATATTAGCTTTAAACTAGCAATTTGGAAGTTTTTGAAAACGTCCAGAGTCAATATTAGACAAGCAATGGCTAGGCATAACGTCACAATAAATCAGCTGTGACAGAACCAAAGAATCACGTATGAAAGATTTAAACTTGATATTCTGAATATGCTTCTGTTGATAATGCTCTTATTTTATCTTGAAGAGTAGGAAGAAGAAGATAAAAAAGAACGGGATAACTAGAGAGGAAAAGAAAACTGGAAGAAAAGAAAATAGAAAATGGGAAAGTAAAAGGAACTTTAATAAAATTGAGGAAAACACATGGTCCTCGGATTCATCAATAGACGTTGAATATTAAGAATTATATGATGAAATAGAGAGTAATGTAGTAGCAGAACCGAACATAAAAGTGTACGGTACTGAAGATGTAATATTTTTGAACGAAGGGAATTACTATTCAGGGATAATTAAGAATGCAAATAACCATATATATTTATATTAGCACCATGACGTCAAGTGCCCTTAATGGGCGATGTCCTCATCAAGAAGACATTCTTGGGTACTTTCTTTACGATATTGTTCAGAAAATTTCGCCTCCCCTGGCAATAAATTCAAGAGGATTTTATACGGTTCAGTAAATAGGCAAATACATGGATTGAATGTAAAGATTTGTTATTTATATTAAATGTTTTTCTGAAATTGTTTATTTTTATTTACTGTCAAGCACTAGAATAGTCTCATGTCAACCATTGATGTACTTGAATAAACGAGATGTCAATAATTGGTTCCTCTTTTTCATATTTTAAAATAATTATGTATATTTCTTGTACCCCGTGTTTCATATCCTGAATGAATCGGCATTGTAAACAACAAAAAAGTGTCTGTAAATATCTAGAGAGAGGAAAGTCAGTAATGTCAGTTACAAAATAATACAACTTTTTATGTTTTATCAGATAACTAAAATATTATTTATAAAATACTGCACATAGAGATATACAAAAAGATATTGCACAAATATAAATGCTTTTCCCTTTTGGTGCCTTCTTGACAGTGGGTTCTCAAATACCGTCACTAGATGTTCCGGTCTCTAGTTCCTAGATAAAACTGTACTCAAAAATATTCCATGTAAGCAGCGGAAAAAGATAAGTATTTCCTTATGTTGGAGACCCATACAAAAGTATTGTTTAATTAGTTTACATTCCTCTTCCATTAAACGTAATAGTTTAACTTGGACACTAAGTTAATTTTATATGCGTAACTTTTATAACAAGCTCATCTATATGCACTGGTTGTTAATATGAAACTAACAATGTTATTATTTTTAATGCCAACATTAAAATCGAAATGTCGAAATTCAAGTTGAGACTTCGACATAAAACTCGAAATTTTGACATTAAAGTTGAAATTTTGAGTTTAAAGTCGAAATTTTGACATAAAACTGGAAATTTCGGGATTATTAAAAATAAATTTTAAAGTGGCCCTTCTACGCCTTCGCAGTTAGGTATTGGTCCAGACTGATCACTAAAATTTATTTAAAATAGAATTTTCGTGAGGTAGAGGGACTCAAGATTTTTGAAAATGAGTTGTTCTGATTTATGTCCTCTTTAATTTATTTAATAAATTTTTATTTGGTAATCTATAACTTATTTGGTAAATAAAAAAGCTATGGTAACTATGCTACATGCAGACCTCAATATCAACGAGACTTAGGATCTTGATAATCATACATGTTTCCATATTATACATAATTATTGAAATACAATAGATGTGCAACATCTGGTATGGAACAATCTTATTCCTATAACTCAATCTATTGAGCCGCAGCTGTACCCCGACACTACATTAAATAGTTCATTATCGGAGCAACGAATTAAGTACTTTGGACTAGTTTAATTCTGCTTGAGTTTAGTGGAGCCCTTGACAGTACTAATTACAAAATAATTACACCTATTCCTTATTAGTATTACTCTGAGAATATTTTTCAATGTTCATTTAGAATGATTTAAACACTACAAAAAAATGTGAGTTTAAATAATCTGTTGTAGATACCACAATGTCTATCTCTCTATTTATGGCTTTTTATACCCTTCTCACAAATAATCTTATATCAAAATATTGACGTTTTTTAGACTATCTTCGCGAAGTAGGAAAAAAATTATAGAAAGCTGGATTTTGGTACAGATGCTCAGTTAGGCGTGTAATTTAACATACTAAAATTCCTCAATGATTCCGTGTAACATTCGATCGCTATGACCTTGAAAATGTTAATAAATTGAAAATAATCGTCATTTCATTAAAAGTTGCTTGACCACGATTTCTTTTTTAATCCGGAGTAATTTTTACTCAGGATTCTGAAAAAAATTGTCTCGCGCCTTGGGTGGTGAGCCGGAAGCCGCAAAATCATAACTACCCCTAAAAAGGAGCGTTTTTCCTCATTTTCTCAGTTTGTAATGGAACATTTGAATTAATAGATAATCGAATAATATATTTGAGGTAGTCGAATTATTCTGTGTGCAAAAGGAGCTGATGGAGCTCTATACTAAGGGGTGGAAACCACCCCTTAAATCGGATATTCGTCTTTTATGGGAAAAATTATGATTTTTTGCTTTATTCGTATATTCGTGTCGTATGAAATATATGTGGGGGTCCAGGGGATGGAAGCCACCACCAGAGGTGTAAGAATCGTAGTTTGCTGTTTTTTTGGGCTAAGTGGTCGACAATGATATTTAAAAAATACATAAAGTGAAAGAGGAATTTTACTCCTCGTTAGGGGTTTTTTCGAGTTTGCGGCAAGGTGCTGCAAGAAAGAAAGAAAGAAAGAAAAAAGAAAGAAAGAAAAAGTTCAAGTTTTTAAATCAGAAACGGCTACGCAGGAGCAAATAGCAGAGGTTTGAACACAAATTTTTCTTGCTCTGTATAATGCGAAATTTAAAGAAAGATCATTAAACAGACGTCGTGTTTTATGTTTCAAGAAAGTTGTTGCAGGTGGGAAAAATATATTATCTATTTTGCCTCACACAGAGGACTCTGCAAATATGCACAGTCTTCGTGTCTACCATCAAGTCCAGTTATGGCAAGGAAACAAAATGCTTCCACAAAACTGGGGCTGGAAAATGGAACCTTATTTATCTCCAGTTTCATCTACCATGGATGCGGTAAGGCTTGTGGATGCTGAGAAACAGGCCTAAAGTGTTCCTATGCGATCTCATGCGATAACGCTGGTAGGCTAGAAATGGAAAATGAGGAAGATAGTGTCCAGGAGGTATAAAATGTATAGAATTTACACAGGTTCATATTCGAAGAAGAAATTAGAAACATTCGCAAAGTCGAACTTAACGCGGCAAATCGAAACAATGTTAACAATAATTATGATGAATCGAGTGGAACTGCTATAACGTTCTCAGATAATATTTTAAAATCAGCGTTTATTTGAATTAAAGTGAACAGTGACCAACATGGGGCAATCGTGAATTTTCCAATAATTGAAAATTAATATTCGTTATTATGAATTGATAATATTGACTGATTGTGATGTCCTTTCTAAATTGTATAATTGAATGAATAGTCATCCACACAAATAAATATGGCTATTTCACTATTGAACACCTGATCAATATTGGCAATTAATGTTAAAATAATAGGCCTTAAACAGGTCGTGTTACATTGCCGCAACAATTTTATTTGTATGAATGAAAATGTGTTAAACGGTATATTTATATATGCAAAAACATATAAAAAGGACACCACGGATATAGGATATAGGGTCAATGTTTACAATATTACAATATTAATATTCAATATTCATTGACATTTATCAATATTGTCTGCACGCACCTGGGCTGTAATTAATATTTTTTTTAGGGTTTCACTATATCGTCATTGGTCACATTATAGATTATGCTGTCAATATTATGTTCTACTTGGTATTCCACAGAGTTGTTTATAATTTTTAGTTGCTTGGTAAATATTTATTTTTGTACTGGAATCAATTTCTTATGACGAGGGGAGGTGAAATGAAGGCCCCATGCAATTTTTAACTTTGATTAAGGTACAAAAAAATTACTTTCATTCAAAATTTCAGTTTCATTCCTTTTAATAAGAGGTTACACATCTAATTCGACTTTGGACACTGGGTTGTATGTGATAGTTTCAAACTGCCGAACAAGCAAATCGCCTATAGCAAACTTGTTAATATGCAAATTTCTTTCAGCTTTAATCATCGTTTGCTTCCCTTGTTTTGCGGAGGGGCAGGATGTTCATATTAATGAGGATATCAATAAACTCATTACTTAAACCCAAGGTCATTATTCATAATTATCTCAAGTTGGAAGGAAAACAACTTTTAACTACCTAAAAGATAAAAGAATTTCATTAGGATAATGTACCAGAGAAAAATGTGTTTCAGATAAGAAATCATGTAAACAATAAACTCGTTCTCATTGACCGAAGTTTACTAAATTACTAGAAGTTATAGTTAAATGTAGAAATATTTTTCAAAGCTGATTCGTTTCTAAAATGAAGCAGATACTGTCCCATGAAATACTGTTTGAGAAAGTTCTGTCCGATGTTTTGTTACTTTTCAAGCACGCTTTTTGTTTATTTTGAACTTACATATGCAACTAAATATACTTCATTAATTAACAAAGGCGCAAATTTCATAATCGGTTAAATAACATACCTAATTAAATCCCACATATTCGATATGGCGGTTTGTTTATTCATTTTTGACCGACGGGCAAATATACCCTTTGTGGAGAAATTTTCGGTCAGAAAGTAACATTTCCCGGGTTAGACGGGAAAGTGGGTATCAGAGATCGGCAAAAGCTTTTTGGATCCCTGTTATTCTTTTTCCAATCTGTGAAGGTAAAATATGCTGCCAATTTTTGGTATAGGTGGCTTTGCTTTCTTTTTGCTATGGAAACGAACTTGTGTCAATTGTTGGGATAAGTATCAAATAGATAAATACACTTATAGACCCTTCAAATTAGAAAAATTAAGAGTAGGTATGCCTCGATAAGCTGTTAAAATTTGCAACAGGGGAGGTGAAAGGGAAACTCCAGTGGGCGGTCCTTTAAAAACGATAAAATATTATTTTATGTATTTATAGTACTATGTAGTAGTAAATAGAAATGAATGACCGCGATTCCACTTACGTATAAGCTCGAAATTAGTTCATGATTGTATATAAATTCTACCTGCCAAAGCTCAAAGGTTATGCCGACACATCTATATTATTCCTTCAATAAATACAGTATTTATAATTTAAACGGCTAGGTATTATGCTTCCTTAGAATTTTAATTTGTAATATGGAGTATACGAGTATATCTATATATTTGCATAATGGAAAAGATATTCAATAATTAGTAATCTGCATTAATTAATAATAATCGTCAATAAGGAAATAATAATATTAAATAAAAAGAATAAGAGATGAGGTCCGATAAAAATTATAAACAAAAATTAGTGGTATGCAATATTGCAGCTACGGACACACGTTTCAGAGTTATTGCTCCTCATCAACGTAGCATGGCATAAATAATATTGTTATATTGTTAAAAGCAAGACCAACAAAGATAGGAAAGCACAGTATATTGTAGGTACTCTATTTTGTACCTTCGTACCTCATGTGCCATATATGAAGAGCAATAACTCCGAAATACGTGTCCGTAGCTGCAGTCTTGTTTGTTATTACAGTACTAATTCTTGTTTATAACTAAATGGAAAACTTAACATTTTAATGTTGTTTAGTTTTCGTATGTGTAAAGCTTTAGCTGTCACATCATTCAACAAATCAAAATTTAAACTCCTGGATCCTCAGGGGATTCCTCAGGACTTCTTGAATTTTTATTTTGTAGTCTCCCTCAAATAATGGTAGTTTACCAATAAACAAAAATTAGCAACCATTGTTAAAATCAAAAATATACACCACGCAAGTTGTTTTATCCAATAAGTGTTATGCGTATAGTATTAGTTATTTATTGGTCTAATTTGTCTATACGCGATATTCTTAGAAACTGTTAAACAGAAAAAAAGTTTCAAATAAAAAAGGTGTCTCCATCTTTATTTCTTCTCAGCATAGACTTAAAGGGTTTTCCGTTCGTTAACTGATCCTTGCAAATACTCACATTTTATCGACATGGTTTTTGAAAAAAAAACGTATTTTTTACAATTATTAAAATTTAACCTTCATATTACCACAGTTCATTAATAAATATGTAGTGATGACATAGTAAAATTGAGATCCATTAATGTTTTCGTTTTTTGAATTATGGCAAGTTAAACAAAAAAATAATTTTAATTATTATTGTTATACATCCAATAGACGCCAAGAATAAGAGAAATGATTCGCAGAAAGTCAGTGAACGGATCATTATGAAATTCACTAGTTGTCTATCGAGAGGTAAACCACCGTCGGCACTCGTTCTCCGAATTTTAGGCATGCTGTCGGCAGCCATGGCAGTGGCGGTCATATAATTGAAAGTGCGGCTGGTTGGAGTTACGCAGGCGCCGCAGGCAAGGCAGTCTCGGCAGTTCGTGTAATTTCTACAAGTGGTTGACCTCTCAGGTACTGTTTTGATAGTATATAGTATAAAATAAGAATTTCTTACAACCCTGACCTGAAATTTGCAGACGTAAATGTAGCAAGCAAATGCCAATTTTTCGAAGTCAGTAACAAGTAAATATATCGAGAATAAATAAAGATTAAGGATAGAGGCAACCTTTTATTTGAAATTTTACTTTCTAGGAGTAGTGGTTCTCGATTTGACCAAGGAACTAGTGTTATATACTTAGCACATATCACATATTAGCACATATTATATAAAACAACTTGCCTGGTGTACACTTAGTTTTACAAATTATTATTCATATTTTCTTAAAAAATATATGGATGGGGAGAACTTACAAATTTGCTTTTATAATAGACAAAAGTTTAATGATAGATGTTTTAAACTAAACCCCGCATCAAAATATCATTAATAACTTTAGACAGAGTAGGTTACTTCTCAAAAATATGGATATCTCTGGTTTTACTGGTTAGATTTAAAAATTCCAAAGCATCAATTATTTGTATCAATGAAATTTAATAGTGCATTTTTTTAAAATACGAATGTCAGAGCTATTCTAAAAATTTGCAAAATTTTGAAAGTAAAAAGATGGCTAAAATTTGTATTCAAAAATGTTTTCTCTACAAATTTTGAAAGCAGAGATAAAAACCTGCAACTTGAGTCTTAGAACGTCTACATTGGGGCGCGATCTCAACAAGAAAATATTTTCAACATCGGTCCACATCACCTTCTGGACAATACTTTTAGCTCTGATTTGTTAAATTTTCACGAAGTTGCTTTTTTCTGGAAAATATTTTCGGGTTTAAAGGAGTAAGTTGGTTTCCCTGTTTCTTTTTACATTTTGAGCCTAGATTTCATTATTTTGACAGATCGATAAATAACTTTACTGCCGACAGTTTTTATCCCAAACATTTCTTTCTATTTTTCCCAGAAATAAAAGTTATTATGAAAAAAATCCTGTTACTTGGTCTAATGCAACAAACTGATGCGTGTGACTTGATGAGAAAATGGGAAAATGTGCGCTTTACTTTTGTGTTTCTAACTCCTTTCATTGCAAATCGCATCGCCCCTTATAATTCTATATTCATTTGTTTACGACAAGAACACATCTTTAAAATTTAGTATCAATTGTATTGTCCAATAAATATTTTCAAATATACCAGCATACCACCATTTTATAAAAAAGAATTGAAACACAATTACACATTATTGTTAGTGCATGGGTGGCTACATATAACTAGTTACTATATTGTTATAATTCCGTACTTGTAGTATAATCAAAGAGTAGAGTACCTGTTAAGTATAATAGTAAATTAATGGAATTTGGTATTTTATTGGGCGTCCCGTGTTATTAGAAATGATTTTAATTTCTTATTTCGTTCCCTCGTTATATTTTCTCATTCATAAAATAATTCTGGGTGAAGGGCGGAGCTTAAACAATAATAAATCCAGAGAGAGCTCGTATCAGTGTAACATTTGTTGCAAAATGTGCCTTTGCACGGTTCCGTGCTATACATGTTTTTGCAAAAAGATTTGTTTTTTAGAAAATAAAAATAGTACGATACACAGAAAACATGAATGAAGGTTTGTACCGAGTCCTTTTTCTCATATTTTGATTCTAAATATTTAAAAAAAAATCAGCAATATGCTGCTAATTAAAACAAATCTTATTAATTAATACCATTTTTTCTAAAAATATTAAAAAGATACAAACCTAGATTGATATGTTTTCTTCTCTTTTTCGCCTGTACAAATTTCGTAACTGCAATGGTCTAAAAATGAATTATTATTTGTTTGCTTATAATTGTATTGAAACATTCTTTATAGGATTTTGCAAACAGCAGAAAAATTAACTATCTATAAAAAAAAAACTTTGTGTAGAAATATTAATGAAATCTTTGCATTCTTTCGATAACCTGAATTCTGGTTATGCTAGCAAATTAAAATCCTAAAATGAATTTGTCTAATTTCTTATTTGACAATTCTCATTCTAACACTAGCATCCACACAGTCCCCTACGGCCATGCAGATTAAACTAGTATCCACATAACCCCCTACGATTATGAGGGTTCAGTTAAAAATGAGAACAAAGACCTAAAATGAATTTATTTATCTACCTTGTCTTAAAAAATTTTTCATTCCAATGGATTACATTTTCATGAAATCTATCATTCTGTTTCCTGGAAATGCTTAGCCTTTGAAACGTTTTTCGCCCTTATTCTGGAGCTCATCAAAAAGACATAAAGCCATTCATAAAGATGTTTCATGCAAAACCAAGACAATTTCTATGAATAAGTGTGAAATGATTATATTTGACATTGACTGATAAAAACAACCTCACCTATCTATTAGCTAACTAATATTGGAGCCTATATACTCTATGCATGTTTAAAAATGAATTATTATTTGTTTGCTTATAATTGTATTGAAATACAATTATAAGCAAACAAATAATAATTTAAAATGATGTTATTATTTATTGGCATAATCGTATATAAAGTATAGTATTCAACTTGCGATAATGGCTTGTTAAATAATATACAATTACCGCTCGTCTCTCTTGACAACGAGCGATAATAGTATATTACAAAGCGCGATGGAAAGAGTTTAATTTTTGTCGAAAGATGAAATAGGTTTAAATACTATTTTATTCACGATCATCTCCCTGAAATTAAGAACAAAAAGTCAATAAACCGTTTACTAAATTTTTAAATAGTACTTTAACTCTCGCTTCAGTACATGTGTACTTATACAATGAATTTTTATGAAATAATAATGCCCTAGAACTTTATCGTCAATGTGATGAGAGTTGACGAAAAGACATGGACACAATTTCTCATAATACCCGTTGTTTGTCCTATCTGAAGCAAAACTTAAATAAATTGATAGCATTTGTGTCTTATTCGTGTGTTTCATATCTGTATAATCTACAGCTATAAATAAATAAATAAATAAATAAATATTATTATTATTGTTATTTTCCTTTCTCGCCACTTTTTTTTAGTGGGTTTCAACAATATCATCGGCCTTTCCGGCAAGATGATATCCTTAAGCGGGAATACTTAAAAATGATCGGACTATGGATGTAGTGCCAAGAATAACTGCTTTCTGAATCTGGTTTCTCAAACTAGGAGAAATTTCCATTTGCTGAAGGTTCTTTGTCAGCGTTTTTGTAATGATCCCTGTGGTGGAAATAATCAGTGGCAAAATCACTACTTTCTCTTGCCGCCAGAGGTCTTTAATTTCCGCGGCCAGTGGGAGATATTTGGTGACTTTTTCATTATAATATTGCTCCAGATTATGGGTGTTAGGAATGCCAATGTCTATTAGAAAAGTTGCCCTTTTTACTTTATCGATAAGAATTACGTCCGGTCTGTTGTTGGGGGTGGGTCTATCCGTGATAACTGATCGGTCCCAGTACAGTTTGTGGGACTCATTCTCCATTACTGGTGCCGGCGTATACTGATAATAGGGCACAGTATTCTGAACTAATCCATGCTTGTGTGCTAGTGATTGATGGATTATCCTTCCCACCTGATTATGCCGCTTTAGATAATCGGAAGCAGCTAATGCCTGACAAGCCTCAGTTATGTGTTGGATGGTCTCGGAAGCCTGTTGACATCGCCTACACCTATCGTTGTCCATATCCACCTTGACAATGAACTTCAGATAATTCTTTGTGGCAATCACCTGGTCTTGTATGGCTATCATGAAGCCCTCGGTCTCTCTAAATATGCCTCCATCGTCTACTTGAGGCCTTCTTAGGTCATAAGCATGCCTCCCATGCAACTGCTTCTCAGCCCAACATCGTAAAGTGTTTGCCACTCGAGCACTGTCCGTTTCCATGTCTTCTGGATGAGCATGGTGGAGATCTAGAGGGGTGTAAAACCTATCAGCTTCAGCTACCACTTGATGCAATTGGGAGTTTTGACTAAGGAAGTATTGCTGGAGGTTGGTAATCTGTTTCTGATATAGCCACTTAATGTCAGTTAGTTCGCGTCCTCCTTTACTCCGGGGTAATATAAGCCTTTCAACTGCTGACTTGGGGTGGTGTGCTCGGTGTTTGGTCAGCAATTTACGAGTAGATCTTAGCACATTCTCAATCTCAGTCTCAGGCCACTTAACAATACCAAATGTGTATGTTAGGATGGGAATGGCGTAGGTGTTAATCGCCTTAAAAGTATTTTTACCATTTAACCAGGACTTGAGAATGGCTGAGACTCTCTGCAAGTAGATCTTTGTAACTTTGTTGCGAACATCTTTATGATCTATCCGTTTTGATTGAAGGAGACCCAGGTATTTGTAATAGTCTCCTTGCTCCATGGCATCAAAAGGGTCATTTATATCTAGATCGAATCTATGTGGGGTGATTTTCCCTCTTTCAATGCTGAGTGTTTTACATTTATCAATACCAAAGGACATCCGGATATCATCAGAAAACTTCTCAGTTACCTTGAGAAGATTACTTAGTTGTCTATCTGTCGCAGCATACAGCTTGATATCATCCATGTACATCAAGTGGGACAACATGTAATATACCTCGTTCTCTCCCTTGAGCCTATAGCCATACCCAGTGCCATTCAGTAGTGCAGACAAAGGGTTGAGGGACAAGCAAAACCACAATGGACTAAGGCTGTCTCCCTGAAAAATTCCTCTTCGTATTGGCACGATGTCGGACATAATCCGTGCCTTACCACAGTTAAGACTCAAAACAGTGGCCCATGATGACATGAGGTGCTCCAATAGAGTTATGGTGGTGTTGTCGTTCTTATGCATATTGAGTACTTTGAGCAACCAAGAGTGCGGCACAGAGTCAAACGCTTTTCGATAATCGATATATGCCATATAGATATTACGTGACTTGTGGACTGCTTGCCCCATTACTACGGCGTCAATTGTCAATAGCTCTTTGCACTCTCGGGACTGCTTGATATATCCCTTCTGCTCTGTGGCAAGTAACTTATAATGATCTAAGTGGAAGTAGATCTTATCTGCTAGGCATGAGGTCAGGATTTTATAAAGAGTACAGAGACAAGTTATTGGTCGATACTTGGATGGATCATGCGTGTTCTGATCTTTTGGGAGCAAGTAAGTTACGCCCGTAGATACGATGGCACAGATTCTGGATGTTGGAGGAAAGAATTATAGCATTTGGCAAGCAGCGGGTGAACAACTGGTAATCTCTTCAGCCAAAAATTATGAACACCATCTGGTCCGGGAGCCTTCCAATTCTGGGTTTTGTTCACTGCTTCTGTGACATCCCCAGCCGAAATAACTACCTTCTCCATTGTAGGAGTGTTCACTATCCGTGCACTTTCTGCATCAATCCACGAAGTCTCTTCATTGTGGTTAACTGGTTCAGACCATATTCTGCGCCAGAATGCATCCACCTCTTCTACTGTTGGTGCACGACCTTGGATTTCTTGCGCACTCTCCCTTAGATTACGGTAGAATAATTTCTCACTGCGTTGGAAAAGTGAGTTGTTCTCTTTTCTATTCCTCGACTCGCGATATCTTCGCAGTCTCTTAGTTTTCGCTGCTAACTTCTGGCGCAGGGTATCTAATAATTGCTCTGGTCTTTGATTCAGTGGGTCGTGTTTCGAGTGGTTAGCAGCTTCTACTCGCAGTCTATGAAAAGACTTAAGCACCTTATCACTTCTGTTGCCTGCCATGTACTGTGTGAGCTGCCCAATTTTACGCCTAAGACCTTCTATTCCATAAGAGAGTCTATATTCCCATGCTGGCATATGTCGTGCTTTTTTAATTCTTTTCATACGGCAGACATTCCCACCAAGAAATCTAACCACAGAAACTGCGGCAGCATAGATAGCAGAGTGCAGATCTTCAAACTCAGGTGTGACTTGGTCTAGATGGTTAGACAATACATCATTCATCTTTGCAGTTGCTGCGGCTAGCTTCTTTGAGCTGTTCTGGCGTGGGATAGCGGGGCGCCTAAGGGGGTCCATGCCTGCAAATTCAACCAAAGCTTTTTGGAACTCATGTCTCAATCTCTCCAAATCCTCATCCCTTTCATCGTTAGGTCTTTCTAGAGACAGGTCGGGATCTGGATCAGGATCGTTGTTCGGATCTGGGTCTCCATCTGGGGGCATCAATACTTGGCCTTCAATTTCTCTTCTATCGTTTTCTGGATCCTGCAGCTCAAGTGTTCTGGCAACTTCATTTCTAATCTCGAGCAATCTTACCTCAGGAATGCAGTTGTTTCTAACAATGCCCCGGCGCTGCTCAGCAATCCTCTGTTCGGACACTTGTATATGAGGGTATTTCTCCTTGAAAGCATTATGAAGTTCTTGGCGGTAAATCATAACCGTCTCTAATTTTGTAACTTGATAGTAACAGCGCATGATATGTATATTCATATCTTCTGTCCACTTCATACGCTGTCTGAGTTTCCCAGCTTTAGTGGTCTCCTGCCTTTCAGGAGAAACACTTTCAGTGGTTTGTGTCTGTGTATCACTGACATCTGCATCAGCGACGACCTCTGGTAGCTGTTGGGTTAGGTTTTTATTAGCATTCACCTTCCTATTACAACTATTGTATCTATTGCGGGGTGGATTTTGCTGGATGACGACCTGGGACGACTCACCCCCCCCCGTCCCCTGCCGGACGCGGATCTCGTTACTCGCCGATCTCCGTTAACGTCGTTTAAATCCGAGGCTGTATTTTGCTTTCTCTCCATTTTAAATGGGTGTTGGTGATTTCGTCAAGAGGTTGTCTCCTCCGGTAAGGGGAGGGATAAGGATTTGAGGCTGCGGGATGGGAAAACGTAAGGGATAGGATGCGATAGTGTAGTTAAATAGGAATGAGGTGAAGGACAGGTGCCCCAGTATGGCAGGGGGTTCCCTGGTCCCAATAACCCCTGGACCAGAAGTGGGGAGCGTCGCTGGCAGTACCATCTACGCTGTTACGGTAGCAATGGAGACAATGCTGGCTGCATTGCCCCCGTTGGCCAGACTATGTTATTATTATTATTATTATTATTATTATTATTATTGTTATTATTATTATTATTTCTCTTGTTCACATGCATAATATACTCATAATATGTTGACAAATCGCTGTTTTCAGTAAAGAATTCAACTTTTATCTTTATTTTAGTATTTTAAAATGATTGTAGATAATAGTTATTTAAGATACAAGTGTAGAAAGCCATTCTTTATTGCACGAATGGCTAGATTAAAAATACGAGTGAAGCGAATGTTTGTAAAAGCCATGAGTGCAATAAAGAGACTTTTTACAGGTGTGTCTTACAACGTTTTATCTCCGATCGTACTAATTATTGGAAGAAATTGTCACTTTTTCATGAATGTTTGTAAAACTTGTGACGTTTGATTGATGCGTCATTTTGACACCTTGAGCTATTGGCACGGTACAGAAGCTCGGGCGCCACCTTTACAATTGTTTCACGTAGGGTAAAGGACCCTCAATAGCCTCTTGACACAGCCTGTTTCAGTAGGGCTGGGATAGACTCAGAGGAGACACGGTATATCTAGGGGTCTATATGGATAGTAGACTTCACACACAATCAAATCAAAAGGCAAAGTTCAGATCAACTATATACAAATATTTATTATACCTATTATGTACAATGCTAACTACACTAACTAAGATTAACTACTACATAAGCAATACAAAGGCGGGGTGACGGTAGATGTTGGTTAAGCGATGCAAGAGGGCTGTTATCAACGGTTAAACTGGTTCAAAATACAAAACGGTGAAGGCGGAGAAAAAAAAACGGTACAGAAAGCACGGGTCACGACTACGGATGAACAGGCGGACAGAGCAGTGCAGATACCAAGCGGGAGGAAGCAACCAACTGAAAAAGCACATGCACTAAGGTTTATGCTACACGGTTTATGCAACACGGTTTAGCGCAGTTAGCAAACACACGGATCTACTCACTCCTGGTCACGGGCACTATTTTCGGCTGACGGATGTCTACGTGGCTTCCTGACTGACTGGTTGCTAGGCCAGAAAGCATTCACGTGACTTCCCAGGTTCTCGCTGTCCTCTGGCTGACAGGGGGCTAGGCCAGAGGGCAAACACGGTACCTGTTGTCCGCCGAAAATTTCCCAGTTGCACACCTGGTCACGAAGAATACTTTGGTTGGCAGAAGTCTTCGTGGCTTCCTGGCTGACTGGGAGCTAGGCCAGAAAGCATGCACGTGACCTTTCAGATTCTCGCTATCCTCTGGCCGACACGGGGCTAGGCCAGAGGGCAAACACGGGAACTTGTTACCAAACAAAGTATCCTTGCGGACACCGGACGAAGTAGGTTACCGTTAGTCGGCGGATCCTTCGGGGTACAGCGGCTTCGGCGGAACAGTGGCTTCGGCGGAACATTACGTTGACTGCACACTTTGATTCAACTTAGTGAATGCCTACACTGCTAGCTGGGCGAGGTTTCCGTCGACGAAGAGACAACTCAAGACGGTGGTGAGCCGTTAGCTCCATCTAGAGGATCCTATTGTTCTGCTGTCTGGATCGAACCACTGATCAACGGAACTAATACTGGTCGGTGGTGGGGCCCTAGCTCCACCTGGCGGATTTTATTTATATTTAATAATTAAAGGACTACACTTATTTATGTTTTGTGCTCAGTATAAAATCTTAATATTCTAAATATAAAAATAAACAGCTGTTTGCGTTGAAATTTAAATACTAAAATATGCTTCGTTACAAACTGTATTAACCAACCTTTTGTGAATGTCACATTGACGGTTAGTATTATTCGAGTTGTAGTTGAAGTCGTCATTACTTCATGGTCGTGACTGAAAATCTGTGAAGATAGCACTAAGGAAATGATATTATAAATAATCTGGTGTAGTTGAAGTCGCCACTGTTGTTCTTGAATGTTTGAATTAAAATATCAAGTTAATAATGTTTAATGGTGATTATAGTAGTGTAGAAAAGTTTCAAATTACTCCCCCAGAAGTTGTGAAGATGGCACAAGCGTCAACGTCAACTTTAATACGTGAGAAGTCTCGAAAACAATATGAGTTGGTGTATAAACGAGTCAACGATTGGTGTTTTGAAGATAGTGAAGAATCTTACGGAAAATGTGTTCCTTGCGTATTTTTCAGAAAGAGCAAATCATATAAAACCTTCAAGTCTATTGTCGGAATATTCAATGGTGAAACCTTTACTGACAGCTGAAAAGAAAATCTATCTTAAACAGTTTTCTAAGTTAACCGTTTATAGCAAAGATGAAATATACACATTTGTAAACGAAGCATCTAATGATAGATATTAATGATGAAGGTTGTAGCAATTTTTGGCACTGCCGGTGCATGCAGAGGAGGCGAGTTTTATAAAATGAGCGTTGGTGATATGCAAGATATTGGTAATATGTTGATAGTGAGAATTCCAACATCAAAAACAAATAAACCTCGAACTTTTATTATTGACCAAAAACGAGAGACTTGAAAAATATGGTTGAAATTTATAGAAAATACTCCACTCTTAGGTCACCAGCAACAAAACATGATCGACTGTTTGTAAACTACCGTAATGGAACGTGTTGTGTTTAGCCGATAGGTAGTATACCTTTGGGAAAATACCAAGCGAAATTGCGAGATATCTTGGGTTGCCCAATGCACATGAGTATGCTGATCATAGTTTCAGAAGATCATCTGCCACCATGCTTGCAGATGCAGGAGGGGATGTTCTACAGCTGAAGAGGCATGGTGGCTGGAAGTCATCGACGGTGGCAGAATCTTACGTTGAAGAATCAATTAAAAACAAAATTGAGATAACAATGCCATTGACGCTAATGATATACTGCCTACTACATCGAGGAGTCCCGAGTTGCCTAGAATTCATATTGAAGATTGTGCTAATTGCAAAGTAGAAGTAAATACTTTAAAAATTAATAATGAATAAAATACTGTTGTCCTTACTGAAATCTTGCAATAAAAGGGTGCGACAATAGTATATTATTCAACGAGCATATAATAATAGTCATTATATGCGAGTAGAATACTATACTTTGTCCACGACTATTAAATATTTAATATTTATTTAATTCATCTTGATTCAATGTCGCCTATTTAGGAAAAATTCATATGTCATCAGACATCATATATAATTCTTTCGATTTTTCGGGTCACAAGTTTAATGAGGCGATTTCTGCAGCTTCCTTTATCTCTGGCGGTATCTTATTTGAAATCTAGTTTTCAGTCAGTACCGATTTATTTAATTATATTACCCTTTTTGAGTACCTAAAGTGTAACATTATTGTAAATAACGTTGGCGTTGAAATCGCACAAATTTTGACGTTTCAAATCAATTTACGCTTTGACACATTGTCATGGCTTACTAATAAAATAATACAGTTTGTAGACATGTAGGTAAATGGTTTCAGAACCAATGTTGGGGATTTCCGCGTGTTGCTAATAGAAATAGATGATGCTTTGAAAAGAACTTACTAATGTAGTTTTTGAGTGTCTATTAAAATACCTCTTCGGCATTTGAGTGATTCCTAGAAAACTTAGAGAGACAACACTTCTCCTTTGCGGTTACTACCATTTTGACATTTTAAATTTTTAGTAAAAAGGCACTAATGTCATTTCTTGCAAGCAATTGACTGTCCTCATTATTCACTGCAATCAGTGAATAATGAAATCATTATTCACTGCAGAGAATAATGGACAGCATTATCCTTAAGGAAACACATACATATTGAGTACATTATTTAATAGTCGTGGACAAAAGTTTTTATTGCACAGTTTCTTATAAAAGGCAACTTTTTACAATGGAAATTAAGTGAAAAACTGTGCACTCCGCTGGGCATCGCTATTTTACCTCGGTAATTTCCAAGGTTATGAAATTGTTAACTGTTGCTTTTCTTTTTCTTTTATATTTTCAACATACTGAAAAGAAGAAGCAAAATAACAGTTGAATATTTTCATAACCCTGGAAATTACCAAAGTAAAATCGTCCTAAATTCTAGAACTTTATGAATATACAAGAGTCTATTTATCGCTATCTATACATTGTGACTTTATCCCGAAGCAATAATCAAATAAGAAAAAACGATTTACTCAGATTTTGATGTGGGCTTGATTTCATTAATCTAGACAATAAAAATAATGTGAACTGTAATTCCTGGCGCCTCCACCAGAACTTTAAGCACCATTGTAATAATTGAATCTGTGATTTCATAACGTCTGCATCTGTGCTATCATACATTTTTGTGAAACTGTACTAGTTATACTAGTTGATCTCAACTTACTTCCTTCTGACAAGTAGTAATAAACAAGCAAGGTAATAGTCGATCAAAAAAGTATACCCCTAACTTACTGGAGACATCATGGACATAGCTGCAATTTAAATAGGTAGATACCAAACTTTCAACACTTTGTGCAAATTTAGGTGTTATTGCTATTTTAGTAGTAGTAGTAGTAGTAGTTGTTGTTGTAGTAGTGGTAGTTATTGCTGTTTTAATTAAAATAACTATTGAAAGCGTTTAAGGAATCAGGCATTTACATTAAATGATGCGTGATTACCTTGAAAGGGAACTAATTCTATGTACATCATTTTTATTTATTTTTAAACACAAACAGTTATTAGAAATGTATGCCTAATAACTTATATTTGGATATTATTTTAATCATTTAGATTGCTACTATGTGTTCAAAACTGACAGAGAATATATTTACATATACACATATAGACTCAAACTTGCTAGAATTGTAACATTAATCCTTCCTGAACTTAGAGTTATAAACTGTGTTATGATGGTGGCAACAAAAACAGCAACGTAATAATAAACCTTGTTGGCGCAGTGTTCATTGAAGTTGCAATGCTTATATAGATAAACCCACTTTATGTGATAGAGGTGTTTAAAGTAAAGACTGAGCAACGTTGTTACATTTGAATAATCTATTTATGGAACTGCTGTCAACATAAGAAATTGCTTGCGAGCACTCATCCACAGATTGGTAAAATCTTACAAGGTACGGGATTCAATATGAACATTAATATTGCTGAAATCAAAATTGTTAAAAAAAATCAGGTAGTAAATGACGAAGAAAAAGGCCTCAATAATGGATTAGGCCGTGCAAGATATTTGTGTATGACATTATCTTTAGAAGTTGCCGTTATAAACTGATAATATAAAATATTACTAAGAAATGGAATTAAAACAGATTGACAAGTGAAGAATTATTTATGTCTACTTGATCGATAAGTAAAATATTAGATTTTCTATACCTATTAATTTTTACGCTCTCAAGTAACGTCAATTTTGATCATTTACTGACTGTATGACGGATTTCAGAATTGTCGTTAATTACTTATTTAACCTGCTGGAAGAAAAGCATTTTCTTTTCTTCCAAGAGGTGATTATCGAAGGTAGAATTATTTAATAATTCATAAAAGATTTTTTATGTTCAATTAGGTGTTTTCACTATGTGCAAATTTGCTTTTTTGATATTATTGAAATGAAGTATTTATTATACTAAAGCACTTATTGAAATTTAAATAGCATTCTATCGTCCATCAAATTAATATTTCAACAAATAAATAACATATAGTTTTAGTAATTGAACGATTACGCAAAACACGCGGTGACGTCATCGGTTATATCAGTTTCTTAAATCGCGTTTAAAAATTGTTAAACACAACATTTCATTCACTTTATTTAAGTTTTACATGTGATTAAATAAGTAATGCCTACCTAATACTAGATTTGTAAAAGCTACTTTAGGAAATTTATCTGCAAAATAACGTGTTTATGGCACAAAATGACACTGACAATATTACTGATGACGCCATGAATGCGTAGTGAATTGATGTAGTGTTTTTGGCGAAAAAATTAATGCAACATTAAAATGGCTTATTTTAAGGTATTATTCGACTATTTCTCTAAATTCAAGTGTTTTTAACTATAATAAAGCATTATCTTCATAGTGAAAGTGAATTTAAAATTTGTGAAAACACCTAATTATGCGTTTTTAAAATTTCTACCACATTGTCCAACATATATCATGGGGCAAGTTCCACAGGTTAGCTTATACACTCCCGACAATTTTTTTTATCCATTCTTATCTCTATTGTTTTTAATAATAGAACCTAAAGTAATATTAGTTTTATAAGCTGTATTCAGGTTTTGCTTCTTTAAAAACTTACTAATTTTTTCCGAAGTACAATGAGGTACATTGCGCTCTCAATACAAAAATAGCTATTATAGGGCTGTCCAAATTTCATAATTCAATTTAATAATTTAATGTAATAGTATATTACATACCGAGGTGAGTTTCATTGTTGACGAGACAGTTCTCGAGACAGCAATGAAACTTTTCACCAAGGTTTGTATACTATTTTATTCACAATCGTCCTCCTTAATGAACAGAAAGCCAATAAAGCGTTTAATACATTTTTAAATAGCATTGTATGTTTTTATTAAGTAGACAACAAGCACAGAATTCTTATGTCAAAGGACAAATGTCAAAGTGACGTTGCGTCGTTTTTTAATTAATATAAGGATATTATTTCTAAGAAAGGAACCATTTTATAACCTGAAATGTCACATTTCAGTTCATTAGGTGTTTTCACTATGTGCAAATTTGCTTTTTTGATATTATTAAAATGAAGTACTTGTTATATTAACGCACTTATTGATATTTAAACAACATTCCATCGTCCATCAAATTAAAATTTCAACAAATAAATAACATAAAGTTGTAGTAATTGAACGAGTACGTAAAACACTCAGTGACGTCATCGGTTATATTAGTTTCTTAAATCACGTTTAAAAATTGTTGAACACAACATTTTATTCACTTTATTTACGTTTTACATGTGATTAAATTAGTATCGCCTACCTAATACGGGATTTGCAAAAGCTACTTTAGGAAATTTATCTGCAAAATAACTTGTTTGAATGAAAGTGAATTTAAAATTTGTGAAAACACCTAATTGTCGAATGAAGTTGATATGTCATACTTTACAACTTTTAACATGTAAGACAATTTGATTACTTCTGTATCATTCTGAGTAAAAAATAAAAAGTTTCTCTTAGCGATGAAATATTTTGAGGTAAATAAAACTTGAGGATATAATTCCTTAACACGCTTTTATTAGCTGGACCAGTAACTTTACATGTACAACTTTTTTTTAACTCAATTTGTATCCACTTCTATATGTCGCATTGACATGAAATTTTACATATGTTATGATTCGCATCATAATACATTGTTTGATACTTTGTATAGAAAATCGAAGGTGGCGCTTCCAAGATGGCAGACAGTTTATTGCCATTTAATACCCAATTCCACTAGAAATTGGCATCTCTTTGTGATTTTTGAGGTGAGATTATAAGTATGTAATCAAAATTCTAAAATTCAATATGGTGGCGTCAATATGGCGCATAAGTCTATTGTCTGATTGGACTGATATAATCGATATCTGAAGGTTATGGAAGCTGTAGATTATAAATACCTGAATGTAAAAAATCAAAGTGGCAGTATCAATATGGCTGATGTCTTTTAATTTTTAGCATGAGTCGTCTGAAAATCGGCATTTGAGGATTCTCGAGGTGGTAGATTATAAATATTTAGTTGAAATTAAAAATTCAAAATTGCTGCTTCAAGAGGTACGGAATTTCTTTTAGTGACACATCTGGTTTATGTATTAGATCTGTGGTTCTGCTTCTGAAACGAATAAATATACTGGACTAATTTAAACAAAACTAAAAAGAAGAAAATAAATAAATAAATAATTGAAAAGAATAAAATACACGCATTTAAAAGCCAACTGAAACTTAAAAAAAATGCACTAAAAGGAAGATAATAATGTTAAATGTACTGATATCTCTTTTATAACAATTGTGAGATAAATGTGAAGAGATCTAGATTGTATTTATGTTTTAACTATGTGAAAGTTGTTAAGTAGGTACCATTATAGCCATTCAATGTTCGTGCTATCAAATGAGTACACAAAGTTGTTAATTCTAATTAAAAATAAAGTTTTACTCATCGGAAGCTCCACGATTTTGCGTTTATTAATTGAAACCAACCACAGCTCATCTGATAACACAAGCATTAAATGACTATAACTATATATAATTAATATCTTTCACATAGTTGAAATATAAGTATGATCTCTATATATCTCACAATTATTATAAAAAAGATGTTGGTACATATAACATCATTTTCTTCTTTTTAGTTCATTTTTTAACAGTTTACTTGGTTCTTAAAAGCATGTTAATAATTTTTTTAAATGGTCTACTTACTTGGATAAACCAAAAAAATACCGAACAGTGTTCTATGTTACAGTCTATTTCCGTTAGACCAACATCCTATTTTCACTATTAAGAAGGGTTCCTTGAAGTTTAAAATTCATAGATTCACATATTCCAAAATACCTATTATAATGAAATCCGCAAACCTAAAAGTCTTCGGTCAATTTGAATTTAGAATATACAGGGTGTCCCAGATTTAAAGTAACATAGATCGATGAGAGATAGAGCACACTTTTCTGAGTTCAAAGTACCCCCACACTTGCCCTTGAAAGTGAATGGTTTTCGAGATACCGGGTATTTCATGATTCTTGACTGAAAGAAAAATTAACTCATATTTGGAACGGGTGGACGTATTTGGATTAAAGTTGGTACAGATATAGTGCACTCCTAGTCCAATTAATAGCATAATTTAGTTCTTAAAAATTCCAGGACAGGACTCAATTCTTATTATTTTGCATTTAGGGTCAATCACATCACCCTGTATATCAGTTTTTTGTAAATGGCGGATAACTATTGAAATGTCTATGGATTATTGTGCAAAACACTGTCATAATATTCGATGGCACGTTTATGGTTACTTCCTAGCAAATTTTCGAAAATAATGGTGAATGATATTTAAATTCTACAAAATACGCAAACAACCTGTTAAAGTTGCCTTCATATTTCCTAGTCACATAAAAAATTCCCGTCAAAAGAGTTAGCGCGGCGGTGTCATTGAATAGGTAAAGATGCCGCCTGCCCGCTTTGTACCTACCGCATTTTTTACATGCCTTTAAATAATTATGAAAACGACTATAACGTCGCTATTTCATTAATTTTACTTAAACACTTGTTTAATAATTATTTAATGTATTATTATTACTTAAAAAGAAAAACGAAAAACAGAAAAAAAGGAAAAAATAAAGAAAAATAGTTTGCTTAATCATAATTTACAGCACAAATTTTAAAAAGACACTAATTATTTTATACACTGGTACAATTAAATAAAACTATAATAAATTTTCGAAATGAACACCCCCAGCGTCAATACATGTTTGTGAACATTTAAAAGGCGTTTTCACCGATCTATCGATCATAGCCGGATTGTGTCTAATATTGTCACATACATTAAAAAAATTTTGTTGTAATTGTTCACGGGTATTAATATTTTCACCGTACACCTGTGACTTTAGGTGGCCCCATAAAAAATAATCCATGGGGGTGAGATCAGGAGATCTCAGTGGCCAGTTATCTGCACCCCTTCTACCAATCCATCTGTTGGTGTAACGTTGACTAAGATGCTCCCTCACCGGTACAGAAAAATGGGGTCCAGCACCATCGTGTTGAAACCACATACCTCTGACATTGATGTTTTCTGATAAATTTGGTAACACATCTATTAAGAAATTTCAATAAACTTCACCTGTTAGTCTCCTTTCAAACATGTGTGGCCCTATTAGATGACTATTGTATATTCCGCACCAGACATTTATATTGAATCTGTGTTGAAAATTATTCTGAAGCGTAGCATGTGGATTTTCAGTTGTCCAAAGATGTTGATTTCTGGTGTTGTTTATTCCATCACGCGTGAATTGAGCTTCGTCAGTGAACAGAATTCTAGAAACTGTTCGACTCTGCGCAACTACCCACCTACAAAATGTTAAACGCGGAACGCTGTCACCATCTTCGTTGAACTACTTGAACATGAAAAGAATATAAATTTTCTTTTTTAAAGTTCGCCATACTCTTGTTCTGGGAATTTCTAATTGATGACTGATTTTCCTGACGCTTACAGTTGAATTCATATGAACAATCTGTAATATTTCCTCTCGCTCTTGAATCTCTGAGAACATGTTCATGTTTTGCCTGTGAGGGAAATTGCCCATGTTCCTTACTAAATTGATACACCTCTGAAAATGTTGTACAATTTGGTGTACGACCATTTCTAAAATCCTTCATTTGTAAATTGGAATGATATCTTAAAATTATTGTAGTAGATTTGTTAATATAAAACCTTATTTTAATGACTCAAAAGACTTCTTTGAATACTTAGACTTAATTTCTAAAGGTGACTTACATTACTATGTATTAAACTATAAATGTCAGAATTGACACACGTCTACTTTTATTTTTAAGCAAACTGTTTTTCTATGGAATTTACAAAAAACTGATACGCAGGGTGATGTAATTGAGCCTAAATGCAAAATAATAAAAATTGAGTCCTGTCCTGGAATTTTTACAAACTAAATTATTCTAATAATTGGACTAGGAGTGCACTATATGCGTACCAACTTTAATCCAAATACGTCCACCCATTTCAAATATATGGTGATTTTAGTTTCAGTCAAGAATCATAAAATATCCTGTATCTCGAAAACCATTCACTTTCAACGGTATGTGTGGGGATGTTTTGAACTCAGAAAAGTGTGCTTTATCTCTCATCGGTCCATGTCACTTTAAATCTGGGACACACTGTATACTTTATCCGGCAAAGAAATACATTATTAATGCAATGGCCAATATTTCATTAATTCCTAATATTGAATTTGGATCATTTATGTTTTTGGGAGCTTCATATGTGGAAATCTTACAAAACACTGAGAATGCTTACGTAGATTACTTCACTCTCTACAAATTCATTTGATGGTTTAAAGACGTCAAACAAAGGTGGATTAATATATATCCTTATGAGCACAAACAGTATGTATAGGAACTCCTCACAACCCATCAGAGAAATCCAGCTGAAGCCCTAATGTATTAAATGCCTCAATCTGAAATGTACACTTATGTTCATTAATTAAAGTTTTGGAGTTCATGAACGTGAAGAAACTACACGCAATCACGACGTAGCGACCTATAAACTCAGAAAACATGGCAAATTCGTTAGATATAATGAACAATAATACCTTTTTTCCTTCTCTTATCGAAGGGAAGTATTATAATCGTGGAAACAAGGTTATTGACGCTATATCTACAAAATTATTTGACGGAGGGTAATAATAAATAAATAAAATGTAACGAAGCATATTTAGCACATAGCTAGCGCAATTGTCAAAAAAGAAACCTCCCATATTTTTAGTAAAAAATTTACAGGGTGAATCCCTCAAAAAATATAATAATTAACGAAAAAAATAATGGGCAGCTACTGAAAGGGGTTGGAGCCTTCCCACTAAATGTTTGCGAACATTCCTTGATTTGGTTAATAACTGGACTTGTTGTCTCTGAGCTATGCCAAGAATAGGAACTTGCTTACCCCGCCAGAATTAGGTTTTCAATAATAATTTAAAAATTGCAAAGGCATTATTTACAATTTTAATTTTTAGGTAATTTCAAGAAGTTAAGCGATTTCATTACTTGCTGATTATATTATTTTGTAATTACAGACCAATTTAAAACCATAGTTTCTTATATTATGGCCTTTAAAATTTACCAGTTTTACTGTTATTTTTTAAAATTAAGAGTGGTACCGAACGTCCCAAGTAATAATTGTAGTTTTAAAACAAGTTAAACATTATACTCTTCGTCGATTTACTGCACTATTTATATAATTGTTGTACATTCTATAGGATAATCTTCGCAGTTCTTTTTGTAAATAATATCAATTTTAGGTATTTTTAGTTTAATTATAAATATAAAAAAAGATTATGTAAAAAAAAATTATTTAAAAAATGTATAACTTTTTTATTTATTGATCGATTTTGTTCAAAAACGTCGGGTTCGTCCTCTAGCTAATACTATCCAAATTTCAATACAATCGGACTTTTCCTTCTTAAGTCATCGTTCTTACAAGAAACGTGACAGACGGACAGACCGACGGACGGACAGACGGACATACAGGCAGGCAGACAGACGGACGGACGGACGGACAAACGGACAGACGGACGGACTGGCATTTTGAAAGTTGTTTAGATTTCGATCCAGTGATATGAAAATTTTTTCTTTACGAGCAATATTACCGGTTTTAGAAAAGTGCCGATCGAATGCAATATACTCTTCGTTTTGTATGTGCGTAGAGTATAATAAGCAATAAGAAGCACAGTAAGACACTAATTACTTCCACATTCACGTAGTGGATTGGAAGTATAGTAATCGCAAAAAAATTTTCAAAAATTTTTATTCGTGAAATAGGTTTAGAATGTCATGAAACGTCGAGATTTTAAATTTGAGCGAAAAAAAAAAAAGTCTGTCTGTCTGTCGGTCTGTCGGTCTGTCTGTCGGTCTGTCTGTCTGTAACTTTTTTTGTCCGCACGCTTTCTCCGGAACGGTTTAAGATATTGACCTGAAATTTTGTACACGTATATATTATAACGAGATCTGGAACTGGATTGTTTTTTGAGGAAATCCGGTGAAGGATTGGGGGTAAAATAGGGGTAAATAGGGGGAAATAAGTAAAGCAAGCTTGTAAGAGTACAGAAACTTGAAATTCGGTGTATGTACTAGAAGTTAAGGCCTCAGATTTTTTTATAATATTTTTCAATATTTTGAGATATTCATTTGAAATTTTCTACACGTATGGATTATAACGGCATCTGGAACTAGACTATATTTTGAGATAATTCCGTTGAAGGGTTGGGGGTTAAATAGGGGCAAATAGGGGAAAATAAATAAAGCAAGCTGGTAAGACTACAGAAACTTGAAATTCGGTGTATGCACTAGAAGCCAAGGTCTCAGATTATTTATAATATTTTTCAACCCCCACCTACTTCATTATTAAAAGGGTTGATAAAATAAAATCGAGATATTTATTTGAAATTTGGTACACGTATGAATTATAACGACATCTGGAACTAGATTATACTTTGAGATGATTCCGTTGAAGGGTTGGGGATTATTTAGTTGTCAATAGGGGGAAATAAGTAAAGCAAGCTGGTATGAGTACAGAAACTTGAAATTCGGTTTATGTACAAGAAGTTAAGGCCTCAGATTTTTTTTATAATATTTTTTAACCCCCCCACCACCCCTACCCCATTAATGGGGTTGACAAAATAAAGTTGAGATATTCATTTGAAATTTCGTACACGTGTGTTATTATATATATATATATATATATATATATATATATATATATATATATATATATATTGCTGTGTATCCACACTGTGGAACACTACCCAAGTATCGTGTTTGAAATCATAAATAAAATTCACAAAATTGTATGTATTTCAGAAAATAACCATAACAGTTTTACTTTAACGGATCATACAGAAGCAGGAATATCTTTGGTTTATTTAATTGATTCAAGTTCACTTATTCTCAGCGAGTAAGATGCAGAGAATGAAACTTGATATTGAATACGAACAAAATATTTAAATAAACATAAAATGAAGTTATTTTAGTTTAACAAGGTTATTCTAAATAGTATATAATAAAACATGAACTTATAGAGAATCACAATCTCATTTAAAATGATTTAGAATGAAATTGGAAAACAAAAAGTAAATTTTATAAAATCTGACATGCATGTCAAAACTTAGGGCTGAAAATCATATTTTGTGTAGAAACACTGTAAATCTACACAAAATGAATATTGAATGAAAGACTATTATCAGTATTTGCATTGCAGGGTGATTATTTTAGAAATAGTAAGTCCATATATTACAAAACACTGAATGACATTTTATGTTTTCAGATATTTTCAAATATTATTGCAGAAAGGTGTTTTGTAAATGATATTTCACATCATGCAGAAAGAAAGGACTAATAGTATGATGTTAAATGTTTGTTGGCGTATCAATATCTTGTTTTAGTTTATAATATCAGTATTATGTCATTATGAAAAACTGCAGTACGTTTTTAACTACTAGCATTTTGTGTTTATCATTGCTATTCATCTAAATGTATGAATTAGTATTTATTTGAGATTGGAATTGTTAATTGTAGTTATAAGTAGATTTTAAAAGGTATTTGTAATATGTCAATATATTTCGAGTAATTACAATTATTCACTTAATCCTGAAAAATAGAATAAGAAATTCATCAGGAAAATTAAAGAATTAAAAACAGTATTCAATTAAGGTAAAGAACAAACAAAACTGAATAGTTAAAAATTTAAATTAAAATTAAATTTTGAAATATTAGATCAAAATAGAAAAAAACAATTGAAATATTGGAAATTAACCCATTGAAACGACTAAAAATAACAAATCAGTTGATCACACACCGCTGAACAGCGAGCTGCGAAATATATTCATCCAAGAATAAATATTAAATTGAAAAGAGAAGAAAAGTGGTGAATAAGTTGAAGGTTACAATCCAGATATATTGATATCAAGAAAAATTTGTAAAGTATATTAAATATAAAAGTGAGTAAACTTTAAAAGTATTAAGAAGTAGATTATCCGGAAAGCAGATTTAGAAGTATTTGTTAATCCAGTTAACAAATTTATATGGTGAAGAAATTTCAAACGTCAATCAAGTGATAGAAATATTTCAAGGAAATCAGTTGAAAATAAATTGGAGGTTATAAACAAACGTCAATCCAGAAAAGAAGAAGAAGAAGAAGCCTTGAGAGGTTTAAAAAGTCAGTCAAGTGACATTATATTTCAAGGATCATAATAACCAGTTAGAGGTTACAATATAACATTACTCGAGTCGAAAGAAAGACAAGGTAAAGCTTTACAATATCAGAAATCCATGGTACATATTTATTTTAAATAAAGGCCATATTTATCATTTTAGTTAAGTTAGTTTTTGTTATTTAAATTTGTTAATTACATTCCAAGTTCAAATTTGTTAATAAATTAATACTTTGTTCATTCAATACTGAGTTTGATTTATTTAGATTGTTATCTTGATCGATGAGCATTTATTGAACCGACTTCGTTGAACCCTGAGTAAGAGTCATTCTATAGATTGTAGATGGTCATGCTAATGGTGTTCTATAGTCTATAATATTAACAGCTTTTAAGAAACTGTTTGGCGCTCAATAAAATAATTTCAATTTACTTTCAAAAAGTAATTTCGAACGTATAAAAATAAAATAGATATGAGAATATAGAACATTTATGGCTTGTTAACGTGGAGCGATCAGGAAAGCGATTAAATAAATACAACTTGAGAATAGTTTATCATTTCAAGCATACATTTGAAAGATAATAGAACAAATAACTTATTTTGATAGTTTTGACAACAAGGCATTGTCAAATTAAAAACAAATATTAGTTATATGAGGTTAAAGTCAGGTAAGACAACAACCATGAATCCAGAGGAAACTACACAGGGTACATCCACAGTTGCACAAACACAAGTTGGTGACACAAACACACAACCTGATCCAAACATGCTCCAGAAGTTGATGGAAATGATTACTGGAATGAATCATAGTATTGGAGAAAACATTGGCAACATTAAGGTACAAATGGTACAAAATAATCGAACTTTGGAAGCAAACATAAATACACAAATGGTACAAAATAACCAAACTTTAAAAGAAGACATTAGTCAAAATAACCAGCGACTAGAAGAAAATATGGACAAAATAAATACACAAATTGGCAACATAAATGTACAAATGGGTCAAAGTATGCAAAAGCTGGAAGAAAGCAATACAGAAGTAAGAAATAAGATTGAAAATCTAGAGAGTAAATGGGAGCGAATGGGAGAGTCAGTTAATGAAGAAATAGGTATTAAGGTAAATGAGGCAGCAACGGAAATAAGAGAGGAAGTAGTAACTATGTTTGAAGATGGAATGACTGCAGTAGATAACAGAATGCAGAAACAAGAAGATAAATACGATAAAAAAATAAAAGAACAGGATAGCAAGATAGAACAGAACACGAAGTTGTTGAAGGATACCACACGTACACAATTAACACAATTACCCACACATACTTACACATGCAACAAAACACCATTTTATTTTTACGGAGATAACCGCATACACCCCAAAATTTTCATTTCACGTTTGAAACAACACATGGAAACACAACACGTAAATGCAAACCTAAAAGCAAACATACAAGACATGTTAAAGGGAGAAGCGGAGATCTGGTATTCAGTTATAATGGACAGGTTTGAGACTATAGAGGAATTTGAAGCTCTAGTCTTGAAACAATATTGGAGTGATTACACTCAGTTGAAAATAAGACAAGACCTATTTAATGGTAACTATGTAGAAAATAAAGGTATTTCTAGGGAAAATTATGTACTTAGAAAAGTATACAATATTAGACATCTAGAACCAAAATTCACAGAAAGTGAAATGGTCAGATATTTAGCTAGGCATTTTTCAGGGGATATCCAGAATGTTATTATTACGCAAAGAATTGCAAAGTTAGATGATTTGATTGATTATTTAAGAGAATTAGATGATTATCATCAGAGTTTTGATAGGAAGGCTAGTCAGAATAGGGAAAATAATAGTAGATATTATAACAAGTGGGGTTATGATCAGAATAGGCATGAAAATGATAGAAGAGAAAGACAAGGTTATGGTCAATGTGATAGGAAGGAAAAGCAAGGTTATGGTCGTCAATATGACAATGATAGAAAGGAACGAGGGGGTTATGAGAAACGTCAATATGACAGTGATAGGTATGAAAAGCAGGGTTATGAGAAACGTCAATATGACAATGATAGGAATGAAAAGCAGGGTTATGAGAAACGTCAATATGACAATGATAGAAAGAAACGAGGAGGTTATGGTCAATATAAATATGACAATTATAGGAATGAAAAGCAGGGTTTTGAAAAACGTCATTATGATAATGATAGCAGAGAGAGAGGGGGTTATGTTAAAAATAATGAGTCATATGCACAAGTGGCTAATATCAATATTCAAAGGGGAAATAGAGTAGATGAAAACACGCACTCTAATATGAATAAAATAGAAACAGCACAAGTAAATGATAGAAATAGAAATCAGGATTTTTAGATAAACTTGTTTTAAATGTAGGTAATAATTGTAAAAAAATAGGCGAATATATAGAAAATGATGTTATATTGGGAGACGACATCTTATCAGGAAAAAAGGCAAATATCATGTTAGGAGAAAGAATCCTAAAAGTAGAAGGTGAAAGAATACCTTTCTGTAGTGTTAATGAATTAAATGGCAAATGTGCCGAAATAGTTAATGAATTGAATGGCAAAGGTGCCGAAATAGTTAATGAATTGAATGGCAATGATGCCGAAATAATTAATGTATCAAATGGCATAGAGTCCAATAATGATAATGAATTTTGCGGTGAGCATATAGTGGGAACCACATGTGTTCAAATAATTAATGATAAGAAGCCTGAAACCTTTCTGATAAGTCGTTACTCCAAATATGATAAAATTTTTAAAAATTTGTCTCAAAAATACAAAAATTCAATTGATTATGAACCTACAATAGCAAAGGGCTATGCGCAACAACTTGAAGTAGGTAATATTTTAAATGAAAACGAAAATGTTTTAAATTATAATAAGGAGGAATCATTACCGGGAAGTTGTCACATGGGGATAAATTATCCATATGATCCAGGATAGATTACTCTTAAGTTATCCAAATGATCCTGAGTAGATCACTTTTAAATTGTAAATAAACTTTGACAGTGTGAATGTCACATCATGTTGTTAAAACTAACAAAATTTTCACATGTCAAAATTCTATTAGTTTCGGGGGTTTTATGCTGTGTATCCACACTGTGGAACACTACCCAAGTATCGTGTTTGAAATCATAAATAAAATTCACAAAATTGTATGTATTTCAGAAAATAACCATAACAGTTTTACTTTAACGGATCATACAGAAGCAGGAATATCTTTGGTTTATTTAATTGATTCAAGTTCACTTATTCTCAGCGAGTAAGATGCAGAGAATGAAACTTGATATTGAATACGAACAAAATATTTAAATAAACATAAAATGAAGTTATTTTAGTTTAACAAGGTTATTCTAAATAGTATATAATAAAACATGAACTTATAGAGAATCACAATCTCATTTAAAATGATTTAGAATGAAATTGGAAAACAAAAAGTAAATTTTATAAAATCTGACATGCATGTCAAAACTTAGGGCTGAAAATCATATTTTGTGTAGAAACACTGTAAATCTACACAAAATGAATATTGAATGAAAGACTATTATCAGTATTTGCATTGCAGGGTGATTATTTTAGAAATAGTAAGTCCATATATTACAAAACACTGAATGACATTTTATGTTTTCAGATATTTTCAAATATTATTGCAGAAAGGTGTTTTGTAAATGATATTTCACATCATGCAGAAAGAAAGGACTAATAGTATGATGTTAAATGTTTGTTGGCGTATCAATATCTTGTTTTAGTTTATAATATCAGTATTATGTCATTATGAAAAACTGCAGTACGTTTTTAACTACTAGCATTTTGTGTTTATCATTGCTATTCATCTAAATGTATGAATTAGTATTTATTTGAGATTGGAATTGTTAATTGTAGTTATAAGTAGATTTTAAAAGGTATTTGTAATATGTCAATATATTTCGAGTAATTACAATTATTCACTTAATCCTGAAAAATAGAATAAGAAATTCATCAGGAAAATTAAAGAATTAAAAACAGTATTCAATTAAGGTAAAGAACAAACAAAACTGAATAGTTAAAAATTTAAATTAAAATTAAATTTTGAAATATTAGATCAAAATAGAAAAAAACAATTGAAATATTGGAAATTAACCCATTGAAACGACTAAAAATAACAAATCAGTTGATCACACACCGCTGAACAGCGAGCTGCGAAATATATTCATCCAAGAATAAATATTAAATTGAAAAGAGAAGAAAAGTGGTGAATAAGTTGAAGGTTACAATCCAGATATATTGATATCAAGAAAAATTTGTAAAGTATATTAAATATAAAAGTGAGTAAACTTTAAAAGTATTAAGAAGTAGATTATCCGGAAAGCAGATTTAGAAGTATTTGTTAATCCAGTTAACAAATTTATATGGTGAAGAAATTTCAAACGTCAATCAAGTGATAGAAATATTTCAAGGAAATCAGTTGAAAATAAATTGGAGGTTATAAACAAACGTCAATCCAGAAAAGAAGAAGAAGAAGAAGCCTTGAGAGGTTTAAAAAGTCAGTCAAGTGACATTATATTTCAAGGATCATAATAACCAGTTAGAGGTTACAATATAACATTACTCGAGTCGAAAGAAAGACAAGGTAAAGCTTTACAATATCAGAAATCCATGGTACATATTTATTTTAAATAAAGGCCATATTTATCATTTTAGTTAAGTTAGTTTTTGTTATTTAAATTTGTTAATTACATTCCAAGTTCAAATTTGTTAATAAATTAATACTTTGTTCATTCAATACTGAGTTTGATTTATTTAGATTGTTATCTTGATCGATGAGCATTTATTGAACCGACTTCGTTGAACCCTGAGTAAGAGTCATTCTATAGATTGTAGATGGTCATGCTAATGGTGTTCTATAGTCTATAATATTAACAGCTTTTAAGAAACTGTTTGGCGCTCAATAAAATAATTTCAATTTACTTTCAAAAAGTAATTTCGAACGTATAAAAATAAAATAGATATGAGAATATAGAACAATATATATATATATATATATATATATATATATATATATATATATATATATATAATATAACGACGTCTGGAATTAGTTTATATTTTGAGATGATTCCGTTGAAGGGTTGGGGGTTAATTTGGGGTAAATAGAGGAATATAAGTAAAACGTTCGTAAGACTACAGAAACTTGAAATTCGGTGTATGTACTAGAAGCCACAGCGTCAGATTTTCTTATAATATTTTTCAACCCAACCACCCCTACTCCAATATGAAAAGGGTTGATAAAATAAAATTGAGACATTCATTTGAAATTTGGTACACGTATGTATTATAACGACGTCTGAAACTAGATCATAATTTGAGATGATGCCGTTGAAGGGTTGGGGGTTAAATAGGGACAAATAGGGGAAAATAAGTGAAGCAAGCTGGTAAGACTACAGAAATTTGGGATTCGGTGTATATACTAGAAACCAAGGCCTCAGATTTCTTTCTAATATTTTTCAAACTCTACCACCTCCGCTTCATTATTAATGGGATTGATAACATCAAATTGAGATATTCACTTGAAAGTTAGTACACGTATGTATTGTAGTGACATCTGATTGAGATGACTCCATTGAGGTGGTAGGTTGTAAATAGTGGAAAATAAGTACGGTAAACTAGAAACTTCATTTTTAACGTATATGGTAGAAACCAACTCCTCAAACTTTTCTATGACATCTACCCCAAATATTATTAAAATTCTATGACCAATAATTTGAACATACTAGAGTGCAAATATAGTCAAGATGTTTCCTTTAAAGTGACTTGGACGAATAATCTGGATGTGGAAGTAGTGATTCCTTAGGCAGCGGTTTTTTATAATCAGTTACTATTGAGGTGGCATCTGTTGAATAGTTTTATATATCTCAACACGAATGTTTTGAATGAAAGCTATCGATTATATCTTAGAGTTTCATATTATATTAATAAATATTCTTTTTATAGATTGACGTAGGTTTAGAGTTGTATCCTATTGTTTAATCCTATGTTGTGAACGTCTACCAACCGTGGTCTCCAATTTTGTGCGTTTATATAAAGTCACCGCTGGGCATGAAGAGTGTGTTCTTGTTTAGTCCTTGTGTTGTTTCTCTTATCTATTTTTTCTTCCTGTTTTTCAATTAGGTTAGAATAGACATAACGACTTTCGCAATACCTACATAGTGGCATGTGTGAGTCGGAAAAAAGGCGAAGATGGTAAATATTTTGAGCCGGAATGAAATTACCTTCCCCCCCCCCGTTTTCGAGGATGCTGAAGACGATGGCGGTGTCAGAATTTCTCTTTGGGGTTGCACAACCCCTCAAACAGGCTAAAAACCACCCCCTAGATGGGTTAAACGCGATTTAATAGGTTTCCCTTCAGAAAATAATACTTTCCTCCCATTTCAAGGATGCTGAGTACGGTGGTGGTGGTCGCAATTGCGTCCGACCCCTACCAACCCCTCCACCGGACAATACTCGCCCCCGAAAGGGGTGAATTTTTTTTCTCGGATTATCAGCGGCAAATATATATTCCCCCCCGTTTTCAAGGATGCTGAGCACGGTAGTGGTGTTCCCCATCGCGTCCGACCCCTACCAACCCCTCCACCGGCCAATACTCGCCCCCGAAAGGGGTGAATTTTTTTTTCGGATTATCAGCGGCAAATATATATTCCCCTCCGTTTTCTAGGATGCTGAGCACGGTGGTGGTGTTCGTAATCGCGTCCGATCCGTACCGACCCCTCCACCGGCTAATACTCGCCCCCGAAAAGGGTGAACTTTTTTTTAAATACTTATAACATATATTTGGAAGATTGCGATGTTCATTTCGAAGAGTATCAACCTTGTAATTCTACTTGTAAGAGGCGTAGGTTAAATTAGTCGAGATAAGGTATAAACGAAAAATATATTTTATCGTAAGCGGACTTTAGCTAGTAGTATAACGTTATATTTAAGTATCAATTATTGTAATTTAAGAAAAGACACTGTAGCAATTTGATTTCATGCATCGTAATAAATGTTCACAATTATTTATATGTAAAAATAAAAGTATGTAACAATTATTCAACAGGCCTACTGGCGGTATTTGATGATATTTTTTCAGATGAACGGGAAACAAAGGACATTACAACCAAGAAAAGAAATAAGATTATTCTTCCCGTAAACAGCAACCTCGAAAACGGGGAGGGGAGGGAAACATACATTCCGAAGAAAAAAATTTTACCCCTTTCGGGGGCGAGTATTAGCCGGTGGAGGAATTGGTACGGGTCGGAGTCGATTACGAACACCACCACCGTGCTCAGCATCCTTGAAAACGGGAGGGGAATATATATTTGCCGCTGATAATCCGAGAAAAAAAATTCACCCCTTTCGGGGGCGAGTATTGGCCGGTGGAGGGGTTGGTAGGGGTCGGACGCAATTACAAACACCACCATCGTACTCAGCATCCTTGAAACGGGAGGAAAGTACTATTTTCTGAAGGGAAACCTATTAAATCGCCTTTAACCCCTCTAGGGGGTGGTTTTTAGCCTGTTTGAGGGGTTGTGCAACCCCAAAGAGAAATTCTGACACCGCCATCGTATTCAGCATCCTCGAAAACGAGGGGGAGGATGGTAATTTCATTCCGGCTCAAAATATTTACCATTCGTCCGACTCACACACGCCACTAACAGTTTGTCGTAGCTATACAGGCTACGTTCCCAAAGCCATTTCCTTAGGAAATAAATCTTTTCCAATAAGAAATTATTCCAGTAATAATAACGAAAGCTCTCACCATAGCTACTATCTATAGACTTTCTCAAAAGTCCTTCATCACACTATCTCAATTTCTAGAAATCGAGAAAATATTATCTCCACACGGTACGATTTTAGAAAATGTCTTTCAATACCAATATGAGGTGCTATATTTGTATGTTTTTTTCAACAAAACTAAATAGCAATAAAAACACTACCTGTAGCTTTTTTTACTTTAAACATGTATTCGATACCATTCTCTTCTTTTAAACACATAACTATGGTATACGCAGACGAGCAGTAACATAATTAAAACATTTTTTGAGGCACTGCAATCACGAAGTTATTTTAATGCAATATGATGCAACCTTCAGATCCTATATTCTGGCTACGAACACTAGTAAATACCTCAAGTGGATATTTTAGCGTCGATAGTTACATATCTGCAGATGATCTGCGGCATCTGTCCGTGACAAAGATTTTGCTGAAAACGTAGGTTGACGGAGGCAAAAATTAAAGGAGATTAATTAAACCATGTTTGGAAATTGAAGTTAGCAAAGCTCAAACAATACACAAAACACTGACGACTATTTGTTGACAACTATGATAAGTATTTATTGTTGTCAATCGCTACGGCATTATCAATAAAACTGGCAATGACAGCTATGAAGAATATTGATGTTCTTATGTTCTGTTTAGTTAATAATATTGAAAAAGAACACTGAAATTGTTTTTGCTAGCCTGCAAGAACAAGACGCTGTAAGTTTTTGTTTCTCGTTTGTTGTAGCAAATTTCGTCAAGCAGGCCGTTGATTTTTGCAGTAAATATTAAAACCATAGCATTTTTGAATAGAGAATGAAAAATTTTTTTAAATGAGGAATCACAAGCCATCCCCTACTTTCCAATTAAAAATTTAGGAGTTGCAACTACCACTCGAATTTAGAGATGAAACTTGTGCATTGTATGATGTAATTTCAGAATCCAAAATCGACGTGTCTCGGGATTTTTTTATATAAATATGCAAAATATGATATGTAGAGTTCGGTGGAGTTTTATTATTTGTTTTTGCCTATAACATTTTTGGTATAGCATCAATGAGGATTTCTAACATTATTATGCTCATTTGAGTTAATTAAATAGGTGTATTACAACCGGTCAAATATTCTGTAGATTTTTTTTATATAAAGCCGATTCATATAGGTTAATCTCAAATATCGAATGAAAAAGGCCTTAGGTGTATCTATATATGTGGGTGTAGTCCCTTCAAATTAGGAAAATTGAGGGAAATTTTTCCTACAGCTAAGCCACCCATATAGAAAGTTGTCTTGGTGTTGTGTTAACATATTTTTCACCAAGCGCATGAAAAATAGAGGGTTGTTTCTTAGATATAGATACATATATGTTTTTTTTGGCCATTTTGGCGGTTTTTTGCGTTTTGCTGCAAGACTATGCATTTTTGAGAAAATATGACTTGATTTGATATTGTAGATCTAGCGATTCTCTACAATTTTTGTTCTTTTAATTTTTTTGAAATTCCGCTTAGTTGCGCCGCTAGAGTGCGCTGAAGTTTATGTAAATGTACAAATTTTTTTGGTGTTTGGTTTTAAGCCAAAACTATGCATCTTATAACAAAATATCAAGATATCAAAGTTGTAGATACAAAAATTTTCGACAAATTTTCTTCTCTGTTTTTTTTTCAAAGTCATGAGGTTTTGTCGCTAGAGGGCGAAAAACATTTTTTCAGTACTCTTGAGCGGATAACAAAAATATAGGCATCGTGAACAGCTGTAGTATTTTGCCCCTCCACCTCCCTCTACTCAATATTTTTAGCGAGCTAAGCTAATATAGATGGCATTAAGGATGACATATACAAAAAGGCCCATCACGACCACTATAGCTGAATGCGCGTAGTTGATACTATTAAAACTTCCAACTATCATACACTTTTCACCACCATATCTTTTATTCTGTATCTATCTCTTTCCTTCTTCTTGTTTGTTATATGTTTGTATTTTTGTAATTTTTGTCATTTTGTACGTTTTTGTTAAAAATTCAATTTAGACCGATAAACCTTTGTAAAAATTCCAATCATTTTAAACTCAATCTTCCTTTCCCACAACCAAAATTTCCCAGCGGCGAGCAGACTGTTGGGGTAACTTGTTTAAATGGAGCTTTTCCAATTGAGTTCGTCTCCATCTAAGCAACAAAATTTTAAAAAGTGTTTTTTCCCACAAAATAGATTTAAGTTTTTATATCCATTGTTTTTAGTTAAGTTTTTAACATGTACAAACAAATTGATAATTTTAAGCCGCCACAGGCGGCAGGAGTTTTATCTTTTTCATAAATTTTATTGAGCCGAACCGGTCAAGACCCGTCCAACCGCACTAACACCACGACGCTGCGCGACGTGGCTGTACGGTTGGCTCCGGGTCATGATCCGGAGAGGCATAAATTGTATTTTAAAAACTGAATAAATATGTTTGATGATGATGATGATACTATTAGATGCACCGTTCTATGCGCAGCTGTGTAAGAAATGAACGATGGGTTTCAAACAGAATTTTTTTTTGCTCTCCAAATTTTTATATAATTGACGAGTACTCTAAAAAATGTATAGTTTTGCCTGATAGTGACTGGAAACTTGTAGAAAGAGATAGAGTTTTCTAGAGTGGGGTAGGAGAAGATTCTCGATTGCATTCTGGATGACTCTAGAGGCAATTTCAGAGTATATAAGGCGCGATTATCGTCGGAAGAGGAGAAGTTTTACTAAAGGGAAGTTAACAGCGAAAGTGAGGTTATAAATTCAAAGTGTAAATATAAATACTGTAAAAGTTAGTTTGTGTAATCAGTAAATTATTAAATAAAGTGTTAGTGGTTTACCCCTTGTTAAAATTATTTAGAACCAACGGATTCATACAGGGTGTTTCCTAAAAGGGTAGCAATATTTTTTTTTTTCGCTCAATAGTATTGAAGAAATGTGTTTCGCGCTCTAGCGGTAATACTGCGCGACTTTGAAAAAACAAAGAACAAAATTTGTCGAAATATTTTTTATCTACAACTTTGATATCTTTATATTTTTTTATAAAATGCATAGTTTTGCAGCAAAATGCAAAAAACCGCCAAAATGGCCAAAAAAAAATATATATGTATCTATATCTAAAAAACAACCCTTTTTTTTTCATGCGCTTGGTGAAAAATATGTTAACACAACCCCAAGATAACTTTCTATATGGGTGGCTTAGCTGTAGGAAAATTTTTCCAAAATCAGTGATTTTTCTTCTAATTTGAAGGGACTAGTGTGTGTGTTTGTATATATGTAGGCAGACAGTTTCCTGTAAATACGATAATTTTGTTAAACTCAACATTTTTGTTTCATTTGGTACTTGTGTAAAGTAACATAACGGAATACTTTCTATTGAAACTGATTCATACCAGTCATATAGGGCGATCGCCAGAGTCGAGTAAACTGTTATGCTTTATAAATTATATGTTTTATTGTAAATGCGACAAATTCTTTTTGTGACGGGTATACATCCATTCCGCAGTGATGTATATGATAATCAGAAAAAGGTCCGAGAATGGTGTATGGTACTGACCCCACGAAGGAAATAATCCACTATTGGTGGGCAATCTAGATAAAAGCTTACTACTTGTTCGTCACGATTCAAGTTTTATATCATCCAAAACTGTGTTTTAATAGTTGCTTTATTAATTATAATAAATATGGCGAGATAAATATGATGTTCTCTTGCCATATGTTATTGAATGGTAACATTTATTGCTATATTCATTAATCATCTGACATCTATGCTGAAAGTCTTTGGTTCTAATTATGCTTTTACCAGTTTACTGTAAATTAATTATATGTACGAGTGTCTCTCTATGTCTTGAAATGCTAGGTAGCATATGATTGGTCGAACAGCACAGTATTCCAAGTAAAGCAAAAAATTATTATTCTACGAAATCCATAAACTTTGTTTAATGCGTGTCGAAAATTTATGCAAGAGGGAAATATAAATCTATGAATGAATTAAATTATCATTGACATATTAACCATTATTGCTAAAGTAGTGAAACGCCTTTTACCAGCAGCAATAAATAAAAGCACGTCTACACGCGATCTATTTTAAGTGGAAAAGATGTTGTTACATTTGTAAACGGTGTTGAGCCAGTAAATCCAAACCAATCTTGAAACAAGATGAGCAGTTTAATTAATTCTGGTGATTTTTTTAAATTTTAAACAATAGGTAGGTGTGATGCTGGATATTTTTAGATATTGTAAGTTAGTATTTGATGAACAATAGACCTTGAAGTTTGCATTTTTGCAATTACAGATGTTTTCTATATGTAGTTCTTTATATGTCTTAGACTCGCCAACTATCGCTGTTACTTGTTGATCGTAAGTCAAAAGTATACATAATAAGCTGTTTACAACCTTAGAGTCGGTTTACTTCAATGCATTTAAATATTTCTCGTCTGCTCGATACCAATATCATAATTTTAGATATGTTTCGATTTATATTTAAACCGTACTTTCTTCCCCTAATGTTTGACCTTGGATAAGGTCCATCAGCCAGCTACACGCACAGGGGGGGAAATGGAAAATAATAGGGACACATACATTTGACAGCCAGGGCCACACTGCGCACTGATTCCAAATCGAGTTTTTTGGTTATAAAAGGGCCAGAGGTAGCAAATCTTGTCGGATGTGAACAATTTTTTGGTAAATTAAAGCTTACCGAAATTCCAACAAATCCTCGAATCCCGAATTTTGAAACAATATTTTCCTTGTTTATTAATATAAGTTAAAGGAATTTTTTTTTTATAATTTTTGATATAATATACTGAATAACTTCATAAGATAGAAATATAGAGTCCTTGACTGACCCATGGATAATAAGGATATAAACGCATATTATGAGTAAAATTACAAATCAAGATAAATAATTGAAAAACTACAAGAAACCTAAAATAACTATACCACATCAGGGTAAAATATAATAAATAAACTGGAATGATTCTACAATTTTACTTAAGGTGACCATTCCCTAGAAAGGGACATCCGATAAGGAAACATTTATTATTTTTGGCCATAACTTTTCTTAGTATGTGTATTTACAAAAACTATCTAAGTAGAACCATAGCAAGACTATCACTATGAATTTTCACTCAGTAATTCCAGTTATTTCCAAAATAGTTCGATTTAAAATCAAGAAATAGAAAGATATAAACGAGTACTTATATTAGAATTAAATCGTCTTCAAGTAGTATGTAGCCATCATACCACATAGGTTCAGCCGCAAGAGTTTAATAATACCACAGGCCTACAAAAAAGTTTTTGCGCGACGCACCTGAGAAGTGTTATATTTATTAGGCCATTGAAACCAATCAAGATATTAGTTTTGCCTGGCCACCATTATTCGCTAACCTCAAAAAATGGAGCACATTTTTGAGGTTAGCTAGGAAATCTTTTTTTGTAGGCCTGTAATTGCAATTTGTATTACGCTCCATATGCTTTTGACTATATCGGTTTAGTCATTTATTAAAAAGCTTTTAACACAGTTGCACAGCTCAGTTACATTGTTTATATTACCCTGTCTGTCATTTTCAACCCTCTTGTTGCATTTTTTACATAAATAAAGGAAAGTCAAAGGTAGTTTAACCTAAATGAGAATAGCACTTATAGCTGCTTCCTTATCCATTTTCAACAGTTTTTTATTGAATAGTCCACAATATGCTTTAGCCCAGACAAGGCAAGGCGAATATCTCCGTGAAGATTTAATTAGTATCAATGATTACACGTAGGTCCTTGAAAGCAGACGGTCTGTTTAGTAAACATAAACATACATAAACATACATAAGTGGGAGCTCCTTAACTGTAAAACTCATAACATTGCATTGTCCAATATTCGGGAGAAAATCATATTCATTGCACTATGCAGATACGTTAGTTATAATATTTTGAAGTTTTTTATAGTCAGAAGAACCATAAATCTTGTGCAATGTCGTCAGCGTCATTCAGTATTCAACATATTTGTATTCATTTTAAGACAAGAATTAAAATCTATCAATTAACAATGCTCAAAAAATTGAAGTAAATCATCAAAATTTCTGCATTTGTTAAGTTTACAAGGAAGTTTAACATGGTATAGTCAGTAAGTTGCCTTAGAGGATAAGTCTTAAAGTTAATTGAATCAGCAATATACTGAGTAGCAAAAATTTAATTCGTTACAATGCGGTTGAAAAGTCGCTCCTCTTTGTATCGTTGAAATCTTCAGTTCAAAATGTGAATGAATGTTACCATTTAACAGGATTTCGAAAACTTTACCGATGATAGTTGTTGGTGTATAGTTAGTAAATTAATTTATTCCACTCTCTTTGTATGCTGAACACACTTTAGATTATTTGTAAATATCAAAAAAGTAGCATTTCTTACGACGTAAATTAAAAATCATGCATAGGGGATATGCCAGTCTTTTAATAAAGTCGCTGAAATTCAGTTTGCTCCCTCACATTTAAGTACAATTTTCTTTAACGTCATGCACACTTCAGTCTCAGGAAAGCGTTCAAAGTCCACTTAGCCAATAGTAAGATTATTAGACATGAGTACTAGTCCTTCTGAAATATTGTAGCAGTAAGACCTATCGAGAAAGTTAGTAAAGTCATCAATTATATCATTTAGGTTGCCAAGAGATTTATCATTATAGAACTTATCTTTAAGTATACTAGTTGTCTTTCTTCGTTAATGTAAGCCCAGATTTTATTAGGTTCTGACGTGATTATTCTCAATTAGATTTGTGACCTAAGTCAATGAATTTCAATTAACGGTTTGTTATTGCCACAGCGTCTATATGATACTGGTTTCTTATGCTTTAACTTCATATCGTTAAGTCCAGGTGTGAACTACGTGAAGTTTTCATTTTGGGTATTTCATTGCCCTCAATATGAAGCAATTCATCGCTACTGTACTTGCAACTCCGTGATGATCAGTTCTTGAACTAGGACCAACTTGGATAAACATAGTACTCAATTGTTCTTCACCCGAACGAGACGTCTACTTCAATTCATTAATCTAGATTACTAATAATTCACCTATCGCTATTTTTTATCATCGTTATTCTAAATTTTAATTATAACGCCTTACCAGACTTTTGCTTTATACTTATTCTAGTTAATCTGTATAGTACCTACGTCTGACGGCATCATGCCATCGGTCGTGGTTGTCTGTTAGTCGCTTCCCATTAGCTATGGAGTTAAAGAGAAATGAGAATGGAGTGACATTAGCCCAACGTATTGTAGGGACGAGAATTAATAAAATAATTTCTTAGAAGCTACTTCAAAGCCATTATCAAAAATTAATAAGAATTAATTAAAAACCATGTTTTAAAATTGTATTTTACATTCTTTCATGATCAATGTAATTTACAATTAATAATAATAATCCGAATAAGTTTGTTTGTAAGTTGTTCTTGCTTAAAGGATACTGGCTTTATTGGTTGATTCTATCAAGTTAGGTGCCTAAAAATGAGTATCATAGCCCATTAGATTCTCTCACTAAATTTAATCCTAAAATATGAACTATCAAGATCTTAAGCTTCCTTTTCCACAAGAAAAATGGTTGCATTTTTGGTCCATTACTCCAATACCGACAACTTTCATATCCTGTTCGAGGATATTCCATTGACTGGACTCAATTTGGTTTCCTAAAATGTAGGGGTCGATACTGCTTGACCCGTATTTCAAATCAAATTACATAAATGTAACTTAGATCCGCATGCTGTATTTGTAATCTCGAAAGTTTGCAGGAAAATAAATAAATTAAAATTTAAAGACACAAAATATTTTCTTGAGATAATATTCTTTCTATGTTGCAATATTTTGAAAATGAAAATATGAGTTATTGATCATTTTCGTTGATCTAGATTTCATTTGAAAAAAAAACTACTCCTCTAGAAAGCTGACGTCTCGATACGCTTATTGTACCATCTTCATGGCAGTATAAAATATTATTTGATATTGTATAGTCGGCTCAGACTAGAGTCTGGTTCCCAACCAGCAACAAATAATCCTGCATGAAATAGTAATATTTCGTGTTAACGCTAATACTGCCTGCGGCGCTGATAATTATTAACAATTAGACAGCAAAATAAAAATCAACCTAAGTAACCTTTTACTTAAGGAAATCACATAAAGGGATGAAATCAGGAATCAATAGGAAACAGAAGGAAAATATTATTTCTGTCATCAAATCAAACCTGAATTTGTGCAAAAATACATTCATTGTTACAAAATATTTAAAAAAAAGTTCGGTGTGTGCAAAAATTGAACCCGGAACCTCTCGCACCCTAAGCGAGAACATTGCACATATACTCCGGGGAAATTAGGAAAATGTTACGGAAAGTTTTGAAACTAGCTAAAAATTGGTCTATCTCCCATAGAATTTCCTCAGGAATCCGAAAAAGATAGTGCTGACCACTGAAAATGGCTGCTTCAATTCTTATTTAACTTTTTAAATTCATTTCCCAACTTACTTTTTTGCTTATATCTTCGCTTGTAAAGGTCGTAGAAAGACGTTGGACCTGTCAATTTCTTCGCGTTGAACTCCCCTATAAGCTGCGTCTACGCAATGAACAAAGTTTTAAATGTTAATAACATTCTATGGCAGATAACTGAAAAAAAAAAAGTTTCGACCCTCGAACTTTGAAGTAATGTAGAAGCAAATGTTAAATCCGTATGTTAACGATATTATAAGAAATCGTACATCCTTTTACCGATTAAAATCATGCGCTTTGTTTCGTTGCAAAATATTAATTACAATTTTTGCAATTCATTTTTTTTTAAATGAAACTGTTGTAACAAAAGATCTAATTAATATTTTCCAATTCTACTTACGTCCATATATTCTATTTGACATATATTTTCATTATCAAGAAGAATATTGCAAAAAAATTTAAATTTTTAACTTTTTTACGCAAAAAAACAATTTTGTAACTTAAATAAATGTAAATATCTCGGTGGATTTTGCATAAAATTTATTGTAACCAACGGAATTTCAAAAAAGTTTGCTCTGCGATGCTATGAAGCCGAGATATGAACAAATTTTATGCAAAATCCATCGAGATATTTTACATTTATTTAAGATGCAAAATTGTTCTTTTGCATAAAGAGGTAGAAAATTTAAATTTTCTTGCGATATTCTTTTTGATTATGAAAACATTCGTTAAATAGAATATACAAAACCAAGCAGAATTCTAAAATGCTAATTTGATCTTTTGTAATAAGCCTCAATTTAAAAAAAAAAAAATTGCTAATTGCAAAAAAGTAATTTATATTTTGGAACGGAACAAAGCGCACTTTTTTAAGGGTAAAGATGTAAGTAATATCTCTTTTAATATTGTCCGTAATTGTTTATTTGTGGCATATTCAGATTTTCTTACTTTTTACTGGGTATTTTGCCACTGAAAAATATTTAAAAATTTTTAATGAAAAAACCTCTGCGCCAAACGGATCAGACAGAGGTTGGTTCTTGAATGCTTGACTGTTTCAAAAAATCTCACACCTACAAATATATAAACTAGAACAATCTTATAAACTAAAAACTGAAAATGAAAGCTATAGGTAGTTAACGTTTCAGAAGAGAATCTAGAACGGAAGTAGATTCTCTTCCGAAACGTTAACTACCTATAGTTTTCATTTTCAGTTTGTAGTTTATAACATTGTTCTAGTTTATATATTTTCAGGTCTGAGATTTTTTGAAACAGTCAAGTATTCAAGAACCAACCTCTGTCTGATCCGAATGGCGTAGAGGTTTTTTCATTAAAAATTTTTAAATATTTTTCAGTGGCAAAATACCCAATAAAAAGTAAGAAAATTTCTTATAATATCGTTAACATACGGATTTTACATTTGCTTCTCAAAGTTCGAGTATCGAAATTAAGCTTTTTACCATGAAATGTTATTAACAATTGAAATTTCGTTTATTGCACAGACGTACCTAATAGGGAAGTTCAAGACGAAAAAGCTGACTGGTAAATGTCTTTCTACGACTTTTACAAGCGAAAATGTAAGCCAAAACTGATTTTTTTTAAAGTTAAATAACAATTGAAGCCATCATTTTGAGTGGCCAGCACTATTTTTTTCGGATTCCTGAGAAAATTCTGTAGGGGATAGGCCAATTTTCAGTTAGTCCCAAAACTTTGTTAGAAACCGTAATTTCTGAAGCCAACGTCCCCGGACTAATATGACAACCATGCACCTGACAATCAGCACTATAGCACGGAATAAATAGTTGACAAGACAGTACAATAACTAACCAGCACTAATATGCATGCGGGATTATTTGTTTCCGCTCGGGACGTAGACCCTTGTTCTACTCAGTGGCGCAGTGCTAAGGTATTTGATATGCGACCACAGAGTCTCCATGCAAATCCAGGTCAAAGTATGATCGTTTTTTGCGTTTTTAATGTCTTAGGCTAGGCGCGTACGGGTGACTTTTGTCACGCAACTGTTTTGTCACCTACCTCGGAGTCCATCGAGTCTTATGGAGATGCGCTCACGAGCGACGTGACTGTCACGTCGCTTCGTGCGCGCCTAGCCTTACTGAGACAATAAAAGTGGACTAGCTACGCTATTGATTGGCACAACATGACTAGTCGCTGTTATTTCTTCTGAGTTCGAGTCTCGACTGCGATAGATGGCAGTACCGCAGAGAATGGTTGTTGTGTTGATGTCTACCTGTACGTGTCCTGGTTTAGTGGTGGAGTCGCAATAGCTAAACTTCTCCAGGACGTTGATATAACTAAGACTATTAAAAAATGTATATAAGTATACATAAATAAAATTATGAATTATTAAATATACTCTTTGTAACAATTTTCTTAATGATGTCGTTGATTGGTATTAATAACATATTTTTTAACCGTTTTTATTCTTGAGAATATTTTACAAAACTTAAACGTTTAGAGATGCATACAGAGTACATAGAAAAGCAAAATCCAAAAGAAAAATATTAATGCGATGCAATATTATTAATGCCATATTAAATTGTTTAAAGAAGGTACATATCAACTGCTTAATTAAGAGTCATGCACATTTGACTGCCACCCGAGTGTAATGGGTTCGGTTTCCGGCCATGACACTGGGATTTCTTCTGAAAAGAAGTTAATCCCAGTATATGTGCATATCTTGTCTCCAATTGTGAGGCCCCTCCCATACTAGGCTCCTACAGAGCCTTTAGGGATGAAGGGAGCCTTCTTGTTCATTATTATTCTTTAATCGTCTTTTTTATATTTACGTATTTACTGAACCGATGGTATGTTATGGGTGTAGGAAACGCCCAACTGCAAGTTTCACACAAAAAATCTCAATGATATTTTTGGAAAATCAATATACAGGTTGTTCGGTAGATCGATAGAAAGTTTTCACTGGATACTAGTTTGGGTCGTCTGGAACCATATTCACCCTTATGAAAAGTCTCACCGTAGTAGTATGGGTGGCACTGGCCTTGAAAAAGTGAAAGTTAATTACCTCATTAACATTAATGAGGCAATTAAAGATAATGACGTAATTAGGGAAATCCGCGGATTTTAATCACCGCGAGATAATTATCTTATCTGGTGGGTGGCCCCGGTGATTAACGTTAATTAGATATACGTGCCTTTCAACATGTGCTGGAATTTTTGAGCGATTAAAAAAAATTTAATGACGCAACAAACTGACTGGGGTTTTGGAACTTGATTAAGACTTGTTTTCATAATATAAAAAACACACTGTTGTGAGCAAATAGTATTCAGTGTTCAATTCTGACGTTTCCACGTCGATAAGAATAATATTTTAAATAAGTTTGCATATATTTAACAGATTTTACAAGTTTAGAATTATTTTAAAAAAAAGTGACACATTTTCGAAAACTTAAGATGACTATAATCGTCAAGTTTTGTGTTTAAAAGTGGTATGGATATCAGCTTTAATATTCGACGTTCACCAAGGCATCTTAATCATATTCCAAGAGAAGAGATACCCATTAAACCGCAGTGCAAGTAAAGTTGGTGGTGGCTGCCCCGGCCCCCGACTCATTTTTTTAAAATATTACAATATTTTTTCAACACAATTTCTCAACTGGATAATGAAATGCAGCAGGTATTAAAAGCTCAGAGTTAGACATTTTTTCATTGAATGAATTAACTTTTCAAGAAACGTAGTATTCGGTTCTCAATAAGTTTTTTAAGAAGTGTAGTAAAATATGTGTTCAAACGATGCATGTTGTGAGTTATGGGATAAGGATGACTTTCCAAGCTACAATCCTTTACAGGATATAGAAACAAGGAATGTTTTGAGGAGTGCGTTTTCGGTAATAGGGAAATCTAAAAAAGCCAAGAAAGCCTTCCGACTTGCAGAACGACAACGACTAAGTAAGCTTGAGGAAAAAGAACAGCTTTCAAAAAAAGAAAATTTGAAAATAGATAGTGTCGCAAAGAACTTAAAGTGATATTAGTGGAGACTGTACAAGTGTTCCGTATTTAAAAAAAACTTTAAATTTCTGTACATGTATTAATTTGTGATTCTTTTCACCATCGATTAAACTGGCAGTTATTTCTGCTTTAAAATTATTTAAAGTGGTATGAATATAGACATCAACTTTAACATTCAGACATTTTCGGTATTAACAAAAATTTTACCAATCATCTTAAAACATATTCATGTACCCGGCTAATTGGTTAATCAAGTTTGGTTTATTAGACAAATAACTTAAGGTGACTCCATAGAGATTGTATAAGTTTTCGTGTTAAAAATGATATGGGTATGGGTTTTAACATTTACACTCACACATTTTCGGCTTTCACAAAAATTCTACTAGAGGCATCTTAAAGAAGAAGATGTACCAACTAAAACCGGAGTGCAAGTAAAGTAGTTTCTGGTACCCCCGACCCATTTTACATTTTAAACCGTTTTTTCGCGAGAGTCTCATTAACGATCGAAAAATAGTGGTCATCAAATTTGTAGCTTCATCACAAATTAATATATGTACAAAGAAAATTAAAAGTTACGAGATATTTCACAGGTGTGCTTTGTCAATTTATGATTACTAATGATATAAAAGACTCAAAATAATAGAAAAATGTAAACTAGAAATTTTCACTGAATGAATTAGCACTAAATAACAGCTATCAAAAAAATTCTTATTCGCTGTATTGTTTGAACATTGGTAATCTTATTTTAAAATTAAATATGCAGCAAGTTTTTCGTTTTTCTTACTTAAAGGCACTAACATTCCTAAATGATAGGGAATGATATTGTTTAAAAGGGTGCCTGCGAAACTTTTCGGCGATAAGTTTATTTTAAAACTTTTTAGAAACAAAAATAACCAATATAAAAATGTTAGCTATATCTATACAGACTTGTTATTTAATTTTAATAATCTTATTTGTAAATCTATACGTAAGGCTTATATCACATGTGTTGGAAACAAACCAGTTCTATATATAACAATGTATGTATGTTTGCAATTATGTATTTTTAAGAAATAAAAATGATCTATAAATTTACCTGTGTGTTTATTATATTATAGCAAATAAGAGAAAAATGGCCACTTTGATGTTAAACACTAAGTTGTGCATATTACAGCTAAAAATAATGTTATGTATTCAAACGCCTACAATAAAAAAGTGTCGTGTTGTACAGCGTACGAGAAAAAGTAAAACATATTTAAGAGCGACCGATAGAAGTAGAACTACACCAGAGTTTAAAATGAGGCAAGAGAAATACTGCAAAAACTTGGAAGAATTGAAAAAACTCATACATCTTTATGAGGATATACAGAGCATGTTCTTCAGCTTCTCAAATAAAATGTACATTGGGGATTAGTGGGTGTATGGAAAAATATTTCAATACTATGGCTTGTTAAAAACATTGAGGATCTCAGGTGTCCCGACTATAAGCTTTTAAGAAGTAGATTTTTCAAAGGTTAGCTGTATGTCACACATTGAAATAATGTATATGTGCAAATATGTATTCGCTAAAAATAAAAAATATTTAAAAAACATGTGTTTATTATATATATTATAGCAAATGAGAAAAAATAGGACCTGCACTGTAGGGTTAGACGCCAAACTCTATTTAGAATATATTAATATTTTATTACATTTAAATGCATAAGACGCGACACAACTTTAAACAAGCTATTTTGTAAAATAAAATAAAAACACATGGGGGCTGCAATGTTCCTCCCAGCTAATAACTTAGTAAGTAAAATAATGAAACCACAAAATATCAAAAACACAGCAGGTGAAAAAAATTAAAATTGAAAAAAGTGACTTCCACTATTTTTTAAACACTAGCGTATTATTATCAACTTGCATCTCAGATATAGTTTCTTAAAATTACAAGTCACATAAAGCAAGAATTCTTTATAATTGTTATTTAGTGCCTTTAAGTAATAAATTATCTTGGTTACATCCTCATATTTTGGCCCAAAGAATCTACCCCTGCAAAACTTGCATTGCTAGGTCGTTTTTTGTTACTTTTAAGAAAACCGTTAAAAGTAAAATGTATAAACTCTATTTATAATATATTAATATTTTATTACATTTAAATGCATAAGACGCGACACAACTTTAAACAAGCTATTTTGTAAAATAAATAAAAACACATGGGGGCTGCAATGTTCCTCCCAGCTAATAACTTAGTAAGTAAAATAATGAAACCACAAAATATCAAAAACACAGCAGGTGAAAAAAATTAAAATTGAAAAAAAGTGACTTCCACTATTTTTTAAACACTAGCGTATTATTATCAACTTGCATCTCAGATATAGTTTCTTAAAATTACAAGTCACATAAAGCAAGAATTCTTTATAATTGTTATTTAGTGCCTTTAAGTAATAAATTAACAGATAATAATAAAAAAATGCGGTTCACTGTAACTATTTTTACCAGGTTGATATTGTACGAAACGCCTGCAAACTTCGAAATATAAAAAATACACTCAACGTTATGCGTACCATTTGCGTACGAAAATAGATATTTGTTAAAATAGGATCATCACTATTGCAAAAATAACAAAAAACAACATTATTTAAAAAAAATATTGTGTGTAACTGTCAAAGAGAGCCCCAGTAAAAACTAGCTTGAATCTAGAACGACAAAGTATTCCGTGAAATAAGTAATATCCCGTACCTCATTTTCAGTTCACAACACAGTATATCCTCAGAACGATTGCTGCAGATGCCTAATTGGCAACTTTTTTTTCTTACAAATAACAATGATCAAAATTAAGTCCACATGGCCATTCCCTGATGGAGAAGGTCTGGCTTAATGTATTTTGAAATACCATCGCAACCCAACTGTAATAAAATATTAATATATTTTAGATAAAGCTTGGTGCAGGTAATTACAGGGGTAACAATGTGAAAGATTTCTATTCATTAAATTCTTATTATTTAAAATACCACTAATATACGAAAGCTTTTAAATAACCATATTATGTTAATGTAAAATGTCGAGACGGACTTTACAGGGGTAACAATGTGAAAGATTTCTATTCATCAAATTCTTATTATTTAAAATACCACTAATATACGAAAGCTTTTAAATAACCATATTATGTTAATGTAAAATGTCGAGACGGACTATAAGACAGACATCTCTTAATCTATATATCAATATGAAAGACTTTTTGAAAGTCCCAGTTTGTGATTTGATTAAAAAAATCTCGGAATTTAAACGAGATACGAAACAACAATTATTTCACGGAATACTTTTTTCGCTAGAAATTTTCGTGTTTAAAAAAAATCGAATGGCTTCAACACTTATTACACCCCGTTTTTAATGATAACAGAAAATATGCTAAAATTTATTCCTAAAAAAGCACACATAGTTTTAAAACATTCCTAAATGATATAAGGCAGTGATCTCGTTGAAAAGGGTGCCTGCGAAACTTTCGACGATGGGTATATTTTAAACCTTTTTAGAAACAAAATAACCAACATAAAAATGTTAGTTAGCTACATCTTTGCAGACTTTGGCATGTCTTTAATTTATTTCTTCTAAAACTAAATAACAGCAAACTGCAAGATTTCTAATTCACTCAGCCAATGAAAAAAAATGTTTCCATAATTTTTGAACGCCTCTATTAGTAATAATTATTTTTTTAAAAAGAAACTGCCAACTCAACCGAAATTTTATGTCGATGATGAAAAGTAACAAATTAAAAGTTGCGAGATATTGCTTATTTCATAGTTAAGACTAAACCAGCGCTGTTACCAAGTTCGTGTTGTACAACAATTATTTTAAGTGTAAAGCCGTTGAAATAAAAAATTATCAAAGAAATATTCTTATTCGCAGTTTACAAGACAAAAAACACAGATTGAATATGTACAAAATTAAAAGTTAAAATGACGAGCTATTACTTAGTTATGACGATACCAACAATAGGATTATACTTTATCATAACACGATACAGAGAAAATTGTTTTATAATTAAAAATTCAAGTTTTTTCGTTTTCTTACAAATAACAATGATCAAAAATTAAAACCACGCGGACCAGGCAGGGACAGGCCTCGGTACGATTTATTGACTTCTCAATATTTCTTTGTTAATAAAAAATATTATTTGCAATAGAATTTTTTCACTAAGAAAACGTTTTACAATCGAAAGAAAAGAAATGTTGGATTAAACATTGCTACATCACTGAATGTAAAAATAAAATATTATTAAGCTCTAGTCCTTTCTTTTTTATTTTTAAAAAACAATCAGCTATATTTACGGGCAGTGAAAATTAATGGTTTTCTATAAAATAATAGCAAGATGCAGGTTTTCTAATTCGTTTATTCACTCAATGAAAAATTTCTCTGAGTTTAAATTTTCCATTATTTTTGAAACGTTAATATCAGAAATAATTATTTGTTCATCAAATCTTTGAACAAATACTTCTACTTTAAAACAAAAACCTTGATCTTAATCGTAAGCGAAACTTTAAGAGGTTTTATATATATAAAAATGTAAAAGTACAATTGTGTATTCACTAGAAATAAAGAAAATATTTATAAAAATACATGTGTTTATTTTATTATAATAATAATACAACATTCAGAATGTTTGTGAAGAAATGATTACCTACTGTTGATATGGGAGCTCAAAAATAATAGAATCAATTTAAGTTCAGAGTTAGAAATTTTTATTGAATGAATTAGAAAATCTGCATCAACTATTTACTCGTGATGTAGAAAAATGTAAAAAAATATCTATTTTGTGCACGATTGGTACACACAATGTATAACGTATTTTTATATTTCGATGTTTGCAGATAACTTTTCATACACCACAGCTGGTACTGTGAACCACATTTTATTGTCTGTTAATTTTCTTACCTAAAGGCACTAAATAACAGTTATCAAAAATGTATTTTATTAAGCTTTTAGTTCTCTCCTCTTCATTTTGTCTGATTGATGAAACGTAGATAGAAATTTTTCCTATCAAATTAAAAAAATCTTGAAAATAAAATGAGATATGAGAAGATCATCTCTATGACTCCGTTAAGATTTCGGACATTTTGACGCCAAATATTAGGATAGGTTAGGTTAGGCGCGCGCCTAACCTAACCTATCCTAATATTTGGCGTCAAAATGTCCGAAATCTTAACGGAGTCATAGAGATGATCTTCTCATATCTCATTTTATTTTCAAGATTTTTTTAATTTGATAGGAAAAATTTCTATCTACGTTTCATCAATCAGACAAAATGAAGAGGAGAGAACTAAAAGCTTAATAAAATACATTTTTGATAACTGTTATTTAGTGCCTTTAGGTAAGAAAATTAACAGACAATAAAATGTGGTTCACAGTACCAGCTGTGGTGTATGAAAAGTTATCTGCAAACATCGAAATATAAAAATACGTTATACATTGTGTGTACCAATCGTGCACAAAATAGATATTTTTTTACATTTTTCTACATCACGAGTAAATAGTTGATGCAGATTTTCTAATTCATTCAATAAAAATTTCTAACTCTGAACTTAAATTGATTCTATTATTTTTGAGCTCCCATATCAACAGTAGGTAATCATTTCTTCACAAACATTCTGAATGTTGTATTATTATTATAATAAAATAAACACATGTATTTTTATAAATATTTTCTTTATTTCTAGTGAATACACAATTGTACTTTTACATTTTTATATATATAAAACCTCTTAAAGTTTCGCTTACGATTAAGATCAAGGTTTTTGTTTTAAAGTAGAAGTATTTGTTCAAAGATTTGATGAACAAATAATTATTTCTGATATTAACGTTTCAAAAATAATGGAAAATTTAAACTCAGAGAAATTTTTCATTGAGTGAATAAACGAATTAGAAAACCTGCATCTTGCTATTATTTTATAGAAAACCATTAATTTTCACTGCCCGTAAATATAGCTGATTGTTTTTTAAAAATAAAAAAGAAAGGACTAGAGCTTAATAATATTTTATTTTTACATTCAGTGATGTAGCAATGTTTAATCCAACATTTCTTTTCTTTCGATTGTAAAACGTTTTCTTAGTGAAAAAATTCTATTGCAAATAATATTTTTTATTAACAAAGAAATATTGAGAAGTCAATAAATCGTACCGAGGCCTGTCCCTGCCTGGTCCGCGTGGTTTTAATTTTTGATCATTGTTATTTGTAAGAAAACGAAAAAACTTGAATTTTTAATTATAAAACAATTTTCTCTGTATCGTGTTATGATAAAGTATAATCCTATTGTTGGTATCGTCATAACTAAGTAATAGCTCGTCATTTTAACTTTTAATTTTGTACATATTCAATCTGTGTTTTTTGTCTTGTAAACTGCGAATAAGAATATTTCTTTGATAATTTTTTATTTCAACGGCTTTACACTTAAAATAATTGTTGTACAACACGAACTTGGTAACAGCGCTGGTTTAGTCTTAACTATGAAATAAGCAATATCTCGCAACTTTTAATTTGTTACTTTTCATCATCGACATAAAATTTCGGTTGAGTTGGCAGTTTCTTTTTAAAAAAATAATTATTACTAATAGAGGCGTTCAAAAATTATGGAAACATTTTTTTTCATTGGCTGAGTGAATTAGAAATCTTGCAGTTTGCTGTTATTTAGTTTTAGAAGAAATAAATTAAAGACATGCCAAAGTCTGCAAAGATGTAGCTAACTAACATTTTTATGTTGGTTATTTTGTTTCTAAAAAGGTTTAAAATATACCCATCGTCGAAAGTTTCGCAGGCACCCTTTTCAACGAGATCACTGCCTTATATCATTTAGGAATGTTTTAAAACTATGTGTGCTTTTTTAGGAATAAATTTTAGCATATTTTCTGTTATCATTAAAAACGGGGTGTAATAAGTGTTGAAGCCATTCGATTTTTTTTAAACACGAAAATTTCTAGCGAAAAAAGTATTCCGTGAAATAATTGTTGTTTCGTATCTCGTTTAAATTCCGAGATTTTTTTAATCAAATCACAAACTGGGACTTTCAAAAAGTCTTTCATATTGATATATAGATTAAGAGATGTCTGTCTTATAGTCCGTCTCGACATTTTACATTAACATAATATGGTTATTTAAAAGCTTTCGTATATTAGTGGTATTTTAAATAATAAGAATTTGATGAATAGAAATCTTTCACATTGTTACCCCTGTAAAGTCCGTCTCGACATTTTACATTAACATAATATGGTTATTTAAAAGCTTTCGTATATTAGTGGTATTTTAAATAATAAGAATTTAATGAATAGAAATCTTTCACATTGTTACCCCTGTAATTACCTGCACCAAGCTTTATCTAAAATATATTAATATTTTATTACAGTTGGGTTGCGATGGTATTTCAAAATACATTAAGCCAGACCTTCTCCATCAGGGAATGGCCATGTGGACTTAATTTTGATCATTGTTATTTGTAAGAAAAAAAAGTTGCCAATTAGGCATCTGCAGCAATCGTTCTGAGGATATACTGTGTTGTGAACTGAAAATGAGGTACGGGATATTACTTATTTCACGGAATACTTTGTCGTTCTAGATTCAAGCTAGTTTTTACTGGGGCTCTCTTTGACAGTTACACACAATATTTTTTTTAAATAATGTTGTTTTTTGTTATTTTTGCAATAGTGATGACCCTATTTTAACAAATATCTATTTTCGTACGCAAATGGTACGCATAACGTTGAGTGTATTTTTTATATTTCGAAGTTTGCAGGCGTTTCGTACAATATCAACCTGGTAAAAATAGTTACAGTGAACCGCATTTTTTTATTATTATCTGTTAATTTATTACTTAAAGGCACTAAATAACAATTATAAAGAATTCTTGCTTTATGTGACTTGTAATTTTAAGAAACTATATCTGAGATGCAAGTTGATAATAATACGCTAGTGTTTAAAAAATAGTGGAAGTCACTTTTTTTCAATTTTAATTTTTTTCACCTGCTGTGTTTTTGATATTTTGTGGTTTCATTATTTTACTTACTAAGTTATTAGCTGGGAGGAACATTGCAGCCCCCATGTGTTTTTATTTATTTTACAAAATAGCTTGTTTAAAGTTGTGTCGCGTCTTATGCATTTAAATGTAATAAAATATTAATATATTATAAATAGAGTTTATACATTTTACTTTTAACGGTTTTCTTAAAAGTAACAAAAAACGACCTAGCAATGCAAGTTTTGCAGGGGTAGATTCTTTGGGCCAAAATATGAGGATGTAACCAAGATAATTTATTACTTAAAGGCACTAAATAACAATTATAAAGAATTCTTGCTTTATGTGACTTGTAATTTTAAGAAACTATATCTGAGATGCAAGTTGATAATAATACGCTAGTGTTTAAAAAATAGTGGAAGTCACTTTTTTCAATTTTAATTTTTTTCACCTGCTGTGTTTTTGATATTTTGTGGTTTCATTATTTTACTTACTAAGTTATTAGCTGGGAGGAACATTGCAGCCCCCATGTGTTTTTATTTTATTTTACAAAATAGCTTGTTTAAAGTTGTGTCGCGTCTTATGCATTTAAATGTAATAAAATATTAATATATTCTAAATAGAGTTTGGCGTCTAACCCTACAGTGCAGGTCCTATTTTTTCTCATTTGCTATAATATATATAATAAACACATGTTTTTTAAATATTTTTTATTTTTAGCGAATACATATTTGCACATATATATTATTTCAATGTGTGACATACAGCTAACCTTTGAAAAATCTACTTCTTAAAAGCTTATAGTCGGGACACCTGAGATCCTCAATGTTTTTAACAAGCCATAGTATTGAAATATTTTTCCATACACCCACTAATCCCCAATGTACATTTTATTTGAGAAGCTGAAGAACATGCTCTGTATATCCTCATAAAGATGTATGAGTTTTTTCAATTCTTCCAAGTTTTTGCAGTATTTCTCTAGCCTCATTTTAAACTCTGGTGTAGTTCTACTTCTATCGGTCGCTCTTAAATATGTTTTACTTTTTCTCGTACGCTGTACAACACGACACTTTTTTATTGTAGGCGTTTGAATACATAACATTATTTTTAGCTGTAATATGCACAACTTAGTGTTTAACATCAAAGTGGCCATTTTTCTCTTATTTGCTATAATATAATAAACACACAGGTAAATTTATAGATCATTTTTATTTCTTAAAAATACATAATTGCAAACATACATACATTGTTATATATAGAACTGGTTTGTTTCCAACACATGTGATATAAGCCTTACGTATAGATTTACAAATAAGATTATTAAAATTAAATAACAAGTCTGTATAGATATAGCTAACATTTTTATATTGGTTATTTTTGTTTCTAAAAAGTTTTAAAATAAACTTATCGCCGAAAAGTTTCGCAGGCACCCTTTTAAACAATATCATTCCCTATCATTTAGGAATGTTAGTGCCTTTAAGTAAGAAAAACGAAAAACTTGCTGCATATTTAATTTTAAAATAAGATTACCAATGTTCAAACAATACAGCGAATAAGAATTTTTTTGATAGCTGTTATTTAGTGCTAATTCATTCAGTGAAAATTTCTAGTTTACATTTTTCTATTATTTTGAGTCTTTTATATCATTAGTAATCATAAATTGACAAAGCACACCTGTGAAATATCTCGTAACTTTTAATTTTCTTTGTACATATATTAATTTGTGATGAAGCTACAAATTTGATGACCACTATTTTTCGATCGTTAATGAGACTCTCGCGAAAAAACGGTTTAAAATGTAAAATGGGTCGGGGGTACCAGAAACTACTTTACTTGCACTCCGGTTTTAGTTGGTACAACTTCTTCTTTAAGATGCCTCTAGTAGAATTTTTGTGAAAACCGAAAATGTGTGAGTGTAAATGTTAAAACCCATACCCATATCATTTTTAACACGAAAACTTATACAATCTCTATGGAGTCACCTTAAGTTATTTGTCTAATAAACCAAACTTGATTAACCAATTAGCCGGGTACATGAATATGTTTTAAGATGATTGGTAAAATTTTTGTTAATACCGAAAATGTCTGAATGTTAAAGTTGATGTCTATATTCATACCACTTTAAATAATTTTAAAGCAGAAATAACTGCCAGTTTAATCGATGGTGAAAAGAATCACAAATTAATACATGTACAGAAATTTAAAGTTTTTTTTAAATACGGAACACTTGTACAGTCTCCACTAATATCACTTTAAGTTCTTTGCGACACTATCTATTTTCAAATTTTCTTTTTTTGAAAGCTGTTCTTTTTCCTCAAGCTTACTTAGTCGTTGTCGTTCTGCAAGTCGGAAGGCTTTCTTGGCTTTTTTAGATTTCCCTATTACCGAAAACGCACTCCTCAAAACATTCCTTGTTTCTATATCCTGTAAAGGATTGTAGCTTGGAAAGTCATCCTTACCCCATAACTCACAACATGCATCGTTTGAACACATATTTTACTACACTTCTTAAAAAACTTATTGAGAACCGAATACTACGTTTCTTGAAAAGTTAATTCATTCAATGAAAAAATGTCTAACTCTGAGCTTTTAATACCTGCTGCATTTCATTATCCAGTTGAGAAATTGTGTTGAAAAAATATTGTAATATTTTAAAAAAATGAGTCGGGGGCCGGGGCAGCCACCACCAACTTTACTTGCACTGCGGTTTAATGGGTATCTCTTCTCTTGGAATATGATTAAGATGCCTTGGTGAACGTCGAATATTAAAGCTGATATCCATACCACTTTTAAACACAAAACTTGACGATTATAGTCATCTTAAGTTTTCGAAAATGTGTCACTTTTTTTTAAAATAATTCTAAACTTGTAAAATCTGTTAAATATATGCAAACTTATTTAAAATATTATTCTTATCGACGTGGAAACGTCAGAATTGAACACTGAATACTATTTGCTCACAACAGTGTGTTTTTTATATTATGAAAACAAGTCTTAATCAAGTTCCAAAACCCCAGTCAGTTTGTTGCCTCATTAAATTTTTTTTAATCGCTCAAAAATTCCAGCACATGTTGAAAGGCACGTATATCTAATTAACGTTAATCACCGGGGCCACCCACCAGATAAGATAATTATCTCGCGGTGATTAAAATCCGCGGATTTCCCTAATTACGTCATTATCTTTAATTGCCTCATTAATGTTAATGAGGTAATTAACTTTCACTTTTTCAAGGCCAGTGCCACCCATACTACTCACCGTTTTTGAGATATCGGCATTTTTAGATATTCTTTCGAAATAGTTGAGTTGTTACTATGTTAATTTTTATGATACTAAATACTTTCAGCTTTCATACATATTTTGTTTTAGATATTTTTAATATGCACTTGTCGAAAGAGGACAAGAAGAAATGCCGAAGTATTGGTATCAAAAATATGTAGGACAATTTATATGTTAAAATATATTGGTTCGAATTCTTTCACGAACAGAAAATTGTATTTAAATATTAGTAAATACAATCACTGGTTTGTGGCTGAAAGAATTTATTATGAGTTTGTTTAATTATTATCACTCCTTATTAAAAACGTAATGTCTACAAATATGTTTTCTTATTAGCTTACTGAACTATAATTCTATCAAAACTTGGGTGCGGTATACCGTTGGAAAGAGTTTGCAATAGAGAAGTTTTGAAAACTATTTGAACCTTTTAAAGTAGTGACGTTTTTGAGAAAATATTGCTTTAAACAGAGAAAAAAGTCGAACCAATGTATCTTAATACATAAATTGTTGTACAGAATATTTACATTAATACTTCGGCATTTCTTTTTGTACTGTTTCGACAAAGTGTTTATTAACGATATTTATAAAAAATATTTAAGAAAGCTGAAAGCATTTTGTAACATAAAAATAACATGTATTAGTAACAACTCAACTATTTCGTAAAAATATCCAACAATGCTGATATCTCAAAAATGGTGAGACTTTGCTTGAGGGTAAATATGGACATGTAGGTTCCAAATGACCCCAACTATCATCCAGTGAAAGCTTTCTGTCGATGTCCCAAGCACCCTATATATATTACCTAATACACACGATACTAACGTGGTTAAGAGACGCATGTTGATATTCGTTGTTGTGTTCAAGACTTTTGATGTTTGCGGAAACTATGCCTCGAAAGATAAAATAGCATAGTGGAATGTACCCTATTAGGGTATATCCATTATACAGGGTGATCACTAGCGGTGTATGATGTGGCATATCTATTAAAAGTTTTATTTAAATTTTAGAGTGAAATGTTATTAAGGCTTTTGATTAAGCACACAAAGACAATAAGATGTACAAGATATCGAAACTGTACTACCTGTATAGTGTGTCTCTCAAATAGGAAATGGCTTGACGTAGATAAGGTGATTTTGCTAAAACATATACGCTAGCTTTAAATTAAAATTTGTAAGTTTGATAAATATTAACGTAAGTACAAGAAGCCCTAATACCGACCACACATTGTAAAAAGGTATATTGCTTATCCCTCTTACAATATATGGTCCATATTAGGGACAGCTCCTAAGTGTTGCTGCATTCTATTGTTGATAATTAAATTTTATACATAATTTGTTAACAATAATTTGTATTTTGAATATTAAAATTTTTAAGGAGAAGAAAGAACAGGAATTAAAAAGAATTATTGTTCTTATTTATTTTGTTTTCATTCCGTTCTCTATCGGTAGTGTAATGCTAGATGTT